>JAQLOL010000011.1:16654203-16687017 GCA_029783665.1 Naso thynnoides
TTTTATTTGATCACAATCAGTTATTTTGTGTATTCGTGTTTAGGAATATTTACTTAGGTTTATTAATGCATTTATCAATAGGCTGTCGGTGTCAAAAAGCAATCCTGGTGTTTTCAGCTCTCTCTATTCTAGAAAATGTCCTTAAAAAAGCTCTGGTTTTACTTGTGAAGGCTGGAAGACCAAAACAGAGATGTTTTGAAAACTTTCTTACCTTAGTGTTGATATGGTGTCAGGAAAGCAAATTTCAAAAAAGCATTTCAAAGATTTATTCTTTGTTAGCTTATATAGCATTCATTGCATGCCTTGTAGTACATTTAAATGTGTAAATTACCACAGGATCAAACAAATAAAACCCCAGCTGAATAGCGTACATAGACTCTTGTTTGTTTGTTTTTTAAACAAACATCCTTACAGCTCTCAGCTCTCTCATGCAATCGCAACTGATTGAGACACCAATAATCCCCCTTAGATCTTCTACCGAGTAATTACCAACTTATCGATGACTCCACACATCATTAATCCAGCCCATGGATTTTTTTTGCATTGGGGGCCGGAAACAAGATGAAGGGAAGTGCGAGGTACAGAGATAGTTGTTTGTTTAAGCAATGGTACCAAGAGGTGGCAGGGATGTCTCCCTGAGGAGCCATCGCCCAGACATTCTCTTTGCTTCATGTCACCCTGTAGAGCTGGAAAGCACTTAGATGCTGGAAAGTAAACAACACTTTTGCAAAGAAAAGAAAGACTGGCACGCAAGGCTGCGTGCTCATCGACACGCACAAGGTTACGCATCTGAAGAAAGTGACACATAAATGTTTGTCTGCAAACACACATGGACACACTCACGCACCACATATTCGAAGTATGGCTGATTGCATTAGTGTGTGCTAAAGGTACAGCCTCCTTGCTGAAGGACATGGCAGGGTTATGCACCTGCCTACATATGTAATTCTGCAGTTCTATGGTCGATGGCTACATTAGCGCTTCAAGGTGCTGAGACAGAGGGAGCACATGGACCCATGGCAGCGCACCATCCCTCTTCCACATCGGCTAGCGAGACAAATGCCTTGCAGCCAGCCGCCAAGTATAGAACATGAAACACATGATGAAACATGCAATTAAGAGCTTCTGCGCTGGTGAGGAGCGAGTGGGGAGACCGCTGGTTACATATTTCCTCACTGATTAATGGAGGAGCACTGGGAAGGGCGGGGGTTAGCGAACCCGCAGGAGTGTTGGGTAACGAGGCGCGGTGGCAGATTTATACCCCCCCACCCCCTCTCCTGATCTTACGTGCCCATGACAGAGTGCCCCCTAGTCTCCCATCCCATCTCCTTGAAATGTCATTACATGTTCGCATGTAGCAGGCCGGTAGAGATGGAGCGAAGATGGGCGTTAATACTAATGAGAACTGGGCTTTAGCCTTTTGTCTCATGTCCCAGTGGCTCTTTCCATCTTTCCCTCGCCTTAGTCCACATCTTTCCTCATACCTCTCACTTTCTCACCTGTCCAGACAAACTAATTCTCTTTCTCTTCATTGCCCCAGCGCCAATCCACCATTCCTCGCAGCCTCTGAAAACACATTGTACCCTCTAGACGAGTACCTTGATGTCCAATATGTACCACTTCTTTCTTCTTCAGCCAGTCTCATATTTCATTATCCCTCGTTTCTGCTCTCTATCCGTCCCCCTACTGTGTTGGTGTGTGTGTGTATGAGAGAGGGAGAGATAGAGAGAGAGAGAGATTTACCTTCAGTCTGTCTGTGGGCAGGGCCTGCGCTCCTTTCATGATGACCTCCTGAACTCTCTCGACTGACAGGTCACTTCCAGCCTGCTCGAGACGCTGACTGAAGAAGCCGATCACCTAAAGGTCACAAGAGAGGAAACAACCAATCACAATACAGAACACATCATTTCCAAAAATACATCTAGTCTATTAGACATGATTTAAAATGTTAACATTAAGGATGAGTATGAAGTTTTCTTTGTGGATTTATTTTGAGTTAAAAGAACAGGTCAACACTTATTTGAATATGCTTACATGCTTTCTTACTAGAGTTGCTAGAGAGGCTCACTTTCATATCTGGAGGTTAAATATGAAGGTACAGGGAGAAGAATGGTAGTTAGCTTAGCATTAAGATCGGGGCAAAAAAAGCCTGGCTCTGTACCAAGGCAACAAAATCAGTCTATAAGCCTTTGGTCGAACAAAAGTCGTCACCTTGTCGCGATATCCAATCACATGCCGAGAGACAAGCAGAAAGTGACGGTGAATGCGAGCAGAGCAAAGGTAAAGGTTTGTATTAAGCTGTCAATCGGACGTTAAGTTAAAAGCATAGGTTAATGTGTTAATTAATAAATGTTGCAGCATTTTAGGACTAGGTGATAGAAAAATGAAGAGGGTTGGTCCTGAAGCCCCTTGTAACCTCCCTGCCTTCATTAAAGAGTACTGTCTGATACACATGATATGTTGAGTTGTTATGGTTTGTATTCTAGCGCCAATATTAGCATAATACAACCCTCAAAAATCTAGTATCGGTAAAGCTTTAATCTACATCTTTCACTATTAAATCCTGTTCCTGGTTGTTAATACACATGATCTCATGTTGTCTTGATCTCATTGAGGTTTGATATCAACTCCCAGCTCTGTCATGAAGCTCTTTGACTCTTCTAATCCTGCTGTTTGCAGCTGTCACACTGATATTGCAGCAGCCACACCCTATATGATGACACTGGGTGCAATATGGAGATCAAAGTTAGAAAAAAGTTCCATCATGTTTTATAAAGAGGGTTTCATTCTGTAAACAATAACACTGGTAAAATGCTACAACCTGTTAACAACATTCCATGTTGTCAACAGAAAAATAAGCAAGTTCTATCTGTATGATCTGAGACTACATTTTGCTACTTCTGCATCAACAGCCAACAAGATGTAATCATGTGGGTTGTCATGTTTCCTAGCAACAGTAAGTTGCTCCAAAAATGCATCTATACTAGGCAGGGATACAGAGCTATATATTGCATAATTTGACTGATTAAGAATCAGTTATAGGTGGATAAAAGTTGACCAAAAGGCTATAAGACTGCATCAGTTCTGCTTTTAGAGAGTGCACTAATTCAAAATGCTGCCAACATAGACTTGGCTCATATGCCTGTGGGCTACAGACTCAGAAAATACATACATAGAGTGCTGCAGATTACAAATTCACCATAGGGTTTGAGCGTGTTTCGTCCCACTTAAAATAAGCACTTCGCTGGAGCTCAAATTATCTGATGCCTTCTGGGTTTCAGCCCAAACAAGAGATCAAGGAAACTGCATTTCCACTTCTGTGCTAGGTTCTTCCCCGGAGAAATGTTTGATATTTGGTAATTAAAAAACTGTAGGTATTACTGATTCTTTTTAATGCTCTCTTTTTGTCAAACCACAGTGAAAAAAATATATCTACAGGCAATGTTTTCTCTGCTCACGTTCTGAGCTTGCTTTGAGAATTGAAACACGCCACAGCCTACATAAGCACTGTGTGTGTGTGTGTGTGTGTGTGTGTGTGTGTGTGTGTCGACATCTATCTAATACTAATCTCTTCATTAACTCTGAAGGCCTCCCATATGGGGTTAATTTAGAGGAGCAAAGCAGCCCCTCATCCTGAATCTCATGCTCACACACACGGATTTGCAAGTGCAGAGAAGGCTTCGGAGAATAGCCTTGGGGAGGCTGACTTAACTGAGGGATTCTAGATAGCATGCTTCCCTCATACTTATGGATAACTGCAAAGCCCATGGCAATGTATGCTGCAACCCCCATCCCTCACACATACAGACTCATACACCAAAGCTTTCTTTTCCTCCTCTATATGGCTAAAAACCGATATGAATGACAGCTTTCTCTCGCTCTGTTCCTTCCTCACCCATACACCAAACACCCCTCGATGAATATTTGACACAGTGCCTCTTGACACAAGGGGACTGATTAATTCATCAATACTACCTAAGCTCACAGAGCTACTCTCTGCACGCCATACGGTCAAACTGCATGTATGTTAACCATGCAGTTCACTAATGTTCACGGATTTTTGAAACTTTCCCTGCAGACGGGGAGGACATTCAGGGAAAATCTGTTTAACCTTGATTTGTGGAATAATTACCACAAATCAGCCAAGAGCACGAGGGAGAGCATTTCCAGGTTCAAGCTTCTCTTACTTCACTTTTGATATATTGGGAAAAACAAGACAACTGACCGTGTCCAGATTCTGCATGATGTCCTGGAAGGACGGGTGCGTCCTGAACTGCTCAAAGAGCTCCCTCTTGTAGAGCAGCGCGTACACCAGGTTGGGGTTGTGGTGTAGAGAGTTGCACAAGCAGGAGTTGATGATCTCCAGCATCATGCGGATCACCTCTTCAATCACATTTAGGTCCTGGGCCTGAGGGAGAGGGAGGATGTAAAGGTTAATTGGTTTCCCACTACACTGGTTTCACTTATTACAGTGTTTTTTAAATGATTGCTTCCTGATAGATTGATCAGCAGGGGGGAACAGAGAGGTGGAATAAATGGCAGGCAGAGGATGAAAGGAAGGAATGAAGGATGTTAATAAGTTGTCAGCCAACGTCTTGGTGAGGGACATAGGTGACCTTGTAAGCCACAGATCAGGTCATGTCACTGTATGTTTCCTTGCGGGGCTAAGACAACTGGCACTGTTGACAGGTGACAGAATGGAAAGAGACAGGTGTAGGAACCATGGAAGGAAACAGGAAGGGGGTCGAGTGGTTTGCAAAGTTCTTAACACAAAATAGGTTTGTCACAAAACAATACAAAGCAAGTAAGTTCATAAATACAAATATCAAGTGGATAAGCAATCCTTGCAAAGCTGTAAAAAGCAGGAACTTGCATGTTTGAGTGGGCTGTAGTTCGAGAGCACAAGCTTAAATATCAAACATACTTTAAAGGAATAGCTTGATGTTTTGAGAAATACAAATTTGCTGTCTGTTCGAGATTTAAATGATAAAACTGATAAAACTGTGATGTAAATATAGTAAATATGTAGCTACCAACCCCAAGATGTTTATTTAGCTTAGCACCAAGAGTGTAAACAGGGGGAAAATGCTAGCTTGGCTTTGTTAAAAGGTACAAATACAAATCAACCATCACATTTATCCAGTGAATCACATACCAAGATACAGAAATAAAAACTGAAAGAAATGCTGAATCTTAAACGGATCTTAAGATGCCATAAGAAAAGCGTGTGTCTCCAAATATGTCATGTAGCATAAATGCCTGGTCTGGTTTTAGTGAATCCCTCCGTGCAGCAATTCTCCCACGTGATTCAACTGTTAAGAAACGATAAAAACACGCTGTGTAACAGAGACTAATCTTTATATTTCAACAGTGAGAAATGCCTGCTGTAGAATATTGTCATTACTGTAGTCCAGAGATATTACAGACCTTCAGAGAGACACCTTAGCCAAAAGTGGCATACAAAAAGTAGCCTCAGTCCAAAGTGTGGACCAGAACAGGCACAAACAGGAGAGGAACACCAACACTCACTGACATGATTAGACTGAATTTAATCTAGGACCCAACCTGACAAGATCCCATTCAGGACCAGTTACTGGAACCTGAGTGGACCCATGAGGACTTCAGATGAACATCCTTTTCTAACAATTACATGAGGCTCATTTGAGAAGACTAGTCAACACGTACAAAACCTTTAACCTTGTGTCACCAACTGCTAGCTCTTCAAATACTTAAATACAGCACATCAACACTTAAAAGAGTTTTGCTGGTACGAAGAAGATGACTCTCAGGATTAATATGAAAATCTGAGCAGCAAGAGAAAAATCTAATCAGACCATCTGCTCTACTTGGGGAACTTGTGATTGAAGAACAGAGATTCTATCATGCTGCGCTCACAACAATGTGTCTACAGAGACAAACAGACAGATAGACGGACAGACGCCACCGTGACGAGATAACGTCCCACATGGCATGCTTCGTGGTGGCACAGAAAGGAAATGGCAGAGGGACTGTGGGAAAATGAATAATCTTTAAAGAGATTAAAAAAAAAAAAACAAAAAAAAAAAACAGGCTGCAAGAAAATGGAAAGTGCAGTACAAGAGATGACATATAATTTCCCCTGGTAAAAACTTTGGACAGAGCGCTTCAAAATCTATCATGCACTGTTAGTATTATAGATAAGATCCCATGATGATGAAGTCAGTTCCTTAAACAATTTAAAAGCATAAAACAATGAATAGCACCACGTTTCATCTCAATGGATACAAACACTGCTAGCAGAATGGACATGAGGCTCCATGCTGTGTTTTCCATTTGCCAAAAAGCAAAATAAATATCATGACTCTGTTACAATTTTGTCTAATTTTTTGCAAGGTTATTTGAAGAAGTGTACCGTTGGCTGCTTAGAAGCTCATGTATCTGCTCTAGAAACAGTACATTTAGGTTGGGCTAAACAGACAAAAAGACCAACAGTTACAAAGAAGCTGAGACAAAAATGCAGACTAAGAGAATGCAGGAGTCAAGAACAGTCAAAGCAGCTTAGCCTAAATTTTGGTGTCATTGGGCAAAATACCATAATAACCTTTCAGCATATTGTAATTCAGGTGGTCTGAAAGACTTCCAGACTTCTGCACCTCTCCTTGGCTCTGTATTCAGGCTTTGGAAAATGAGGACCATGACGGACACTTTTTGGCCAATCATGGGTCATTTCAGAGAGCGTATGTTCCTACTGGCAGCTCTTTTTAGCAACAGGTGAGGTCGCTATGAGCTGATTGGCTGTTGAAACAAGTGATGTGCCTTACGTTCTGAAACTGGCCTCTGCCGACTTGACAAGCTGAGCTAGGCGACAGCGTCAGCCGGCTTGAGATGAGCTGAGACGGAACAGTTTACACCGCTGCAACTGCACCTGCAACTGTTTCGTCTCATTGTGAATCTTTAGTCTAAACTGGCCTTAAAAGAGCGCAACTACAAACGGAATAAGATGCGAGCCCAGGCAAAAACAGAGAGGGGAGGGTGCAGTGAAGTTGGTCCCTTAGGAGTTCCATGCTACAGCTAGCTTGATTTCCAGACGTTGCATTCTTCAGCTTTAGTAAAAGGAACAAACAGTTTTAAGTAGAATCTGTCAAACAATTTTTTTTTTAACAATTAAAATTCAAGTTTGAACTGTGTGGTTGAAAAACAAACTCTTAATGACTTCACTGTTTCCAAATAACCACATATCTCAAGACCTCAATCAGCGGTTCCAAAAACTAGTACCACCATCTTTGCTTCACAGAAAGCTTTTTCATACTCATCAGCAACTTCCTCTGGGGTTTCATCCTGCATTATTTTAGGCTTTACTTTAGAAAGGTGTTCTCCCTGGAAGCATTGTTATTCCGCTAAAATACATCAGAACAAGATGCTAAGAAAGCCAGTTTAATCCTTAATGTACAAATGCAAAAATTGGCAAAGTTTTTTGATAAAAAGCTTGTTTCTTATGAACTACAAGAAACATTCAAAACCTCAAAATCTTGTTACATATATTGTTAAATAATATTGTGGCCACTTGTTACCATGGAAAAACAAACAAAAAAAGAATACAAGCCTTTATATTCTCCATGGCAAGTCTGCTTCCAATGCTTCATTTTCATGATGAGCATCATTGTTCTGATGATGACCTGTTTTGACAAAGAATGTGCTAATACCAGCTACGACCAGATTCAAAACAGCAGCTCAGCGAGACTGCAACGGCAAGCTGATTGGAAGCGGAGATTCCTCCTCCAATCTGGGCTAACCATCTGCAACAGAACTGCATGCGGTAGCATTTTATATTCCATCTTCAGTGCCCTGCTTCTGAAACAAGTCCTTATCTTATAAATAACTTTGCTTGCTGTGTAGCCTTTTTTTTCCACCATAGCCACACATAAGCATATGCACAATCTCATGCGCATGAAAACACAGAATTGCAAGCTGAAAGGAAGCAGGGGGATTAGGATGATTTTAAATAACTGTATTCTGCCGTGCGGCGACCATGAAACAGACTTGCCACCCAGATGCAATAATGCATTGCATTGATTTCCACAGGCTGGCGGACGAAGGTGTGCAGCGGCATGGAGTTTTAACAGGCAGAGGAAGGCAGGACAGCAGGCTATAATGAGGATTGATTGTGCGTCTGGAAGCAGAGGTGGCTCTCGGGGCTCGACTGCACTGCCTGGCTAGACTTGCTCTACTCTGTTCCGCTGTGGCAGGCCATAATTAGACAGAAAGCAGGGACAGATATGGGAGACAACTGAGTAGGCGGCAGAGGAAGGAAGAAAGCAAAAGAAATTGAAGCATAGGAGAAGAGAGTAGGGTGTAGTTGATGGAGAAAGTGAACATTATGAAGAGGAGACAAAAGAAGAAGAGAAAGGCAGAGTAGGAGTGAGGGATGCCTAGTGTGTTTGTTCTCTATAGCTCTGCACCCTGCTTAATGAGATTAGCCTGGCAGGGAAAAAAATGCCACACTAGGGAATTCAGGTCACATGAAAATAGGCTAGCTAGACGTCTGCCTGGCCCTGTGTGTATGTTTGTCAAGTGGATGAGATTAAGAGGTCCATGGTCTACTTGAAACCCAGACAGGATTTAAATATATTGGCTCCTCCTCTTTTACTTCCCCACTTTGTTCCTTTGCACTTGTTTTCCCCCCAAAATGTATCCGCCAGACAGCAGGAAAACACCTGACATACGCTTGTATGTCTGCATGAAACCATTCAAGACCTCAGCTTTCTTTCACCCCCTTCCTCATTTTTTCCTTCACTCCACTCTGCTTTGTGCTCCTTCTCCTCTAGTCATGTGCTATTTTCCAGCCTCCTGCATTGTCATTTAGTCACAACCACTCACACTGCTATTTAATGTCTCCTCTCCACCCAGGAAAACACAGGCCTCCGACATGAGCTATATCATTAGTCTCAATGATCATGCCCCGTTTTTCTTGTTTTACAATTTACACAAACTTTACAGGAAGCCTGTATATGTCCACGTATGTGTGTAGATATATATGTGTGTGTGCGTGTGGCTTTCCATCTGTCTGATTCTGGTGCTAATACTTCAACATGCTGGGTACAAATGTGTTATGTCTGCAGGTATGTTTGACCTTTGCTATCTGTCTGACAAAGAAAATTGTAGCATACAGATGCAATCAGTGACTGGGAATGACTGCCAGTACTACACTAATGTGTGTGTGAGTGTGTGTGTGGCCGTCATATCACACCCATGCATGTTTTTATGCAAGTGTCTTTCTGTGTGTGTGTGTGCGTGAGTGTGTGGACGGGGTGTTTAGAGACACAGACATGCAAATCCCTGTAAAGTAGGAGCTGGCATCATTAAACCAATAGCTTAGTGATTCCCTGGCTGGCCCTGCTGCTCACTGCAGGCTGTTGCAGGGCAGACAAACCAGACATATTAAGAAAGACTACTGACAAAGACAAGGGCATGGTGATAAACACAGACACATATACAGAGTGACAAATATCAAGAGTCAAAAAAAAGAAGGAAAAAAAAAGAAAAAAGAAGAGCCACACTTGAAATGAGTTTTTCAGTGTCAAAATACAAAGATTCAATGGAAATAGAGCGCATATATTTGAATTTTTAGCCTTGACGCAAAATCGGAATAGCTGGGGAAAAAAGAGGTTTGAATAAGAAAGAAGAGAAAAAAAAGCACCACGTGGACAGTCAAAGAGGGCCAGACAGGCTGAGCAGGAGCAGCCTGCCGTGTCTTTTGGGAGTTTTTTAAATAGGTCACTGTCTGACCTGCATTATGGTACCACGGCCATGTCATAATCACACCATTTTGTAGAGCATTGTGCCTAGGTCAGCCTGTTGTTAACCCATAGCCTCGCAAAAACACCCTTTGTTGACACTTACTCGCACAAAATGAGGCAAAAGACAGTTTGCCTTCAGAGCTACAGCACCAACAATGCTGTTTGCCAGTCAGGATCCGTTCAGGGAAAGACTGCATTGGACAATTGCTGTATCACTGTCTATGTTGAGGGGAAGTCCAGCGACTTTGCGGACAGACACCTTATTATGAGTTTAAATAAGCGCACTACCTCTCTGAGACTTGGCTAGAATCAAAAGCGGGGAGGCTGGGGGGTAAAACAGCAGTGATGTTGGCGATGAGGCCGGCAATGATGATAGAAATGATGACGCCAACAGCTGCAACAGCACTCTGGGCAGATAGGTGGGCAGTGCTAATTGATCTGCTGCTGGCTGTGCTCTGTTGTGCTGTGCCTCGATCAGGAAAAGACCAGGGCACAGCGGGGCTGCCCTAATTACCATTTGGAAGCAGACATTCATTAGGACCCCAGAGCACCTGCTGCCTGCAGGGGTGGCACTCCGACTGCCCGAGAATAAACACAGAAAGAGTCGGAGAGACATTAAGAAGCTGACAGATACACAGAGAGACAGGCTAACAAGTAAACTAACAACCTGGCTGAGCATCTTCCTCACTTGGCAGGTGAGGATGGAGGAGACAGAGGAGACTAAAAAGGGGGGTCAGCGAGTCCGTTCTCAGCAGGGTACTGCCTTAATGACAGGAACACAAGGAGACAGACTTGACATAATAAATTACATAAAGTGCGGCATTGGTCTAAGAGGTTACTTTGTAAAGCTAAAAACTCATTACAGAACATTTTATTCAGTGTTAACCTTTTTTAGAAAACCACCTAAGAGTTCCCACTTTAAACCTTAAGTTTGTTTTATTAAATGCAAGTGAGCCAACAGGAACACGCTCTCTTTGAAATGACCCGTGATTAGCTGAAAAGTGCCGTCGTGGTTGGAATATAAAGCCAAGGACAGGTGCAGAAGTCTAGTGTTCTTTCGGACCACCTGAATTCACCTGAATTACATTATGCTGAAAAGTTGTTATGAAATATTTGCCCAGTGACACCAAAAATAATCTGCCTACCCCAGCTTTAAACTGAGAAAGGCAAAATATATTGCTGCATTTACCTTCCTCATTTCTTTCCCCTCTGGGTTTTTTCACATGAATGCCGAGAAGCTGTGTGTGTCATATGTGCTATATAACCTCTGACCTTTAGAAAAGTGGTATGATAATTTACATCATTCTTGTGGGGTGATTGGCTCCACATGAAAAGACTATAAGATTTGTGACAAGATAATTTAACATTTACACTTCAATCAATCAATTCCCATTTAAGGTAAACCATATAGGAGAGGAGACGCCGTTCTCTTTCCTCACACATGGAGCTGTGCGGAGTCTCCATCAGCACCGTGGAATTAGATGAAATGGACCCGAGAGAAAGCCAGCATGAGGTCAGACGATGCCACTGCCATATTTAACAATCTTGGTGACTGAGAAGTATGAGTTGAAAATACATGAGATTCCCATTTGTGATTGAGCCATGTGGAAGCTTGCCGAACATAGACAGTCATTTCGTGTAAAATATGCAGAGGCGAGAAAGATCAAGAGAAGGTAGAAAAGTATGAAAAAGGAGGCTGAATGTGAAGAACACTATTTGAGATACATAAATACATTTTCAAGTGTATTTTCCAGCAAGGGAAACACTTAAGTCCTCCATTTTAGCATTTCTAAGCAATACATCAAGGTTTTAAAAAACCTTTAAACTATAATGTAGTTGCAAGCAGATGTAGTTGTTTACTAATGATCATAACTCCTTCTGTGGGCACATTAGTAGAGGTTGGTAGATAAAGTGATAATGGAGGTATAATACAACACAATAATAATTTGAATTTTGTCCTATAATTATTGACAAACACATTAACAAACACTTGTGAAAGATTACTTACAGAAACATTACAGTTTGTTTTACCATTTATTAAATGTTAGTTTACTGCTTATAAATGCTTTACCGGAGAACTTAGCACATTTCCACATGGAGACTCAAAATCTTGTCCCATGTACAAGTGAACATGGCCTGACCAATGGTGAATTTTTGAGGCTAATACTGATACAGATTTTAAAGGCTGCATTTATTTATATACTGGTAGAGTATGTCTAAGTCATCAAACCGTAAAAGTAATGTACACCCAAGGCAATGAAAAACTGTAACCAAATAAAGACTAAAAGAACCCACACTACATAATTATCTTTAGCACAAACATTAAGTAAGTGCTGTTGGCTGAAATCATCTTTTCAACTCTGCATATTTCAGAGACAGAACAGCAATCAACTTTAAAGATGCTATTTCGAGTCATCTCTGAGCTACCGCAGCATAAATGGAAAACTCAGGATTTAGCAAAAAACTTTTGTAGACTAATAAGAAAGTTGCAGATTTCTGGACGGATGATAATAAACAGAAGGCATAATGTTTTTTATCTGTTGATATAACCTGGGGCTGTGTTTCTTCCCTAAACAAGAAGAATGGTGCTACAAAGTTAATGCATGTGTCTACTCTGGCTATTAAAAAGAGATCACAGATTGTGACTCAACCAGTGCACATAAACACATAGACAGGGTGGTCCAACATGCTTCTGGCTGTCTCTGTGTGTGTGTGTGCGTGCGTGTGCGCGCTTGTAGTCTCTTCCCAGAAATGTGCAACAGTAAATAGACTTAGAGGCACAAAAGTAACATTATCACCACCACTGGCTTGGAGCATAAACAGTGACACACAATGCAACGCAAGGCAATGCAATGCATCAAAGTGCATACTTCCTTCTTTTTATGTTTGTTTGTGTGTATAAGCACATACTGCATGTCACTGCACATATCTCAAAGGGTGAGAAAAAACATCTGCAATCAGAGATGCAGAGGCTGCAGAGAGGAACCGTGGGGCCCCCTGAGAGCTGCCCTGCTCGGACTGGAAGCCTCTGGCTTTCCCCTGGGGGCTCGAGGGGCCCTAACCCTTCACTCTTTCTTCCCTGACACTAACCAGACACAGCAGCACAAACACATATGAGGATAGGGTGGGGGTTTGGTGTATGTATATATAAGAGAGAGAGACCCAGAGTCAGATATCAAAAGCAAGAGAGGGAGGAAAACAGAGGAGGAGACAGAGGAAAAAAGAGGGAGACATTAACACATAAACAGAATGCTCCCAGCTTTAACCCACAGCTTAGAGCATTTTGACGACGCTTTTTCATATCCTCCTCTCAGTCTCTCCCTCATAAAGAGAGCAATTACATGTCCAGGACAATCCCACATTAAACAAACATTAGTTCTCTCTCCAGAGCCAGACTCAGCCAAATTACATTGCTTCCAGATGCCCATCACAAACCCTCCCTCTCTCCAACCCCCCTGTCTCCTCTGCTCTCCTCCTGCCTACTTCTCCTCTTTCTATTGTTCTGTTCTCTTCGTGCCCTATTTATCTCTCCCTAAAGTTCCCTAAATGTCCTCCCCTCCCAAGTCAAGATGAGGGTTTGTTGTGAATAACACCAGAACAGACTGTTTTCAATTATACTGCTACTGGAAAAGGAGGGGAGGAAGAAACAAAAGGAGTTTACACAATGATGCAGAAGTCTTTCTTTAAAACATCACATATTCAAAGGTCATTATGACTGGTCAGATAAGAAAAGCTATGCATAAAATTTTACGGAAATTGCAGTTTAAGATTCATACTGATGCCAGAGGATGGCTCAGCTAATGTTTAGCTTGTAGATATAATGTGCAAGCATTAACTTTAGTAAAATAACCTTCCTTTCATATTTACTGCTGTATTAAAGATTGACCTAGCCTTAATTTTTCTTCTGTGATATCAGACCATATTGGTTTGCTGATATCATTTGCTGATATTGGCCTATTGTATATGTGTCGGTCTCACGTGTATCCTTCTCTGATATGCATTGACATTAAAACAGTTTTTTAATTCCTGCATAATGCATTGATGTTTGGAATACAGTTTGTTAAAATGTAAAATATCCCGCCTCCATTATTTATCTTTGTCACAAATATTTGATAACTACATTTAGATGACATGAAATATATCATATCGGACAGTATATTTGATATAAGACATTTCTTTGCTATTGGCATCGGCCCCAAAAATCCCATATCAGTCGGGCCCTAATTTAAGCTGCAATATGATCATGGAAAACAAAAGAGAAAGGGGTGTGCTATTTCCTTTTCTGCTCAGAAGGTTAGAAACTTCCATGCAAAATGCTTAGCACCACACTGAACCAACAGATGCTCTCTCTGGTAGGTGAAGTACTGCAGGTTGGTTGCTGCTTGGTTTTTTTCTTGTCCGTTTTGAAACAGAAAACAATATAGTGGCTGCTTCCTGTGTTCCTTTATTTGTGTTACAGCTTAGCAGTTTTCCAAAAACACTACAGTAAAAGATTCATCCCTGATGCTGGCGACTGAGTGCAGGGATCTTGGTGCAGTCAACACACTATAATAATTCAAACCTGGTTCAGAATCTTTGTATCAATAGAAGATACACGTCGACTTCTAGCTTTGAGCAGCAGCCACGGGAACCCTTGCAGACATGGGAACCAATGTCACATAGAGTTAGTATAGTCTAAGCTCAAGGATAAAAGCGGTATCAGAAAAGTTGACCAGCTCTGTCTGAAACATCTATGACCCAGACGGGATATCAGACATGATTCTAGGAAAAACATCTTGTTGTAAAATTCCCATGAATTAATCATGCTGGAAATCTGCCTTGTGCCCTTGAGCAACACACCGAAGCGCTGCCAAAAGCGGGAGTGCTGTTGTGGAGTAAACCTTAAACTCTGACCTCTTGGTGTGCGTCTGTGTTTCTGTCTTAATATTGTTGTCACTATTATTATATTCACCCCGAGTTCACTCTCTATGTAGAGCAGCTGGCTGTATTGATATATTTAACGGAGAAGATTAAATCATGACAATGTAATCTCTGTTTCTGTTATCCTTTTACATTCTCAGTCATGTACAGTGGGTGTTTATGCATGTGTGTAAACAGAGCAGAACATTAAAAATGAGCCCTGAAGGAGGGAAGCGTCACGACTAAGCTGTATGTGTGCATACATGTCTGTTTGTAGGGGTCCTCATTAGGCGGTCGCTACACGGCTGAGGAAGCACTCAAATATTCTCACGTTTCCCCAACACCTAAGGGCATCTGTAGGGACCTCTAATACATCTCCAACCTCCAAACACACACACACACACACACACACACAAAAACACAAATATGTTTGTGTGCACACACACACTTCTCTAGGACCATGCAAATCTAATGAGACAGCCAGACTGACGTATATACAGACAAACCTGAAGGCAGAGGTCCCTGAACACAAATACAGACACTCATTCGGTCAATAGTCAACAGAGTGCACTCATCGGTCAAGCGTGTCTTCTAGTAAAATCCACAAATACTTGTCGTATTGGAACAGCATCATGATTAATTTATTGGTTTAAGCTCTGCCACTTGCGTAGTTACTGCCGTGATGCTGTTAAGATTTCAATTTTAGATTAACGCTGATGTTTCAGAGAAATTTCAGTGTAATTTCGGGGCCACTGTGATGACTGAATTTAATATTCAATTTTAGAAACACTCAATACTTTCATCAAATATTTTTCTACAAGTGGAGACTCAATTTCAGTACAAATTAAATGCGGGGGACGTGGGCTGAAGAAGCAATGAGAATGAGACAAAGAACTGGAGCAGACGCAGCAACTCGTCAGTGGGCCTGCAGCAACAGGCCTTAATTTGAAGCTTTCCAGCGGCTGGAAACGTACAAACAGCATCAAGCTGTGCACCACATCCTCAAATGAATCCTGGAATACCTAAATTGGTCGACATGACTGGTGCCAGGAGCAAATTGTGGGGTTGTCTCAGTCTTTTAAAGCAGACTAAGAGAGACATCCTGCTATAAGGCAGACCAAATCAGCCGTGACAGTGTATGGAAACGTTTTTTTTTTTGTTCACTTTAGCCAAATCAAAAAACGCTGACAACAGCTGATGCATACATTGGCTGATACACTGAAAATTAAATATATGTAGGCTAGATGATAAATAACCCCTGAGTAATTTATTCAATAAAATAAAAAGCAAAGTATTTTGATGGTTACAGCTTTAAATTTTAAAGCAATTATATTTTTTGTTAGGGTAAATGTTAGGGTAAAAAAGTTAGTTTCCATATTTGTATGCTAAATATATAGCTTCAGCTAGGAGTATTTTAGCTTAGTTAAAGACTGGAAACAGGGGAAACAGCTAGTCTAACAAAATCCACCTGTCAGTGCCTCTTAAGCTTACTAATTATAATATCATGTCTTGTTTGTTTAAGCCACAAATTGTGGTTTTATAGGTGTCATCGTCAGGACTATTTCTTTGCCAGGAAGCCTTTATGTGCCGTCAGGAATTAGTTCTGTGCATAAACATAGGGTTGCTGTTTCCCCTTGATTCCAGTTTTTCTACCAACGCTAATCAGCTGTAGCTTCATATTTACGAGACAGATTTGTGAGTGCCCTCCATCCTCTATCTTAACCGTGAGATACTGAGAGATGATAAATGAACATAGTTTTACATTTTTTGAATAATTCTGGAAGACAAAACTTGGGGCAATTGGTTATCACTACTCTTAAGGTGCTGTCTTAAGATCAGAATAGTTAAAATACAAAACTTGACCATTAAACCCAACCTTTAAGACATTTTGAGTACAAATTCCCGTGAGCCTCACTGAGACTGCCCAAATGTCCATTGTACCTAATCCAAGTAGACATAATTTGGCAACTACCAAAGAACTGTGTGTGAAGAAGGAGAGAGCAGGAGGCAGAGAGAGACAGAGAGAGAGAGAGAGAGAGAGCGAGCTTTACTCACATAGTCAGGCAAGGCTGTGTTGTCACCCTGTCTGCCTCTCAGTGACTGTGTTGCTTGCTCCAAAACCTTGTTGTGCTTTTTGGAAAGCAAAGCAAATAAACTGCAGGAGAGACACAGAGAGGGGAAAAGAGTGAGAACAGCAACAACTGATGAATGATAAACTTCTACAAGGACCAAAGAACCCAAATATACAATCCTCACTCCAAACATGTTGACCAGAAATCAATGTGCTGTAAATACTGAAACAGCGGCCTTTCCTCAACTTGACTGAGGAGGAAAGGCTTAAGATTTCTATATGAGAACAGCCAGCGCTGTAAATAAGGCAATTTAAAATAAGTAGGAATAATTAGTTTTGAATTAAACAAAATAATCTTAAACTTTGCAAGACAATGTTTTAGAAATTATGTGTCAATATTTTCCTTAAGTTACATTTAATTTACAATAAAGATTCATTTTTCTTTTGTTTCCATTAGCTGTGCACCCTCTGGATTCTGAATGTTAACATGGGTGGGGTGGGTGGGGGGACTCAACCATTAAAAAAGTGACTATACAGTAAGTTGTTTAAGTTGTTTTGACCGATTAAGGAATAAACCTTCTTTAAAAGATAACCTTTTCTGACTTGGCTTTTATTTGCGCGAAAGGAAGGCAACCTTGGTTATCTTGATAAAGTTTTCAGTATGTATACATTTATGTTTTCATATGTTTTTCTGCCATTTGACCCAATGGGTTACTGACTTATTTTATCCTTATTGAGTCTGTTAATGTGTGTACACGTGTCTGGATGGGAATGCATGACTGCATCTGATGGATGGATGCAAACATACAATGAGAGTCCTGGAGTATGCTTGGGCAACCTTGAGTTGTAATGGGGTGAGGCACACGCACATGCGCGCACACATACGCACAAAAAAAAAAAAAGTGTAATCAACAAGAGACTTGAGTGAAAACACTTTTGAAAAAGATTTCCTCACTGTTGTTAATGGTTGTTTTCGACTCTCAAGGTCATTCAACTAAATTAAAGTTCTGAGATTGTTTAAAAATTAAATATTTTTCTCTTGTTGGGCTCTTTATTAAATCTTATCTAATCTTTTACAGTCTTATTTCTGATTTATTGCTGTGTTTATTATTATTATAATTATTAGTGACATGTTTTAATTAAAACTTTTTAATAGTCTTTCTAGGTGCCCAAGGGTGTTGAATGTTTAATTTATGTGTCAATCAAGGAAAATAAATGTGGAATAAATTAAATTTAATGACAGTGAAGGGTTAGAGAAAGTCAAATGCAGGAAACTGAGCTCAGCTAAGCCCCTTAGAGCTACACCTGTCCATCCGTCAGCGCTGGAAAACACACACACAAAATCTCTCAGCATTCGTTATCCAAGCTAATTGGCCAAATGATGGTTGAATGGAGACATCTGAGCAGCTATGAGGAGGTCTCCCGGTTATCTACAGGCCTAAGGTCAAAGCCACGACTTCTTACAGTTCTTACAGACAGTTTTATCTATTTCAAATAAGAGACCACCAACTGAGTTCCACCTGGGGCGGTTGCTCACAAGGAAGCACTGTGACTTGTTGCTCTGTCACATCCCTCATTTATGCCGAGGCAGTGACGGACACAGAGCAAGAAACAGCGTCCCAGAAGGACTTCCACACTGCAGGCCTGATCCCAAAATCAGTCCTGAGGCTGAATTGATGACAGACGTGGTCCACCCCGACACATGATAGATGTAAAGGCGCTCTGTCCTGAGCAGTTCAAAGGGCTCTTTTTATATTTAGACACACACAGGACAAGCTTGTGTGCTGTTCTTCAAAATCTGTACCTGGACATTTGTATGTTTGAGATTACTTAATAAAGGAATAGAACAGGGGTCTTCAACCTTTTTCAGCCAAGGGACCCCTTGATCGATAGAGAAATGGAGTAGGGACCCCCAGATTAAAAAATAAATAAATAAATAAATAAATAAATAAATAAAAACTTTAGAAAAAGTGTTGCATTTTATGACAAACCAACTGTTTTTAACCTATTTTATATTCAGTCATGATCAGATTTGTAAAAAGTAGCTCATTATTGCCCATTAATATTAGAGTTTACTTTTGAGTTCACTCAATATAATTTTTGTCCAAATTAAAAAAAAATCCCAGATAAATCATTTTGATGAAAATTTTCAACTCCCTTGGGGGACCCCCTGCAGCACCTCCACGGACCCCCTAGGGGTCACGACCCCTGGTTGAAGACCACTGGAATATAATATTTGTAGGTATTTTTTTCATTATAATAACCTGTGCATAAGATTTGTTGTGTTTTCATTGACTTGGACTGAGTCTTTCATATCCACAGAAGGAGTGGGTCCCCTTCCACTGAGTCCGCCATGTTGCTCCACCATGTTTCTACGGTATCCCTGAATGAACAAACCAAACACTGGTTCTTAAGAGGGCCTCTTACATTTTTCGCAGTTTTGGGGCAAACGTAGGTTCTCCTACATGCTTTGTGAACAAAGGGTTAATCAATTAGGGTAATCTGGAGCTTAACAGCTAAATGCTACTAAATCCTACAAATTGGACCTTTAATTTTACATATTCATTTTAAGGACTGCATGAGTGACTGCTAGGACATATATTTCCAACAAATCGCTGAAGAAGTTTTGCGTGGGTGATAAGATAAAGATTAAATAATCAAATTGATGTTTGGTATGCAGCAGGTACGATGACATCTTCAATAAGTCTTTAACAAATCTTCCATTTATAATGTTAGTTAAAATGTTATGTTCTTTTTCCAAAACAGCAAAAAATGCACAAAACCTAACTACTTCGGGCAAGCTTAAACACCTTTTTGCGATATTTTTGCCTTAACATCTATCGCATTTATTTTATGCCAAATTTAGTTAACTGTGGAATATTTTGACCCAAAGTTGAATCAATCAGATCAAATGATAATCTAGTAAAAAGTTTTCTCACCAATGTAAAACTAACAAGCCACTACTTTTGGTATCTTGTCATTCGAGTAATTTTCAAGCAATTATTCTCTGGTTCTTCATTCTCCAATTTGAATATTTCCTCTATCTATTTTTGTTAGTCAGAAATGTTGAATTTTTTTGACCAAACAACAAAACATTTCAGAGAGTAACTCATGAATTAATTGATATTGAAAATGATTGTGTTAGCCTTACTAAGAACTACACGGTATCTCTCTGTTTGGTCACACATTAAGGTAGTCAGTGAATGAATGATGTGATGACAGGGGTTATGTAGGGCAAAGGTGAAACAGTGAAGCACAACGGAAATATTGATTTAGGGAAAAAAATAATAGGAAATAGTGAAGACGAAAAGATGGTGGCGGTGGTGGAAGCAGTTCAAACCCACCGCTGCCTGTAAATAAACAGCAACAAGCAGGATTCTCTCTGAGAGTCAATTAAGGAGTAGAGTTCAGCACTGCCTGGCAGACAGTTGGAAATTCCTGGCAGGAAATTCCCTTTATCTAGCCAGCCAGCCTGCCAGTTTAGCCCAGCCCTGGCCATCAGAGTCATCATCATCATCATTATCATCAGACATGGAGTCAGTTGCTCTACATCACTGTGGGACAGACATGCACACATTCACAGACAGTGTTCCTCTCTGACTCAAAACACCAGAGAGTCACAGATATGGAGAGAGACACAGGCGGGGAGATAAGAGGATCCTTGAGTGTGCGCGAATGTGTGCACGTCTTCAGGGAAGGAAACATTCCTTCCTGTTGCCTGGAGCTTCCAAACAACCATGAATGACTTTTTTTGTGTGTGCTTACGTGTGTGTGCAATTTTGGACCTTGTCCTCTTAAGTGTTCTGTCTGCTCACGGGCCAAAAACCTTTCCCTTAGTTCCCGCATGTTACATAATGTTCTTCTCTACAGGCACACATCTCTCAATATTTCATTTCTCACCCTCTGGCTACACTGAACATGTATGTGGATTGTTGGCGAACCTGCTGCAATACTATGCTTCTAAAATTAATGAAACTGGCTACAACAGGTGTGAGAGTACCAGTGGCAGGTGTGTGCAACGCTTTTACACAGGAATGGGTCATGAAGTGTCCATAATTTTTTCTATTAAATTACCAGTATACCGCAAATGACTCCTGCTTATTGGCAGTTTGGTTTCGAGAGTCTTGGTCACCCTGCTGGTACTGATTTCATCAGTTCCATCCAGATGGTTGCCTAGTAACTTTATCCCTCAGCGTACTGTAGTCTATACATCTTAACTTATTCATATAACACAAACTCAGGGAAAAAGTTTCAAAGCACTGTACTGGATCCAATAACTTTTAAAAAAATGAAACATAAAAATGAAAGCTCGCTGTCTTGTTTTGGTGCATACGTGCACTGCATCGTTCATATTCAATGTGGCCAAAGCATCTTTCTCTCCTGCTGCAGCCACCGCCAAGTTCCTCTCTCAATAAATATTTTGTGCTGATTCGATATGAATCATTAAAGTGAATGAGTGTGCTTTTGTGTGTGAATTAGAGTTTCCACCCTTGTCTCTCTTTTGGCTTCTTTGCTCGCCTCAAGCAGATGACAATTGTGTCGAGGAATGCCTCTTATTTAGGGCAACAGTGATGACGGTGAAATACACATCAGTGTATTGTGATACACACTTCTTACATCAATGATTTTAGGACATCAAACCACACAAATGTCAGAAAGGACTCCACTTCCTGTAAAATAGCTGCCTGAATGGAAACCTCTGGCTAACACACACATATATCATTCTGATGGTATGCCAACTTTTTAAAGCTGATTTAATGATTTATAACTTTAAGCTCCCAATTTCTGTTCCACTCTCTGGAACACACACACTCTGTCTTTGTTATTCACTTTGTCAGCCACAGGAAGCATGTTCAGTACAGTTTAGATTTGGTTGGACTGGAGAATACAATGACACTGTCCAATTAGACTTTTTATAACATTTAAACTGGTAGCTATTATTTCATCATATTAGAAAGATGTCAAATACCTTGATATTGGATTTCTGTATGCATGTTGCATCACTATGATGTAGCATTTTTATTTTTGGGAATTTAATTCACACAGGTCGCCAGAAACAAAGACTCCTGTGTGTTCTTTAAAAATCTGTTAACAAATCCTTAATTCATTAAATCAAAATGTGTCTCTGTTGTAATATTTAATCATATCAACTAACAATTTACCCCATATGAACCATCCCTAGCTTGAGGATATACAGACTATCAAAAAATGTAAAGATTTTTAAATAATTTGAACCATTAAAAATAAATAAATAAATAAAAAAATTTGAAAAATTCATGTAATCGAATAAAGTACACAAATAAAACTGACTTGGTCACTTGAACTCAGAATTTGATAGCATTTCTTTCTGCTTTAAACTACTTTTAATATTCTTCCAAAGAATAGATCGGTTGTATGAAAAATGGTTGTTTGGATGGAAGGAAGCAGCTACCAATCAATACATGTCATCACCCTCTGGTCTGCTCTGTCTAATATGTCATTTTGCATGCACAGCTTGTCCTCACCTGATGATGCGCTGGGCAGCGTACTGGTGGAGACATCGAAACTGGGCTGACATGTTGGCAAGGGCTGCCAGGCAGTTGGTGTGGAGGTACTTATCCTGGGGAGGGAGGATAAAGAAACCTCCATGTTACTTGATGTTACAATAAACCTGGAAATTACTGAATTCCGTCTATTGTGTTTATACTTCATGAATTTCTGAATGCATAGTTGTTTGGCAAGCAAGTGCATAAGCTCACCCTTGTCCGGGTCATGTTGAATTGGATGGTGCGGATGACCACCAGGATGAGCAAACTGCCCAGTGAGATCTCTGTCAGTGACCTCTCTGTGTACCATGAGATGTTCTTCAACACCTGCGAGAGGGAGAGAGACGCAGAAATGAGAGGTACCTGTTGAAATCCTCAGGAATGATCTCAGACAACGCAAGAAATAGAAGGTTGTGGTGGTAATACTTGCAATGTGAAAAGTGTCGATTAAACTATGTCAACCTACCACCTCATGTATGGAGCGATTGAAGGAATCGTCCTCTGTAAGGATGAGCAGAATAATGAGGGCCATGTAGACATGATGAGAGTTTCTGTCCTCTACGTGGTAAAGTATCTCGAGGATGGGCAACACCTGTGAGGGAGAGCAGGAGGAAGAGGCTAAGCTTGTGCGTAGGTGTTGTCAAAGAAGTGACATTCATTAAATCCTTGCTCGCAGATGTGCACTTATACCAGACAAAATTAGCCATGGCCATGTTAGACTTTAGTACCACTAATTAAAGCAATTCCAATCCAATACCAAGTAAAACCAAGGGTGGTATTGCCAATATTGATATGATTTTTGGTTTAGAAAAGGGAAATTAAAACCATATATTTAACAATATTATTCATGGATATATTTTGCCAGCATATGAATGAATTTACAAAAAAAAAAATTAGTCATTACTTATTTTGCTGGCATATTTGTTCATATCACTGTGAATTAAAGTATAGTCAACATTTCACTCTATGTACCTGCATAATGACTTTCAGCACCAAAGGACTCAGAGACTGAAGTCTGACTCGTTCTAGTTGCACCTCTTTACTCCTCACCTTTGGTCCGCTGCTGCAAATCCTTTTTTATTCTGGACTGTGATCAACTCTCTAATAATTTACAAGGTTCGTGTTGTTGCCGCAGCACCTCACAGCCCTTCCACACACACCAACTTTGGCATGTTCTGACAACTGAGAAGCTCCGCACATGACAGTGCATGCAGCGTGCCATCAACGTGCCTGTAAGTAGAGCCCTGCATGCACTCATAGAACCGCAGTACGCATATGAATGTGACAGGTGGAAGGAGAAGTAGTTCCCGTCAATCAGCGATCTTGCTAATAGCGTAGTAACTCTCTACTGTTCCTGTTGTTGACCAAAATACCCACACACAACCCTAAATTAGTGTAGCCTGTAAATATCAATATTTTTACATGAGAACCAATTCTAGAACAGAAAATACTTGCAATTGGAAATATCAATATTTCTGTATTGATCCCCACATCACTATATACACTTACTTATACATACACTTCTTCACCATCTGGGTATTGTTTTTCTTTGTCAAAAGTAAAAAGGAGTATTAGTGTTGAAAAAGCCCTGCAAAGAATTGTCAGTTTTGTTCATTATTGCTTAGGCTCAGCTTCTAATAATTAATAATTAACCCTATTTTTTTTCCTCATTTTGGTGCCTTAGACCGTGGAGAAGTTTATGGATGAAGGACACTTCAGGTATCTTGCCAGGGGGCTTTTTTGAAGCCTAATCTATATACTAACCCAATAAAATCTTATTATTTATTTGTTACATAAAGCTCACTGTAGTCCTATTAAGCAAAAAGAGACAATAAAATCAGCTCTGCAGATGTGAGTTCAGGCAACATTTAACATAATCATGTCTGCTAAACTATAGGTGGAGGCAGGTGTTATGTTCAGAGCTGTATATGCACAACAGATGGTGACAGACAACAGTGTGCACAAGATTTAATTTTGTCAGAGCGAAAGCAGTTAGTAGCTAGCATGGTGAGCAATGAACACACACAGTTGCGGTGTTAGCTCATTACTCTGTCGTGGAGCGGTGCTTTATGGCTCAGCAAAGAAAGATGCTAGACTCATTAGCAGCCTCCCTTCATGAGCTCGATGTAGATCTGCTAATGATGATATTTTATTATAGCAGCTAAAAATAGGGAATAACACAGAAAAGGTCAATCTGCTAACAGACGTATAGGGGATTCAACTGATCTGCACTTTCAAAATGTAGCAAATTAAATTCATTTCCTGTACATGTTTGGCTAGTGTCGTGAATTTAGAGAGGGTTTTTGTTGTAATTAGTCAGTTAAAATATAAGTGAACAGGGTTTAAAAATGCGTCTGTGATCTATTAAAATATAAACATGGTTGAATTTTAACATTTGTTGAAGATAGGGTGATCTCTGCTAATGGTGAGAAGTCAAAAATAGATTTTAAATCCATCCAACAGGACCAAATTACTGTGTAACACTGTGTGAAAGAGGCTCATATGTGACTGTCTACCACAGTCATGTGAGATGCCATCTGACATGCTGAGCTAAAGACTGATTTTCATTCACTAAATGCCTCCGTACATTCACTGTGCAATAAAGAAAAACTGGCACTGACCCACATGGACAGAATAGCGCCAGCTGCTACTGCATACATCCTTGCTGTTTACTGAGCCATAGCATTGGTCCTAGATGAAAGGGTTTCATGGCCAAACCCATGAGTACAAGGAAGCACTATATAATGTGTTTTGTTTAGGATTACCCAATCACACTTTAATTCATTTTTGTGTGCTTTGCATTTGCCTTGTCAAAAAGTTTTCAAAAAGTCAGGCTGAGGCAGTGATAATGAATGTGCAGGCAACTTTCTTCATTTTTGTCCTACCCACCAGATTGTCCATGTCCGTTCTGGAGAGCATGTACGTCCTCATGTTGGCGTTCTGATGGAGGAGGGTGTACAGCAGTAGTGTGGCCTGGTCAGAGCGCTGCTGTTCACACAGCGCTGTGTACAGACTGTTGAAATTGATCTGGAAAGCATGAGGTTGCTCCACGGACAGCGACGATGTATCTACACGGGCAAAGTTAAATCTGATTATATACATATATTTTTTATACATTACTCCATGACCATCTGGCACATGTCAGGCACATGAACAACACACCAATATGTGCAATGGATTCAAATCAACAAATACAGTATATTACCTTGTGTGTTTCTGAAACAAGTTATGGCCTGGCGGTAGGGGTTGGGCCAGTCAGATCCATCTGTCAGATTGGCTAGGACCAGCAGTAATAGAAGACTCTGATTGGACAAGGGTAAGAGATTGTGTTCCTGGTCTGTCCCAGCTTTGCTGCCAGCTCCACCTAATGTGAAGACGCTCCACAGCCCACCTGGAGGCAGACAGACATAAAAAGAATTTAGACAGAATACAAGCAAACACGTTGATGTACACAAAATATATCTTGTGTTGTGTTAAAACATTTTAAAAGTGACTTTGATTTCTGCAATCTACAGTAACTGATTTTTTGTCACTTGGGGGCAACAGAAATAAGTAGCAGTGATATTTCATCAACATTTGCCCTCCTGTTGTCCTCGGGTCAATTCTGACCCCTTTTCAAATATTTTTACGTCAGAAATAGGGTTTTCTTTCATCGAATTGCTTGTGTATTGACCATAAATTCCAAAAAAAGTGTAAAATTTGAGGTAATGAGTTGGACTGGAGTTGGCTAAAATGATGTAACACAGACTTGGGTGATAATTTATACTTCATCTTTTATAAACAATTAAACCACACCAGGTCAAATTCAACCCAGGAGGACAAAAGTTACATGGTCGACAGGAAGACAAGGAAGGTTTAGAGAAAGCATCGCTTATTTACACATTCAGCTGTCACACAGCAGCATTAGAATTTACTGAGTCGTCTCTGTGTTCAATAGTCACATTCTTCTTGCTTTGTTTTTGGTCTCTACCAACTCATGAGGGAAATAATCGGATCTTTAGCTGCTAAATGCTACCCTGTGTTCACCACTTCATCTTTAACAGTGTCAGTGTGCTGGTTTGAGCAGAGCAAGTATGGTGCAGTGGGTTTTTAGAGCTCTTTTCTCAACAAAAAGCTGCCACTGCAGCTGAAAATGATGCTAGAGGAGCGGTGACATTGAACTTAAACAGTAAAGTTGCAGCCAGACCGCTTAACAGTGAGCTGATAGCCACAACAAAGCTCTGTGCAGTTGAAGAGAGCTGCAGATTCAGATGATTATACTCTGCTTGTTCGTCATTACTGTCACATTGTTTTTACTTTGTCATTTCATACAAGCTTATCATTAAAAATCACAATTAATTTTATTTTGTGTCTTTCTCCTCTAATGCACTTCTCCTGGTGTGCTCTCCTTTAGACTTCAGTACAGAGAGTTTCACGACCAGCTTGAGAACTGCAACAGTTTCAGCACAACAGATGGTAATCAGTGCAGGTCCATACATCCAGTAATGAAGAGCAGTCAAGTTGTGTATGTCAGCCTCTTTACAGAAAGCCCTAAAGTATTCTCACAACCTGCATCTCCTCAGCCTTGTAAGTGATTTATGCTTCATAGGGAAAATGAATGCAAAATAGTATGTGCAGTCAGACTGATGTAATCAGGGCCAAAACGGGCACAATGGAGTCACGCACGATGGGCTGCAGCACCTGAAATTTGAAACAACATAGACGGCGCCACAGAACAAAGAGAAACTGGAACTACGAGCCAACTGGAGGGGGATTGGTTTTTCTTGTTTGGGGATGAGAGGGAGCCGAATTTCCTACAGAGCCACTGAAGTGCTGGTGCTCTCAGGCATCAAGAGAAAGCACGAGAAGCATGAACAGCAAGGTACACAGATGACTGTCTTTGGCTCCTGCACGTCTAGCCACACAGAATGCAGGAACAGAGCACTGGTGAGAGACAGGGCGAGTGAGCTGCAGGTCTACACCGAGCAAGCTCCTGAATTTGAGGAGGAGACAAGTAGATTTGTTGCCATCTAATGGTGAAGGATGGAATGGCAGATCAATTCCCCGACTGAATTTGCACACACTCTCCTTGATGTGAGAGTAATGTCACTAAGTAATCCTGATCCATCCAACTATGACACACTCACATAATCTGTTTACTTGGTTGCTGAACTGAAAAAGGATTTAGTTCAAGGGAACAAGGAGACGTTATTTTGAAAAATTATAGGGGTGAAATGATGCGTGTACGCTGACATTTTACTACATTAAAAAATTAACTCTAGGAGAAAATGAGAGGGCACATCCCAGTGTCTTCTCCTCTTACTGTTTTGAAAGGAAGGAGACTGAACAAAAAAGGGTTCGTTTGAACAATTTGTGACTGTTTAAAATCTGAATAACATTCATGGTTTATGGTCTGCCTCTAAATTCACTAATGGCTGCTTAAGAGCTACTACAACGCTCGCGCCACTTTGGTTGTATGAATGTGTAATCAGGAGGGGAATTAATGTGTTTATATTTGAGTAAGGGGACAGCCACACAAAAATAAATCCCAAAAAAGAAATGAGACAATTTGCATCTTTCAGTCTCTCTCTATGCACAATGTTTTTCGTTCCGTCCATTGCTTAGTAAGTGTGAGAGTGTGAGAGCGTGAGTGAAAACAAGACCTCGAGAGAGAAGGGGGCCAAGTAGTGACGGAGCCCTGTTCATCTCATCACTGGCACCACAGTGACTAGCCCAACAGTGTCAGAGAGCCCGGTCTGGCAGCCACATTTCCTGCACTCACACACACTCACAGAGCTCTATTTTACCTTAGTGGGCGCTGTTTGTTATCCATCTGGCTCGGTTCCCTCTGCCTGTCTGCCTGCCCACCACATACACCCAATAATGCTACACTGCTTAGGCTGCTCTGGCACTGGCCGGCCGCCCATTGGAAAAACAGGAGGAGGACACGAAGAGGAGGAAAGGGAAGGGGAAAGTGAGGAAAAGAGAAGGTCACACGCGGACACAGAAGCTGGCACGCTGAGACCAGAATCTGGGCCTGCGTTGTTCTAAGAGACACGCAACCCTACTGCACCCACAAAGTCTTACTTTATTTGGGTCTGTATCCACAACAACTTTCAAACCCCATCTCATACAATCCTCCTTACCTCCTTACAATATTTACACACTGTAGGTGTTTTTAAAAACCATTAAACAAGATTCAAAAGAGAAAATGAGTTTTTAACTAAAGCCCGGGTGCTTCGACAAAAGGCTGTGACGTCCGAATTGTGGCCTTACAATATGACCACCACTGTCAGATGCAACTGTTGGCACAAATTCCCTCAATTCAACAATCAAATATCTTGGAGTTTGTAAAATTTCGTGATGCAGGCAGAAAACCACCTCTTCTAAATCCACATCTGCACCCCTGACATCTACTCCACAAAGTCCTGGATCACGAAAGACATTAGGGCACATCATCTGGAAATCTTTAATGTCTGCACAAAATTTTACCAATCTATTACAGACATTTTTGAAAAGATATTTTTTGGGCTTTGTGCTGATTGACTGGACAGGAAATGGGGAGAGAGAGAGGGAGGCAATGACATGCAGCACAGGGCCACAGGGTGGAATCAAACGTGGAGTTGCTGCAGTGAGGACACAGCCTCTGTACATGGGGCGCCCACTCTACCAACTGTGCTACCAGGGCCCCTTAAGACTTTTTTCAGGATGTACATCAATGTATGTATATCAAGTGAAAGCCTGGACTTGTTGGTGGCACCGAAGGAAAAGTCAGGGGACCATCAGTTTGGACTGATCCTCGGAGAAATAGGAATATCTACACAAAATTTCATGGCTGTTTAATAGTTTGTTTAACAGTGAACCAACAGAGCACCATTGCCATCAACGCAGCCATTCCATGAGCATGGCCTCAAATATAAACAGCAGGATGAATCCCCAACACGAAGTGTCATAGTAAAATAATGGGACAACAAATTGCTGAACTGCTTCAATGTGCCTCAGAACTGATGCAATAAGCCTCTACTAAGGGACTGAACAGCATTTTTCCAAAAGATATACTCTCTTTGGAGCAGGATGATGATGATCAGGAGTGTTATCATTAGTTTTTAATTTCCTTTTATCTGCATCCCTTTGTACACCACCAGTATACATATATACTTGTATGAATAAGACTCTAAATCTCTGCGTAATAGGTTAAACATCTGCTTTTCCATTTCACTTGTGCCACACATGTACTTGAACACCATAATCATCTCAGCTATCACTCGCCTGTGGAGATACTGGAGAAGGGAGCTGAGGTGGGAAATATTTTCTCATAGTACAGCTGAGAACATGCGCTTCAGTGCAGACAGAGATGTGAAGCCCCGGTGAACAGAGACAGACAGAATGTGCTACTTACTTATTTACTTACATAACACTGAATGAAATATGACATCAGGGCTTTAGGCCAGTGCCTTGGCCAAGCATGCGCACGCACACACACACACACAAAAACACACACACATACACACATAAGTAGGCCAAGCTTGTGATTATTATCCAAAAAATGCACATGGGGAAACATGATGTGCAGACAATAAACAAACACACTATTCTGACAATCTCACAGTAATCAAAATATATGCACAAAGCACTAAAATCCAAGCCCAATCCAAAATCTTGCTAACATCAACAATTACACATAACCACATTCCACAGACTTAGAACAGTTTTGGAACAAATTATCATAATAAAAAGTTTGGGACGCAAAAAATTAATCACTCTTTTAATACCCTTTTCCAAGTGTGCAATACTAATGAGGACCTAACCCACATACATGCAGACATAACACCATGCCTGTCTCGTGTTTGAGTGGCTGTTACTGTTAGCTTCTCTATCGTAGCAATGTAAAACATGAGGATTGAACAGGGATTATTTTTGTATGAGTCTGCTCGTAGGAAGACGAATGACTCAACTAGCATGTGATGGTGTATGAGAGAGAACATTAAATTATAAAAAAAAACACAATAAGTACATGTGAGAGAGGGAAGAGGGCGAAGAAGAGAGGAGCAGAGCAGAGAAGGATAAGGAAGAGTTACTTAATTAATCCCCTTGAGGAAAATTACATTTTTTTATTTCACTATCTTATTTTTACACATACACACACCCACATAGACGTAAAATACACAAATACAAACACTCAGACATGCAGCTATTTTAAAGAGATGTAAATTGATGGGGCTGCCACACAGTCAGATGTCCTTCGAGCAGTTAGATTTTTTTGCTCAAGGAGGTGAACCTCTCAGTCTTGTACACTTGCCACCTCAAGGTAAGTAGGAGAGAATTAAGAAGGGTGGAGTAGTAGGGTAAAGAATAAAGGAGAGAAGAATAGAGTAAGTAAGAGTGAAAACAAGTGAAGTTACATAGAGGAAAGAGGAGTGTAGAAGGAGCACAGGACAGAATAGCACAGAGGAGAGCTAAGTAAAGGCAAAGCTGAATAAAAGAGACTGAGAGACTGGGAGCAGGAGAAAGTAAAAAAAGTAGGATTTAGTGTGTAGTAGAGGAGAATACAGTAAGAGCTGTGTTGAATCAAATCAGTCAGGTCAACGAGAGAACGAGAGGAAAGTAGAGTAATGGAGAGTGGAGGAGAACAGAATATCACAGGGTAAAGCAAAGGAAAACAGTGGAGAGGAGTATAAAAGAAAAGAGAGGACGGTAATCGAGAGGAGTGAAAAGGAGAACAGAGAAGAGGAGAGTGGAAAAGTAGAGAGTAAAGCACAGTGAAGGAGAGGAGACTAATGCACAAAGTATAGTAGAACAAATAGTCGAGCTGGATCAACTCCAACAGAGTAGATTAGAGGAAAGTAGAGGAGAGTAGAGGAGAAGTAGGGAGACAAGAGGGGATGAGAGGAGAGGGAGGAGAAGAGAGGAGGCCAGAAAGTTCTGAGTTGCCAGTCTGGGTGATAATCCCCCCTGCAGACGCTCGCTCAGACTCAGACAGAGTGTTTAAAAGCAAGAGAGGAAGAGACATCCGAACCCACACATTAAAATGCCAACGGAACTTAAATGCTGTTCCACTTTTGCTGATGACCACTATCTGTTTCTAGAGTTAATACAGCCTGTGAATGAATAGAAATGAGCAGGAATTAGAAATTTGAAAGCTTATTAATACATATACAAAAAAAGATTGCTATTAGCTAGCTAACTAGCTAACTTTGCTCTTGCTGCTTTACTGAACATGAGGGCTGACCCAAATTCTTTGAAGCTTCAATTGTTGCCTTGGCAATCAACAGCGACATTAATATTCATTTGAATGTTCTTTTTCTCTCAGTTAATAAAGACATGCTGTGACTAATTTAGACCACAAGGTGGCGGTAGGATATAGTTCAAACTTGTAGTCGAAAAAATGTGAGTTGTAATGGCAGAAGAAGAAAAAAAAATTCTAGTGAAAGAGGAGAGGTAAAAATCACATACCATGTGTTTGTTCATGTAGTTGTTCAGTAAACAGTTCAGTAATTAAACAAGAAGTTCCGGAAATCTTTTGTATAAGTTACAGTCCCCATATTTTCTGGTGCTGAAATCGGGGACAGAAGACTTCAACTGATATCAATAGCTGTAGCTAGTTTACCAGCTAACAAAGTAATGTTTTTTTTTGTTTGTTTGTTTTTTTTTTAATAGATATTTTTTGGGCTTTTGTGCCTTTATGTACAGGACAGCTGAAGAGTGGAAGGAAACAGGGCAGAGAGAGGGGGAATGACATGCAGCAAAGGACCACAGGTGGAATCGAACCCGGGTCTGCTGCGCGATGACAGAGCCTCTGTATAGGGGCCGCTTGCTCTACCGACTGAGCCACCAAGCGCTCCAAACAAAGTAATGTTAACATTACTCAGACATCAGACAAAAAAAAAAAAACAGAATTTTTTTACAATGACTGAAACTAAGACATAATGTTAGAGTTATGCCAGTGTCAAATGAAGTTACTGAGGGCAGCTGAAGAGGAACTATGAATGGACACTGTGAGTTGTGAGCACTTAACAGAGCTGCTGTTCATGTTAGCAGCTAAGGAAGAAAATCTCCTGAAATTAATATTACCAAAGGAAATTGGAGAGGAGATAACGATGGACAAGCTGGAAGCGGGCATTGTTAAAACAATGAATTATCATGACAAAGTTATTTTACCTCTGGAAAGTAGGGCTAAGAAAAATCGGATGCCAGTACCAAAACCGATACAATGACTTCGATACCAATTCCTGAATGATACTTCTCGATACCAATTTTATCTAATCTGTTTTAATAAAAGATTACATTACACATGCTTATTGAGAGCCCTGTCTCTCTGTGTAATCTGATGTTTTTCCTGCAAAGCACGAGAGTACAGCCTATCGACAGTACTATTAGATTTTGGCACAACAAACATGCTGCATGCGTGTTGGCTCACTGTTCTGGGGAAATTAACTCCTTTGGTCACCAAATTAAAGCTATGGTCTACGATTTGGAAGCACGGCACCTATTATTAACATCGTTAATATGACCGTTATGGTCCTACAGTCCGATCTACACAATATAAAGAGTAAAAAAAAGGAAA
>JAQLOL010000011.1:16693374-16722155 GCA_029783665.1 Naso thynnoides
CTGTGTTTGGTGGGGGTGGGGGGTGGGGGGGGGAAGTTAAAAAGATGCACCAGAGAGTCCCCCCTCTCTGCCTATTTGTCCGTAACCGTCTGCGTGAAATCCGCAGCCCGGTGCAGACCGTGGGAGTGCGAGCGGCCACATAAGCGCCTCGCGTAAAAACTTTCAGATGTGCCTCAGGTTCGAGCTGCGTACGGTAGCTACAGGCGAGGGTGTGTTGGTGGTGGTGGTGGTGGGGGTGTGGAGAGGAGGAGAAGGAGGAGGAAGAAGAAGAAGAGGAGGGGGAAGAGATTGTAAATACTCTTGTAATAAAGGGGGTTCGGTAATATAAGACGCGGGGCTTAAAACGGTAAAGGCGCCGCGCATCCCGACGCGATGTGGGTTTTGAACACAGATAGGAGATCAAGACGGGAGACACGGTGCGAAATGGAAAGAAGAGAGCCACCGGTGCGGTTTGGACGAGATGGAAGAGAGGACAGGGACGGTGTGAGAGAGGACGACAGAGATGTTCTCGCTGGAAGAGGCACCAACAGCGGCGGCGACTGTTCCAGAGTGGAGGCTCGGAGCGGCAGCGGCGGCGGCAGCAGCAGCAGCGGCGGCGGCGGCGGCGGCGGCAGCAGCAGCGGCGACTCTCGTGGTGCCTGGGAGACCTGGAGCTACGCGCACTGACCGAAGAGTACGCGCACTTAATACCGAGGGGGTGGGGGTGGTGGAGGGAGGCAAGACAGAAAGAGAAGGAGGAGGAGGGAGGTGATGGGAGAGAGACAGAGAGAAAGAGACGGAGAGAGAGAGAAGCCGAAGGAGAGGAGGAGGAGGAGGAGGAGGAGGTTCAACGTCAAGGGGGAAAAATGCATGACCAGTGAGTGAAATATTTTGCAGGTTGAAACTCGCTGCATGGTGTATAAGACGGACCGATGTATGGTGTGTGTGTGTGTGTGTGTGTGTGTGTGCGTGTGTGTGTGTGTGTGTGTGCGCGCGCGCGCGTGCGCACGGTGCCTATCCTGCACTAAGTTCAGGGAGGTTCAAACCTCGCAGAGGAGCTTTTTCCGCTTTTAACTGTAATAACAGTGTGATCTGAAAGAAAAGGTTTGTGATTTATCAGCCATGAATCGATTCACTTTAATACTTCATTCATTATTTGTATATTCGAGCATATAGTCAATTTAAAATTACAATGCGTGTACATCTGAGGATTATTTTTTCCTAATCTGTAGATTTTAACTGTGCTTTCTATCTGCTCAACTGGCCATCATAGTTTCATTATTAGCCTTTTTTTCTTTGCACTCTCTCACTAAAAAGCAAACTTGAAAATTTCGCACGAATCTTTTTAAGGCAGGATCTGAGGTTACAGAGTTATGAGTCATGTTAAAAAAGTGAATTATTGCGATATTCCCGAATACAAGCAGCGTTTTCAGCATCGATTTCAAACGTGATGCGCCTGTATTTTTTAGGATCAAGATGGATCAAAAGGCCCAGACGGCGAATGTTACGACTGGATTTTGATATTTTTACGTTTGCCTCATTCGGACACTTTCGAGGCTGACGAAGAAGTTCATGTAGCAAGATTCTGTTCAAGCTGATCTCAACATTTACAGTTTTCATCAGGTGGACCCTCTTTGTTTTAACTTAATTTCAAGGAGTATAGAAAAAAAACCCGAAATGCTCTGTCCGTGGTGGAGAAGCTCCACTCCTTTAAAAATTGCCCTTTCACATCCATGTGTGCTGAGTTAGAGGGGGACTAAAGATGCACTGTCATAATTCACAGTAGTTGTTCTTTTGAAAAATGTCGCGTCCTATTTAGAGCGTAATTGGGGATAAATGGGAGGGTTTCAGCTCTCTTTCCTGTAGGCTCTGGCTGTCCCGGGTGGCCTGTTGCTGTCTGGTTGGCGACAGGCGGCCACCGCATAGACAAAACCTGATCCACCGGCTCTAGAAGCTTTTACAGGCTGAGTGACACGGCGGAGTGTTCAGAGCTGCGGAGTTTGCAAACAAATCAGTGAAAAAACAGCGACTGCATCATTTGGTATTTACGTTTATGAGCAATAAGCTATCCACTGTGAGTAAAACTGGCTTAATTTCACTTCAAATCGGTAAAGTCCCCGCATCCTTTGGCACCAAAAACTTGACGCCCCCTCTGAAGATTTTTCCTAAAAAGTAGAGGGAACAACTGATGGCTTTGTAAACACAGTGTGCTGAAACGAGACAGAGGACGAGTCCGGAAGCTTTATCAGGGAAAACTTGTTCTCCTGATTTAATAGAGCCCATTCTATCCCCAATTTGTAACCACCCTTAAAGGGGCCCTCGTTTGACGCCCCCCGCACACATCCGAGAGCACTAACCTTGACCCCTGCCCACACCCCGCTCCATCTGTTGGCAACAAAGAGTGTTTTTCCTTGTTCTCTTCCTCCCATCTCCTCCTCCTCCTCTCTCCCTCTTTCTCATCTGACTTTACACACACAAACACACATACGCTCGCGCGCGCACGCCGGCGCACACGCTCACATCTCTCTCTCTCCCTCTCTCTCTCTCTCTCTCTCACACACACACACACACACACACACACATAAGGGAGATACTTACAGCAGGGGCACTTCAACGATCAGGTGAATGAGGTTGGACAGCAGCTCCTCAAGGAGATCCTGGCTGCTGGTTTCTACATGAGGAGTCAGGAAACTTTTACATGAGACATTTATGGCAGCTCCCTATGATCATATAGGCTAGTTAAGTCTCTCTATGCCTCCACCAACTCCCACTGTACTGATCCCTCTCTCTCTCTATCCTTCCCTTCATCCATATTTCATGCTCACTGTACAGAGGAACGGCACGGACGGAAGTTAGCTAATTGGGATTCTGCAGGATTCACCGAGTTTAAGTTCAGATTTTTTAGAACACATCTTTCAGTACTTCAAAGCAGTATGGAACACTAATTGCTAATGATACGATTTAGTAAATTAACAAGTACTGGGCCATAATAAGCAACAGAAAAAGGGTGGATAGATTAAACAATATAAAATGATTCCTTTATTTAACTTTTTTATTGCTAATTTTAGTTGTGCTTTGATTGTGCTCAGCTTCACAAAAAAAGGATTGAACAAACACAATTTACCCCTGCTACTTTAGTTAAAAGGTGAGCAGCATTTCCTGACTGCCTGTGACTGGAAACATTTTATACATTTCATTACTGTCTACATCAGGCATGAGAAAATTAAGTTCTTCTGACAGCCGCTAAGGCTGCAATGCTTTTTCAGACTTTTCAAAATGACTGAGCACCCTGCATAATCTTCTTTTGGCCACGTTAAACAAATTGTAATTAGCTTAGGTTCATTTTGCAGGAAAATCACGGAAAAGATATCAATCTAACCATCTTCCAGCATGTCAAACCCAAGGTCTGTAAAGAGCTGTGTTTTCTTTTTACTTTCCTTTTAATGGTGTTTTCGTTCTCTGTACGTGAGCACTAAAAAGTTGTTAAATTATTTACATTTATCAAGGTCGTCGAGAGTGCACACATTTGCGGAGTGTTTATTTAGGGACTCGACTCAGACGAGGTTCGTGTTCAAGGCCAAAAAGTGATGTGCAGATTCAGACTTTTATTAAGAGAGTCTCTCAGAGACACCTGATCCAGGTCAGTAGCCAAGAGTATTTGTGCTCAATTAAAAAAGCCAATTTCTTATCTCTCTTTTAGGTATGAAAGGGAGAGATTCACACATGACCCTTGTGACTATATTGTAATAACTTAAACCTTATGAGTCTACTGGGAGCAAAGCACTTTTTGGGATGTTGTTCAGGAGATTTCCCAGCAGATGATGTGGATTTTTTAGTAGTGCACACATAAATGTTCAAACTCTCCAGTAACCAAAATTATTTTCATTTTTGTCTCAGACAACACAGCTGCTCCTCACTTTGTACAAACAAAATGAGAGGTGTGTACTCTAACTCAGCTGAATCCTTTAAAGCTGCTTTTTTGATGCATTTCTGAGCCCACTTCAATATTCCTGTGGCACACCTTCCTTTTCCAAACCAATCTGGGATGGAGCTCACCTCCACAGGAGCCTGGTGCCCTCTCCTGGTAGGAAAACTGTAGGTGCAGCTCCTCCTCACTCATCTCCCTGATGAACACCTTGAGCAGGCAGCGAATCATGAACAGTGCATTGTGGGCCTGCCAGATAAACAGCTGACTGCGGAGGAGAAACAAAAAGAGGACATCATGTCCAAGGTCAAAAACAGAAGTCTGACAGAAATAAATGCTCTGCAGGGGATGGTTATGTGCTGCTGGTTTATGTCCAAAATTTACCAAGGAGAGCTTGGCTGACAGTGAATGTTTTTCAGTAATATGCCGCATCCTCCTGGTGCTTCTGCTATTATACTGTGTTTTAACATTGTCTTGTGTTCTTTTCTATCATTTATTAAAGTCATACACAAAGTCTTCTGAATGAAAGGTGGAACTTTCCTAACGTCAAAAATAGATTTTCAAGCTGGGGTAGGCACTCTCCTCATGGTTTTTGCTCCAGCTTGCGTTCTTTCATTTGTTTTTGCTCTCTCTTTTAAGGCCAGTTCACGCCAAAGATTCACTACGAGACAAAACAGATGCAGAGAAAGATGCAGAGGGTGTAAACCGGTTTGTCTCAGCTCGACTCAAGCTGGCTGACGGTGTCACCTGCAACTCAGTTTTATACCGTAAGGCAGGTCACTTGTTTTTTTTTGTCACTTGTAACTAAGAAGTGCAGGGTAAAGCACCCAATAGGAACACGCGCTCTCTGAAATGACCCGTGACTGGCCATGAAGTGTTCGTCACAGTCATTATTTTCGAAGGCCTGAACACAGAGCCAAGGAGACGTGCAGAAATTTTGTGTTCTTTTAGACCACCTGAATTACAAAATGCTGAAAGGTCATTACAGAATTTTTGCCCAATGAGACCAATGATAAACTGCCTACCCCCCACTTTAAGTTATTGCACATCATACGCGTCTTCCACTGTGCTATTTAATATGGTGATAACGGGAAAAAACAGTTTTCTCATAACAACAACATTACCCAATTTTCCCCAGGGGATCAATAAAGTATTTCTGATTCTGATTCACTTTGACACCAAGACAACTTGGACTTACATTACTTTCACCATACTGGAGAATACAATGATGCTACACAAGTTACTATACTGACAGCTACATTACATGTGACAAAGACGTGCTTGGGACAAAACTGGTGAGAAACAAATGAAGGGGAAAACATGACAATGATTGGAACCATCCAGTGAGAGCCACAGTGTTTCACAACCACTAAATGCCAACATGGTCATGTCTCATCAGACCCACTAATTGTCAAAGTGCAGATGCCAATTATGTCAGACCAAGAAAATGTCGGTTTGTTTATGGGAGAAAATCTGTTACGAAATGTGAGGAAAAATAAACGGGAGTGGATTTGGAGAGATGACTGCAACCTCTAATGATGTTTATTAGAAAAATGAGGAGTTCCCACTGAAGCGTTTAGTGACATGGGCAAGGTCAACCTCTGTGGAAACGGAGCTCAGCAGTAAGTGCAGAAAAATGCCACATGTGTTGATTGTTATACCTCAGTCTTTTTTCTCATGGGAAACTGCTACCACTTCAGCGTCTCTCCACTGTAAAAAATAAGGATTCCCTGACAGCCTCAAACAATAACTGGCCTGCACCTCTGTACAATGAACACTAACATGCACAAGATCTTAGATTACCACAATGTCATCCAAGTTCATTTTCTTTCCTCTGAGGTTCCCATACTCACTCTTGGCATTCTGTAGAGATTTTCAGCTCTTTGGTTCTTCCCAGGAAAATTCTCACCAGAGCACCCAAGTTCCCCGTTCTGGGATTGTTTTCAACTTGGACAAAAAAAAAAAGGAGGGAGAGAACTTATCAGCAGTGCAACATAAGCTACAGAAAATTCCTTATTTTATAGTTTGGCTTTCAAACAAGAAGAAGTAGCAAATATTTTATTTTTTTTGCTTGAATGCTGGAGAATTTTCTACCAAGGTTTTGACCAGTAAAAAGCACATATGAAGTAAATTAATATTGTGGGCAACGCACTGAGGATCTTGGCCAGGGGGATGACAACCTCTTCCAGCAACTTGGATTCTCCACTGTTTTAAAGGGAAACAGAGACGAACAAGCAGTTAGAAAGAAAAGCAGAATACATTGGAAATATATGCAAGAGAAAACGGATCAGAAGGACCGATTGCTAGTGTCACCCGCTCTCTGCTGTCACGCAAGGAAACTGCAATATAATCAAAAACTGATAACATTCAAATAGCTTCTGTCTGCACTGACAGAAAAAGTTATGAAAATGCTCTGTCAAGTTCAATCATATCATGCTTTTGGCACAGTGTGTTTTAGGGGAGCGCTTCTCATTTTTGACAGTCAAATATATCATTCTCTGCCCTCAGGAGAAAACTCTGATCGCGAACAAAAACAGTTTAAATAAGTGAGGACAGGCAGGAACCGCTGAGTCACATCAAAACCTTTAAAGGACCAGATGAGCGTCAGATGAGAACACTGATACCCCTCATGACTGTGTGGTAAATATGTAGCTACACCCAGTGGCCAGTTTGCTTGGAATACCAAACACTAAAAAAAAATAAAAAATAAAAAGTCTACTACTTGATCCCCCAGAAAAGAGTTACTATTTGGTTTTCTCAAATTAAAATTAAACAGGACATAATGTGTTTGTTAGTGAGCTTTGGAGGTTCTGGTGGGACGATTTTGTAACCTCTGAACAGAGTCAGTCGTGGTTCTCAAATTGTGAAACTATTCTGATTTTCACTCATGTGTTCTATCTTTTCATTTCTCACATACTTAAATAGCATTATACCTTTTCATCCAGATCACATGCATTTGTACTGCATTTAGTCACACTGCTACTGGAATCGATAAATGTAACTCAACAGCACCTTCTTTTAATCTAACAGCTGATAACATCACTTAACCTGGCCTGATTCTACTGTGATGTTTTAACTGTTGTTGGGGTTTTTTTTTAATATAAAAAAATTCTGGTCTTTAAAACTCTCATTACTAAATTGAGCACTGACTGTAATGAACTATATAAAAAAACCACACAGCATGTAACAAAATGATTTGAGTTATTTTTCTTTCTGAGTCATCTTTCCGTAAGAATTACCAAACACCGTATAGATGGGTTTCACAACAGACATCTTGAGGACCAACATGTGCCACCAACAATGGCTTCGTTCCATTAAGTGTCACAGCAGGCCAGGTCAACGACTGAGCATGCACAGTACCAGAGCTCTGGAGCAAGCTCACCTGATAACCTGATGAGGTTCATGATAGACATTTTGAACTGTCAGAGCAGGAGAAGCACAGGTGAAACTAATGACATTAACGATGGCTGCATCAATTTAGATGAGCTTGTTCCACTGCTCTGGTACTGTGCATGCTCACTCATTGACCCGGCCTGCTGTGACACTTAATGGAGCGAAGGCGTCGTTGATCACACCTGTGTTGGTCCTCAAGATGCCTGCTGTGAAACCCATCTATAGCTAATCCACATTTTTGAGTGAATTTCTCTTTAAATTGCCCTTCCTTTAATCTCCCTGACTCTCTTATTGTATTTTTAAACACTGATTTTGGAAAAACACAAGAACTCCAATGTACCTGTGCAAATGGCATTAAAGTTTGATCTAATCTATTCTAATCTAATCTAATTAGATTGTCATTCAGTAACAACACTGATAGACTAATTCTTCACAACTTTCTGCAAGCATGTGTATATGCACTTATGATGCATGTCAATACGTTGCACAAAACAGCTATTTTAGTAAAACGGAGTCATATTTTATGGAGAAAATGTCCTCTGATTTGCTCTGCCTCAACTCGATTCATGTAGGTTCCTGAAAGCAACATGTAGGCGGCCTGCCGACCGAAGCTGCAGCTGCAGCAGCGGGTAGTTGTTTGGGACAGCAAATAAAAGGCTACTGACAGACAGAGCAGTCATAGAACATCAGAGGAGAAAACCAGTGGATATTTTCTCCAGGAAGTAATCACTGACTTTGGCTGTGACTGAACCGACTCTAACAGTCCTACCTACTAATCTTTCCTAGAAAGCATGTTCATTTTATATCTGTGTGTCTTCTGTACTATGTTAAGAAAAAGACTTCCTTTTTTTTCAGTTTTTAAGAAAAAGCATAGCTGAATAAGAATTGGTGCCTATGGCACAAGTTCTGATAACAACATTACAGATGAATGAATGAAATGCTGCTACAAGACGAATATTTCACATCAGTCACAGTCTGGCTGCAAGTGAGAATGCAGCGTCTTTACTGCTAAGCATTATTTACAAAGGAACTACAAGTTAACCAGTCAGTCATAATCAGCTAAACAGGACAATGACACGGTTCATTGCTGTGGAGATCTCTGCAAACATCCTGTCCACAGTTTATTGTTGGATCCTGGCCGGGAATCTTGCAGGATCTTCACACTGGAAAGGCTCTGTGCCAAATATGTGTTGGTACAGTATAGTACAGTATAACTCTTGAGAAAATCATTAGAAACATGCATCAAAAATAGAAGAATTTTCAGTAGTAGTTACCGTAGTTAGTTTATTGTCAATCTTTACACACATCAGCTTTACAACTTCCACGAGTTGGCTTGCTGGCCTCTTGTCTTATTTGTTGTAAAAATAAGAATTTAATCTAGAGCTGCAACTCAGTCTTTCTCATTACCTGTGAGTTTGTTTGATGTCAAGTTAATTTAAATTAAACTGATTATCATTTTAAGGATTTAGTCTTTATGCCCTTGACAAAATAGCCTAGAACACCAGAGTATCCAAAACAACAAGTAATTTTAAATTCAGGTATTGAACAGTTCCAAGACAACAGTAGCGAGAGTAAAAATTCTAAGCGCTCTCTTAGAAAATATTATTTTGGCTAAAAGTTCTTAAAATATGTGGCCCACTTGCCAGCTTTCTCCTGAGCTTTCACCTAAACCTTTTGTTATCATCACGGGATGCAGCTTAAATCTCTCATTTTAAGTATTCCATTTATGTTGATACCAAACAGAAAAAAGCAGGCAACATTTGTGCATCTGTGAAGCAGCAGCCACGACATTTCTACTGCACCGGCATTTCTTAATAAATTGGATTTTCACAATTCTGCAGGGCTGACAGTACAGCAGTCAGAGAGCATTGTGCTGCAACATTCTGGCATATAATCAGACACAAGTCGAACACAACCTCTCTGAGTGTGTTTGCTTACCTGCTGGTGGGACTGATGAAGGTGAAGGAGATGAGCTGGTTCCAGAAAGGGTCATTCTCCGATAAGGACTCTTTGCCCACCAGGGCCTTGAGGCTGGGGTTATCGGCCAGGTCGCTGACGTGGCTCGTGTTGGCACCCATCTCTACTGGCTCCACTCAGCCAGACTCACCACTCTTCACTGCTTTTTAACCAGGCATATGACAAATCCTGTGGTAGAGAAAACGCTTTAATTGTTGGTGCCACTGCACAGATTAATAATTAACTCAACACACAGCACATCTGCCAAAAGCTGTTTTTTTCTGGGAGAGGTCTAAGTAACTCAGTGAGAACAAGTAGTCACATTATTTGAGCCAATTTGACTAAAATACACAACATAAGTCTCACTGGAGAACATGTTTGACTTCTCTTTTAGATTAAATGGACACTGGCTCTAACTTGCACTGGCAAACATACTATTATTCTGATTCAGGTTATATATCAAGTCTGTTTCACCAGTTAAAAAAAATCCAAAGCAAACAACTAAACGAACAAAACAAATTTATCACAAATAGCAGCGCCTTCAGGTGTGCTTTATTCTGTCACTGTGTACGAGGCCACTGTAAATACAAGTAGTGAGCATGCTGCCATTTAAAGTAATAATGCAGGTCTCAAATGTCTCTGTGGTTACGTTTTAAATTAAATTCTTAATTTGAGCAAAAATATGTAGACAGAGTAGGTCCATCCTAACCAGTTTGTATTGATTTAATCACGAGAGGCCACGCTTTCTACAGGATGACACATAAGGAACCAGGACGTGTGTTTTGTTTTCTTGCATGACACACCTTTAACACACAGGTGTAGCCAGCTAGCGTACATTTGTAAAAGTAAACCGGAGCATACTGGAAGTACAAAGTAGCGTCAACCCACATAGGACAGTTTGTGCCTCTCATATATTTAAGTGAACACACGAAAGGCGCAAAGTTTAGTGATGGGTTTGATACCCAAGCTGCCAATGTATATAATTTTTAAATGTTTTTAACGCATTTGTGAACAAACTAATGTATTCTTGCAAGATCAACATTTAGTGTCCAGAATTATTGAGCAATTTCACGTGTTTTTAGTTAACTGTATCTGTTTAATAACACGGCTAACGTTACTCTTCTAGCAGCGGCTTCACTTTATCAACTTGCATGACGTTAGCTAACTTAGCTTATCCCATTTTAAGAGCAGGAAATACTCCGTACCGCGGCGATTTTGACAGTCAACATGAAGACGCACAGTCCAAAATTAGCACGCAGCCATAGCTTGACAAATGACTGACTCGTGACCGTGTCCGTTAACCGGTGGTTAATAACTCTCTGTCCAAACGGCGGCTAACGTTCACTGCTTGTTTGATATCAGCTGACCGCTCGGCTTACCTGTCACAAATGCTTCTCGCAGTTTCCGCAGGTTTCTCCGCTCCAGGAACGTTAAGCGGCGGCTCTTTTATTACACGAATCAGCGACGTAGGCTGGTGTTTTCATTAAGGGTAATTTAAAAAGCAAAATACCTGAAAATAAGCTAAATTTGAGACGAGTAACTTAACTCTACACACTCCTGTCCTCCATGTTTTCCACGTCGCCACCCCTTGCGTAATGACGACATATGGGCGTTGACTACGTTGGCGACGTTGCAGATAGAAATAGAGCGCATAGACCCTACATGCCTGCCCTAACGCCTAAGTGTGGTTTTCTACATATTTAAAAGCTATTTTAAATCACTACGACATTTTGTTCCTCGGGATATTTTCATTTTATGCGGACACTGCTTTAAGATTTATACTGTTTGAATGTAACAAGCGGGAAAACAAACAAGAGAAGCTCGCAGATAAGATGTGATGGAGGAAGTTATTGTGGTAAAGAATGAGCATCTTTTTTTATATTTTAGATTTTTATTTATTCATTGACAATTTGACTTCTGAAACGATCCTACATGCTGTATCTATTCATGACAATTAAGGATAAAGAAAACTAAAATAAATTAAATAAATAAGTACTGATCTGTATGTATTTATTTGCATGATTTGTCTACACTGTGTAAATAGTTCTGAATGACAGGTATAAGTAAAATCAATATTTTTAAAAAAGCTGTTGTATTTTCACTGGGTAAATTCTTAAAACAGGTTTAATTTCTTCATTACAGCTTAGATATGAAGAAAGAGTAACTTTAATTACACTTTCTTCATAATTTCACATGCTACTGTCTACAAAGGTGAGGACACTGAAAAAACATGGCTCAACTAAGGAGCCATGGGTGAGCCCCCACCCCAAAGAAAATAATTTTTCTCAATTTCATCAAATTTAATGCATCTATCTAGTCTACTTGGAAGACAAAAAAAATTCAAATTAAAAAATAATATGTATCTTCCAAGTGTATCAGCAAGTTAAGCACAACAGGCATATGGAAATTGATCGCCACAGAGGTTAAAGATCACCACATCCTTACAGTCAGTACAAAACAAAATGACAAAAAGTAAGTATAAAAGTCATCTGACAGAAGTTCTTTGTTATTTCAGTCTTTGATGTCATTTTAGAAGATGGGTGTCAATGTTTAGGTGCAGCAAGCTAAAAAAAAGATGCACATCACTGTCTTCTAATTTCTTAATTCTGAAAAAAACACAAGCAACACCAAACATTACATTTTACTTTCATATCAATCCATCATCTCGCTCTTCTGTATACATATTTATAAAACCCTTAATTCCTTATCTAACTCTGCCTATATGAAATGAGCAAGCTTAATCTGAAGCACAGCTTGGAATGGGAGCAAGAGCAGTTTTTTTCAAAGGTTGCTTTATTAATTAATGCAATTGAAAGTTTTACTTAAAAATAAATTTGAGACTAAACACTGCATGTTACGTATAAATCTATGATTAACAAGGAAAATATCAACAACAGTCAATTTCTTAAAAGATACAGTAAATGAAAAAAAAAAAAAAATTAAAACAAGTCACCACGGTAGGGAAGGTTATGAAAACCAACCCATTCAAAGAAGACTGATAAGTTAATAAATTGTTTGCGTCAAATTTTTGGAATATTTACACTGTTCTTTTTGCATAATTAAAAACATTTGGAGCCGTCAGTCCGTCTTCTTATCTCCTGCTATAGCGGATCCATTGGCTGTGGCCTCACCGTTGCTTTCAGCCTGAAACACCACAAAGAAAGTCTTTAAAAATGTCGTTATCAACAACATACTGTGCAATCATGAAAGAAGTTAATAACTAACACCTGTGTCAATCATGCTAAGGTCAAGCAGTTTGGACCAGGTGACAACTTATTCCACACAGTTCAATTGCTTTAAATTATGTTAAACATGAAAAACGAGGATATTAAAGTGTTACCCAGAAATACAGAAGTAAGTAATTATAGGAAAAATGTTTCACTATCAAAACTTTATGAGTAAATCTTAACTTTACCATTAACTTACCTTGCAAGTCCCATTACTTTTTTCACTCAATTTTTGATCACTTGCGCCCGTCTCCTGGACGGCTTTTTTAGTCCAGAATGTATTAACAATTGGTGAAATGATAGGATAGAGGAAAGGCTCCAGGAACCTCTTGTAGACCCACAACAGGACAGGAATCACGATACAGGGAATGCAAACCATGACTGTGGTTCAGACGGGCTGCCAGAGATGAAGAACCTGAAGCAGAGAAAGACAAAAACAATAATGATTTCATCTTAGTGACCACAGGGGTGTAAAACTTTTCAAGCCCATCTATTAAGAAGGTTATTTTATATATTGTTAATTGTAAACAGCCACCCAAAAATTCTTAAATTGGCCTTCAGCTTATTGGAGGATGACAAACACTAAAAGGTGATTTGTGTGGTGTCCAACTGTGATGGAAGCTTCACTGGTCATTCAAAAGCTGTGGTACAAACTGAACATCAGCCAACCTGATTGCAGTGTTGACGGAGCTCCACAGGGGCGCGACAGAACAGCGACAGAAAAAGCAAAACAAGCTCAACTCAAGTGTCACAATGCGATTTGTGTCCGACATGAAGTGTAGTCTCCGTTCCACTTTATTGGGAGTATTTCTGTCGACGAAACCAGTTCAAAGTCAAATTACATTTTCTTCAGCGACTTGTCGGTGTTTATATTAGAGAACCCATCGTTAATGTTAGTTAAATAAAAACATGGAAGCAAAAGGGACAAAGGCTGTTTTATAGGCTCTTCTTTAGAAACCTCACTTGTCAACCCGTTAGGTAGTTCCTGGGAAACCACAACGACTGTCAGTGTGCCATTAACTTGACGTGTTACTGACTGACAAACACTATTTGATCATAACGTCATCTGATTGACTGTTAGCTAACGCTAGCTTCCTTCCTTCGATGGTAATCGTAGATTTGCAACTCCGCGTAAACCTTCGGACGGGAAACATCTTATAGGCATTTGACTTTAGCTGCGTAATGTCAATAAGTCTCACCTCTACAGATCACAAAACACGACTGATGTCACGTAAAGCCGACGTACACAGGATATTCTCATGTGTTTTAGATCCGAACCGAAGTCTCTGGAATGTTAAATACGCATGCGCAGAACCTACTTCCGCAGAGCGAGGGACAGAAGCGGAAGTTGTTGTAAGTCGGGGCGCCTTTCTTCAAAACAGAGCCACACAAGTGTCCGATTTACCACTTTGTAAGTAAATGACACATGACCACAGTTGCCAGTAACATTTTTTAAAGTTAATGTAACGAATTTACTAGATAGTACAAAACATGGCACTAAAATTAGCGAGAGTTTGCTAATTAACGGTAACTTTACTCTGTTTTTGATGCATGCGGTTTGCTGTCATGTAGCCTAGCTTGAAACTGATCACCAACAAAGAACAAAATGACAGTGTCTCACGTGTATGATACAGTTTTACACGAACCTTTTTCGGTCTCTAACTTTAATGGTGTCTATGTTGCAATAAAAGAAACGTTTTTCGCCTCCTATCATAGCAACCATCTGATCGTTTTTATGAAGTTTCCCCCCTGTTCTTGAGACGTTTGGTGTCTCTCTATTCCAGTGCCACAATGCCTCTGTCAACCCAGTCGCAAGCCGATGATGAACAGTACGTTTTGGTGGCCAGTCTGGATAATGCTCGCAATCTCTCCAACATACTGAAAGCAATCACTTTCAAAGACCATGCCATCTTCAGTGCTACACCCAACGGCCTGAAGGTCACTGTGGAGGACTCCAAATGTCTTCAAGCCAATGCCTTCATTCAGGTGAGTCCGCATGACTAGTATTTGTTTTATTGAGTAAGCATACAGGAAGCGATCCAGTTGAGTACAGCAAGGTCTGGATTTCCCCAACTTTATTTCTGTTAAAGGCACCCCCTGTAATGGCGGTGAGACTGGTAAGAACACGCATGTCCTGTTTTTATTCCAGGCTGAGATCTTCCAAGAGTTCACCATAAAAGAAGACTTGGTGGGGTTTCAGGTCAACCTCACTGTTCTGCTGGACTGCCTCAATATCTTTGGTGGAAGTACGGTGCCAGGTAAAGAAAAAGGAAATCTGACTGGAGCGTGAAATCAGATCAGGTGTGTTTAAGCACAGTTTCCTGGATCCACCTCAGCCTGTCTAACATTTTCTATGACGCGATGCTGCAGGAGTATCAACAGCCTTGCGGATGTGCTACAGGGGCTACGGTTACCCTCTGACTCTGTTCCTCGAGGAGGGCGGGGTTGTGACTGTGTGCAGGATCAACACACAAGAACCAGAAGAGCCAATTGACTTTGAATTCAGCAGCAACAACGTCACAAACAAGGTGGAGAGCTGCTGTACCACTACATACATTTGGTAGATAGTCAAAAACAACTCCTATGAACTCATGAACCGAAACAGAGTGAAATTTAACAGTAACATACACAGTGTATGTTGCTTACAATAACTTGCTTGCTTTACAAACAATAAGAATATGCATGAAAGTATCTGCAGCTTTTATACCAACAGTAGGATTTAATAATTGCTTGTGCGTGTCTCTTTTTTTTTTCAAAGGTGATCCTACTGTCAGAGAGTTTGAAGGAAGCCTTCTCTGAACTGGACATGACCAGTGAGGTGCTACAGATCACCATGTCTCCCAGCCAGCCTTACTTTAGGTGTGTTGCCAAAACTATGTTTCCTTGTTAAAGCATCACTAATTGTTCTACTGTATGTTTACAAGACATTTAGCTCAAGATTATATTACTAAACCTTTCAAGAACCATATTTAAAATACATTTAATTTTCTATCAATAGTTTAGCCATCAAATCTATCTAGTATATTGTATAGAAATGCCTCTTATATTATTCTCTGGTTTGTTCTGCTCCTCAGGTTGTCTACGTTTGGGAACTCTGGGAGTGCCCATTATGATTATCCCAAAGACTCTGACATGATGGAGGTGTTTCAGTGCACTAAAACACAAACCAACAGGTTAGCACAGAGAGATTATAAATTTGTGTCCTTGTTGAGTTTTGTTATAGACTTCACGCTCTGAGCTGTCTGCTCTGTTATCTGCGACAGGTACAAGATGTCTCTGCTGAAGCCGTCCACCAAAGCCCTGGCTTTGTCCTGTAAGGTCTCCGTGAGGACGGACAGCAGGGGCTTCCTCTCACTGCAGTACCTGGTCAGGAACGACGATGGACAGATCTGCTTTGTGGAATATTATTGTTGTCCTGATGAAGAGGTGGAAGAGGAGTGATTGCAATCCATTGAATTGCCCTTTCGATAAGCACGTGAAGTGGTGGCCAGCTGCTTTGGATGAGGAGGCGGAGCAGCCAGTGGGGTGCACACAGGAGACAACCATTGGACTGAACGGGCATAATGGATGATGGAACAGTGGGAAAGGTTACATTCTTACAGTCAGCTGGTTCATCATTTGCCAAACTGTCACATTCGAGCGGAGCATTGCTGCTGGTTTGTGGATTATGTCCCTGCCTGGACTTTCTATGTACCTGTGTGTTCTGAGACCACTTAACATACTGAGTTCATTACTGCATAGACCAAAAATCTAATATAATAATATATACAGTTACTGCATATTATATTGTTACTATGGAGACAGGTATTTTCCACTTCCTTGACATGCTAACACAGTCTGTGCATGTTGCTGTCATGTTCAGTCTGCATTCAGTCAGCCTAATTGGTAGTGTTCTTTATTTTTCCTTTTGATTCATATAATGAGCTGGTTTACAGCGAAAACACAACACACTGAAGACATGACACATTAATTTATTTTTCTGCAGGTGCCTGGTGCAGTTTGTGTACAGTGCTTCTGATCTCCAAAGACTTCTCATCTCACTGCAGCTCTGCACATGTACTGACAACCATTTGTTTTGAGCACAGATCAAATGATTCCAACAGTTTGTTTGAAACATTTTATTTCCCTCACATAGAAAACAAAAAGAGCATTAAACAAGTTTTTCAATTTGACACTTGTGGATTGTTTACTTTGTAGAAAGGGATGGGCAAACACTGTTACAGCATCAATCATTATGTCTGCCTACAATCTGCACAATCCAAGTGGAAGAGGGAACAAAATACACAGTGTGAAGCCACTAATTATGTAAACAGACACTGAAGACTACATTTGCACTTTTAAGTTTTTATGCTGTCGAATGTGATAAATGGACTTCAGCCCTGACTGCACTGTGGCGTACCCACATCCTATGGAGACAACACTGCGCCATTCCCTCAGTTTAATCCAGTCCATCAAGTTACCTGTGTGCCATCCTTTGTCTTTTGAAAGCTTTGTGTTTGTTCTTTTTCACCACTTTGGGCTCAGGTGCTTCTGTCTGGATGTGAATAGGCTTCTTGTCTGCTGGTGTAAGGAAGACGTCAGCTGTGACGTCTGTGGTCAGATCCTGCTTCGCTTCAGTCCTCTTTTGTTTTTGTAACCCCTTCACCATTTGCTTCTCGCGCACTCTGGCTGCTGCCGCCAGTCTGATCTCTCGCCGGTGCTGTGGGTGTGTGAAGAGAAAGGTGATGAGCATAATCCGGAAATGTGTGATGTGGCCTGATCATGTTTCAGGCATATTAAACTTGATTCGCTGCAACATCATTTGCTTACACCCTAAACTAGAATGCATTGTTTTTTACCATGTTAGGAGACTTGAAGCCCGGGTTTTCATAGTGCGTGGGGCCTCCGAAGCTCCCCTGAAAGATCTTGATGAGGTTGAGAACAAAGCGAGGGCCAATCTCCACAAGAGAGGCGTCCTCCTCGATGATCTAGAGACGACACAGGAAAAAAGTTTGCAATACAAACATGGAAACAAAAAAGGAAAAATCTTTGAATACCGACCCACAGCAAAAGTGTGACAGACTAGGCTTAGGTGATATCCAAAATTTATTCTCACAATAATGTCCCACCAAAATACCTTGATAAGACAATTTTTCTCTGCTTTAAACCTGAATAATTGTCAAATTGGCGAGGTGGTGTTCATCGAAACTCAAGTCCTCAATGTTTGTCCATTAAAGCGTTGCATGCATGCCTACATTATGCCAATTAACCTGTGATATCCTCTCCGCCTTGTCAAATGGCAATGTGCTTTGCCTGTCGCCACAGCAGCTTCAAATGCATTTTCTTTTAAAAAAAAAAAGACTTAAGATGCTGTAACAACTGTTTGATATTTGCTACTATGAAAAATATTGCAAATGACGGCAAAATTGTGATATTTGATAATATCTAACAGGGCGCAACAAATATGGGATTTTGGTGGCCGATACTGATATTAAGGAGTAAGAATATTCTGATATCTGACATATCGGCCAGTATCCTATACATAATTTTTGAACGTAGTTATCAGATATGTGTAACAAAGATATGTAATGAGGGCAGGATATCTAACAAATTTTATCTGAACATCAGTGTACTGAACAGTAAACACTTCACTTAATACCAATTAAATAATGGACCGCCCTCTGCTGGATAATCTGTGATTGCACCATTTTAAATCACTACTCCAAGCATTTTTTCCAGCCTTAAAAAACAGTTTTAATATGGGCACTTATCGAAGAGCATACACTGATACCGATATATCTGCAGTAGGCCAATATCAGCAAACCAATATATCGGTCAGGCCCTGATATCTAATATTGTCCCAAGCCTACTTCTCAAAGCAATGAAGTGTTTATTTGAAATGTGAACATTGGTCTTTGCCAAGAATATTCAAACATTACCTGGTAATTTCTAAACCATATCCTGTTGTCTGCAATTGTGAATGTGAAGACATGATCCACAAAAGGCTGACTCTTGGGGTGGTAGCGGGGGGTGGAAAACGTCTGAAACAGGAAATTAAAAATGTAAATGTATTTGGGCTAATATACAACTTACCTGGTTATCATCAAAGTAAAAGCTTGCTTAGATACATTCACGCTGGTTCTAAACAATCAGTACTGACACCGTCCAAGTCATATTACATTCAGCACAGAGTCAATCTAATGGCTACAGCTGAACTATCACAAAGTGTAGGCAGGATTAACGCAGGCATCACATATACACACCTGGATGAATAGCTCCTTCAGTAAAGCATAGTGGGGCTCCTTATCAAATTTCTGGAAAAAAGAACAAACAGACACAAAATTAAGCTCTAGTTCATGTTCCACCAAATCCTTCTCTTCCTTGATCCATCAGTGGTAAACTCAGAAGCATATTCTAGGAATTTTGGTGAAGCAGCGTGGACATATGAGATCACTCATCATGACTCTGACTAACAATGGAAGCTGAGCACCTACAGTTAAAAGGTCTGTGTTCTCTTTTGTTCAAATCCCACGGTGGCTTACTTACAGGATCAAATGAGAGCAGCGGTCTCGACCCCTTAAGGCAGTTCCCTGTCATCTTGAGTTCAGCTAGAGTATGAACTGAGAGGGAGACGACAGTATAAATCGCTTTTTCTGTATCGAACATGGCAACTATTGTCTGCTGTCCCCTTCAGGGTAATAGGATAAATGAAGTATTGTTACTGCAACTCACTGTTTTGAACCAGGAACTTTGCAGAAGGTCCATGAGGGCTGTTTGAAATCCTGTGAGACAAGAGCGTGATTGAAATCACACTTTATTTTTTGTACAACACTAGTTACACAAGGTCAGCTTGACGATTAGAAAATATAACAAAGATGATGAACTCACCACATATAGAGATCCTGCTTCTTTTTCGCCTCAAAAAAGAGACATTTGTTGCAGTTTTTGATTTCACACACCTGTGAACGATACAGATCCTTAGCATTGCTGTAAAGCCAATTCTTATGTATGAAATTTACATTGTTTTACAAAGTGAGTCCCAATTTCAAACAACAAACTCACCTCATTAATAACAAACAACTTGTCCTTTCTGTCCATTTTTGTATCTAACAAACAGAGAAAAATCTTTGGTATTATCACTGATCCAAAAGAGTAACAATCTAACGGGTGTCAGCACATGTAACGTTAGTTTAATGAGGAAATACTGCCTATAAATGACAGACAGGACCGACCTGCTTTGGAATGAGGCATCATGGTCCTCAGGTCTTGCATCAAGTGTCTTGTCCTGAAGTTGATGCCTCTTGAGGAGAAAATGAGAACCCTTTCCTTGTTGGTCCATTTGCCCTGTTCAGAAGAATGTGTCATTAGATATCATAATAAACTAGAACCATTCATATGAAGTTTCAAACATTTTCTCGTTCATCCAGATGGCGTCTCTATGTCTAATGATGGCTCGGAGCAACATCAAATTTAGCTTGGCCTTGTTCACTCAGTGTTTATCTTAGACTGGACGACTGATTTAACGTATTTAATCAGGTTATTAAATAAATTACACCACACAACTTTTTTGTTATGTTATAGCCACAAGTTGTTAGCCGTTTAAGTCAGACAGTGAAAATACATAAATAAGATGAATTTCTTAAGTGAGCTAACAGATAACTAGCTAACGTTACCAACTTCTTTAGCTAATAACAAGCACGAGCACTTACCAAAGAAACCGGTGCTGGAACCGAGATTTCATTTTTGGTCTCCTGTTCAGCTTCGACTCCGTCGGCGACAAATTTTACTTTCTTTGCCTTTTTATCAACTTGAGTCTGTCCTCCACGTTTTCTCTTGAACGCCGACATGTTTGCCAAACACCCCGCTGACGCAAATCTCGCGTAATCACTTGTCCAACTGAAACAGCACGTGCGGGCGGAGCAGAGGGGGAGACCCCCAGTGGCGCGGAAGTAGTACTGCAAACACTGCAGTGTTTCTATTTCCCATACGATTTTCGTACATTACTCCATTTTCAGTTCCATGTGAATGCCCTGCTGTTTTGCCATACTTTTGAAGAGCAATTCCCGATGATTATCGGATGACTTTGTCATAGAACTATACAGAGCAGAGACTTTATAGACCAAAAATGTTAGTATAATAACAAAAGAATCCATTCTATTACTATCAAAAAGGCAAACAGCTCAACCGAATAGAAGAAAAAAATAGAATATTAAGTCCATTTTAAAATCTGACCGCAGCAAATGGCACGGGGCTGAATGCAATTCAAGTCTGAGGATAAAACAGTAAAGAATGCTGTGTACTTCTTGCTCCCTGCCAAATGTCTCAAACCGGACTGTGGAGGGCAGCATTGCGCTATGGTCGCTTACCGTCCCCTTAATCGTTCGATAAAAGAAGAACGATTCTCGCGAGATTTAGCGGCTAAGGACAGTTCAGAGATTGTAAACGATCCTGTGAACCGGCCAGAGCATCAACTCACTGTACCAAAAGTACTTTCTGTCCCCCACCGATAATTAATATGGGGCATATTTAAATATGCGATGCCAAAACAATAACTGTTGCTATCATCCGAGAGATCTGGATTATTTAACTGACAGAAATAATAGAGATGCTGCTCGATTACTAGCATGCTATAGATGCTAAAGTTAGCATCGTCAGGGACAGCGTGAACAACACTTTATTAGCTAAATATCTACCTTAAAGTCAAGTAGCTGTTTGTAGTTAGCTAGCTAACTAACAATGAAGTGTCATTATGAAATCTTGGGAGTGAAACGAGATGCAGGAGACGATGATTTGAAGAAAGCTTATCGTAAACTTGCTTTGAAGTGGCATCCAGGTAAGTAGTGATATGAGCTTATGGAATTGCCAAGCAGGAAGTACACCAGGTTTAAACATATCTGAATTACAGTTTTAGACTAACGTTACCTGACTTTAAATTTCTGAATTTATTTCCAAATGTTTTTCTTGTATTATACAAGAATTAGTTTTGATAAAGAGAATGGTAAAGTTAGTCTTTGCTGAGAATACTGTAACATATAACACCAGTAGGTCTTACGATTTGACTTTCTGAACATCCTGAACAACCACTCCTATTACATAATTGTAACATTAATGTCTTAAAAGCATAATATTTGCATTGGCATGTCAAGAGGTAATGCATTTATTCTTTCCAGCTGAAGCTAGCTTAAACTCTGTAGTTACATTGATTACATAGTGTTTATTGACAGAACTCCTCTAGTGACCTTATTTACCTTTAAGCTGTTCTTATGTCTTACGCTTTTCATTTTCTTACTAAATTGTAAAGATGTACTGCTCCTAACTTGTCTATGTTGAGGTATATGTTTTAACTTTCAGCTTTTCATTCTTGCAGCAACACGTTCTGCTGCATATACATTGTCAAAAAAGCGTTCAGCAAAGTTTTTCATCCTAACAGCAGCTGTGGTTTCCCTCTGACATTTCCAGATAAAAATTTGGACAATGCTGAGGAGGCAGCGGAGCAGTTCAAGCTGATTCAGGCAGCTTATGACGTCCTGAGTGATCCACAGGAGAGAGCATGGTGTGCAAAAAAAAAAAAAAGAGTTCTTCCAGACTCTCAGCATCTTTACTACTCTATGTGCAAACCTGTGGTTGAGGTATGTCTCAGCTTGATGCCTCTGCGTCTTTCTGCGTGGCAGGTATGACAATCATAGAGAGGCTCTGCTGAAAGGAGGACTGAGTGGGGATTATGAAGATGACAGCATCGACCTGCTGCAGTACTTCACGGTCACATGCTACTCAGGCTACGGAGACGACGAGAAGGTTTGTGTCAGTCTTCCAAAAGAACACAAGAGTCGATTAAACCGATTTTGAATATTTTGGTCTCATTTCCAAAAAGAGAAAGGAAGCTTCATGCCTCGGGATTGTAAGGACAGGAATTCTTCGTCCATCACAGAGGATTAATTTTCTCACTTGTTATTTCTTCTTCTCTTTGATCCAATTGCTCTTCGCAGGGATTTTACACAGTCTACAGGAATCTGTTTGAGTCCATTGTTAAAGAGGAGATGGAGCACAGCAAGGTGGAAGATGAGGAAGACGATGAGGATTTTCCTCCCTTTGGAGACTCTCAGAGTGACTATGACACTGTAAGCCAGCCCCACACTTAAACTCGTCTTAAACTTGTTCTTCAGTTTGATGATGTAAGAGTTTTCAGTTACACTGCTTTTCCATGCCATTCTATGCATCTAAGCAAAAGCTAAAAACAACAAAACTAAATTGTTAATAGTGAAGCGGTAAAATATTTTAGTAGGCTGGTTTATGCGGTCTCTGTTTCTGGATCACAGGTAGTGCACGTGTTTTACGGCTACTGGCAGAGCTTCTGCACCCGTAAAAACTTTGCCTGGAAGGAGGAGTACGATACGAGGCAGGCCTCCAACCGCTGGGAGAAAAGGGCCATGGAGAAAGAGAACAAGAAGACCCGAGACAAGGCCCGAAAGGAGCGAAACGAGCTTGTGCGACAACTCGTAGCGTTTGTTCGCAAGCGTGACCGCCGCGTGCAGGCCCACAGGAAGCTGGTGGAGGAGCAGAACGCTGAGAAGATCAAGAAGGTGGAGGAGCTGAGGCGGAAGCAGAAACTCAACCAGGCCAAGTAAGTAATGGATGGATTAGTGACCGTGGCAATGGTTTTTGTCAATGTCATTTCATACTTACAATGCAGCACCGTGTGTTTGTCTAAGACTGGCAGAGGAGTACAAGGAGCAGAGCTGGGCGGCCATGTCTGAGCTCGAGAAGGAGCTGCAGCAGATGGAGGCTCAGTACGGGGAGGAGTTTGGAGACGCCTCAGAGAGCGAGGAAGAGGAGAACAGTGAAGAGGGAGGAGGTCAGTGACGTTTTGTGTTTGAGATTAAAGCTTCAGCATGCGTCAAGGTCTTAAGTTGTACTCGGAGCTCCCACCTCTTTATGTGTGTAGTTGTATTTCAGTGCATAAATATTCCTTCACAGATGCAGAGCAGCCTGATGGAGACGAACAGACAATAGACTATTATGATGATCTGTACTGCCCAGCCTGTGACAAGTCCTTCAAATCAGATAAAGCGTGAGTAACTTCCCACCTACATGCTAGTACACCTCGCTAGGCTATGAAGGATTTTTAACGTTTTGTCAGCGGCACAGCATCCAAATGCAGCGATGCAGTGGTGACAGCCTAAAATTATTTTATTTAAACATGTTCATTTTAGAACTTGAAGGTCACACAAACCTATTTTTATTCAAAGTGATTGGCAGCAAAATTAATTAATCTGTAGGTGTGATGTGACTGAATCTGTGACCTGACAGGCTGACTAAAACCTTTAGGTATTTTTTTCTTGGTACTCCATGTACTTTGTTTAAAAAGTTAAGGTTTTTTTGTTTGATTGTTTTTCTGTCTGTGGTGAAGGGCCTTTGTTCCTAACAATGCAATTTAACATTATAAAAAAACTTTAATAGTCAAATAGACAAACAAAGTCAGTCATTTCTTCTTCCTCGTTTTTATTTACGGATTCGGTTTCTTACTCTACTCTTCTTACTCTTGTTAGGATTTGTTAACACTTTTGTGAGTGTGTTTTTATTGTTTTTCTTTTTTCTTCTTACATTTCAGACATGCTAAAATTGAAATAGATTCATATCGTCTGTTTAATCCCTGGTTAAGTTTCAGTGGAGAAATGTCAATAATTACTTTCAATGACTACGTTAATTCTTGTCTGTGATAATGTGAATCTGTAAGTCTTCTGTTATCAATGCCTTTTACATCTTTTCGCAATGTCTTTTCGCTTCCCCCTCTATAGTATGAAAAACCATGAAAAATCCAAAAAACACCGGGAAATGGTAGCACTGCTACGGCAACAGCTGGAGGAAGAAGATTCGCTGGGTTTGAACCAGGATGAAAAGGAGGGAAGAGAGGAGGAAAATGAGCAGGAAGAGGAGGAGGAAGAAGAAGAGGAAGACAAGCCAAGGCAAAAGTATGTAGCTGGATGTGATATTATAAAAAAAAACTTTTTTTTTTTTCAATCTGGCTGTTGGGGTGGTTAGTTCGGTGACAAAGAATTGTGTAATATTTTGTAGTTGTCTATGCTGATATTTCCTTTCCACCAACAGGTTGTCCAAAAAGCAGAAGAGGAAAAAGAAGCAGCAGAAAGTAGCACAGGTGAGTAAAATCTTTTCTTTCTCTCAGTGACTGTCTGGTCAAATGTTCTTTGATTCCTTTAAAGTGAACCTTCTGTAGTGTCTATTCATTCTTGATCGTCCATCCTCTCCAGAGCGCTCCACATGAGGAGGAGGAGGAGGAGAAACCAACGCTGACCACCTATGAGGAAGATGCCCCCAAGAAGTCAGCGGACCCAGTGGACCCAGCAGAGCCAGTGGACCCAGCGGAGCCGGTGAAGCAGGATGATCTCCCTCAAACAGAAGTGAAGGGGTCAGTCCACATTTTCTGGATTTATTCAAATGAGCACGTCTTGATGGTTTTAGTGAAGTCAGTATTGAAGCCCTTTGAGAGCATACTTAAGTTCCCTCTTGTTCATGACTGAAACTAGTGACTTTTATAATTTTATTTTTTTTGTTTTATTTGTAAGTATTCACCCATGCAGTCTTTATTTTGTGTCTATTGTCTTTATTGTGGCCACTTGGGGGCAGCAGAAGAAGCTAAAAAACACAACATCTGCCTCGTTATCTCCTTGGAAACTAGTTAAGGCAAATTTATTGGCAGTCATTTACCATTTTGCACATCCAGCAGACATTAAGCAACATGACCATTCATTAAGAGTTGTGTTTCTGGCATCCTGTGTCCAAAATATGCAGCTGTCCAGCTTGCTAGATGCTCGTAGGGAAATCTGACATTGTTTGCTCTTCGGTGGTGAGCAGGTGGCTGACAGTTTTGTTTTATCAGAGCTTTTTTTTTTTTCTCTTTTTTTTTTTTTTGCGAGAAACAGCTGCTTGTTGGAGACCAGCTTACTGAGAATGAAGAGTTTGTTGGTTTTAAAACCAAAATATGAGCTGAAAGATACTGAAATGCTCCTAATGACACTTGGCATTTAATCCATCACTCATTGCTTAAAATTTGATCTACTGTTAATAGAAACATTTTTTTGTTGCTGCACTAAATATTTAAATTGCATTTCCAGATCTTTAGACTAAGAGTAGAATGTAAGGGTAGTTTTTTGGAGTTTTTTTTTTTACACTTCAGAATCAGATTTTATTGATCTGTCATCTATGTGTTGTCTCAGCAGCTCTGGGAAGCTAAAGGGAAAGAAGGGAGGAGGAAAAGACAAACCAAAGAATGTCAAGTCAAACACAGGAGGAGAACAGCTTACTGAGGTTTGTCCTGTAATTTTTTGTGTCAGTGATTTGTTTCTTATTACAAATATATTTTACCCATACTGTACATGCTTTCACATCTTTCAGTTTCACATCATTTGTTTTTACTTTGCCATCCCTTTAAAGATATCAAAAATAATCTTGATAATTTAATAATTGTTAAAAAAAAATTACAATTAGATTATTAAGTCACGTATTCCTTTTTTCGCCTTTAGAAGGAAGTGATCCTCCGCTGTGTGACCTGCAACAACGAGTTCCCCACAAGAAACAAGCTGTTTGACCATCTGAAGACCAGCGGCCACGCCACCGCTCTCTCCTCGAACACTGCTCAGGGCTCCACGAGCAAGAGCAAAAAAGACAAGAAGAAGAGCAGATGACACATATGTGATCTGGACCGATGAACCCTCAAAGAGTTTGACTCAGCAGGGACACACTAAACAAGACTCTGAGAAGTCACTCCAGAAGAAGCACGAAAGTGGACTTTAAGGGACTGGACTGAACGACTTTTTGAAATTACAATCATGTTCAATCAGACAGCTGTGTGAGAAACTCCCTTTACCATTCTTCTTCCCAATTGGAATGATGAAAAAAAAATTTGTGTACCTTACCCAGCAACTAATGAAAGACTCTGTACTGCTCACTCACTGGAGAAAAAACATACAAGATATGTATCAGAAACCCTAATCACTGTGTCAGATCCACCAGTGTTTTCTAATCATCTCTTGGTTTGTCCTGAAGAGCTCAGTAGGAATGTTACTGCATCCTCAAAATAAAAGTGATACTGCACGTTGGTATTTATACAACAACTCTGGGCTGATTTGCATTAATACCTCAAATCACCATGTTTAATAATAAACTACTTAATGTTGTGCAAATATGTACACAACATGCACCTGTGAGTTTTTAAATGTTGCTTTATTGGTAAGACAGAAGAATGAAACAAAATGACGTATTTAAGTAAACATGTAAAAGCACAAATAGTTGTTTCATCAAATAAGAGATTACAGTCACGTAAAGTAACTATATTAAACAGTCACTTCACACATTATATATATACATATATACACTGTTTAAATGCAAGACAATCACAACAGTGTTGATTTAGTGGACCCAAACAGAGCAAAATGGATTCTAAGCCAGAGAGAAATACATCTATAAATAGGATTTTTTTTTCTCATAAGAGTGTGTGATGTTTGCTCAGTGTATTGAGTTCCTGTGACCCTTCGATATAGAGAAATTATAAAGCAGCATTTGCACTCATAAACACGCACATCATATAGTTAGGTATTATAAAAGCTTGCAAAGAAAATAACTACATTTTTAACATTTAAAAAGGTTTTGAAAAAGCAGTTTCTGCTGATTGGGTTTCTGGGTTTGTGCCTGGGCACAGAGTCACTCCTCTAGTCTTTGTTTCTATCCATGTAGTTGTGGATGGCCTTGTTAAAAACTGCCACAAAGAAATCTACATCCTCCTTTGTGATGCACATGGGGGGTTGGATACGGAAGGTCTGAGGTGATGAGAAAAAAGAAGCGAGAACAGAGATTATGGAGTGCCACCATTCTGAGAAAAAACCATAACCAAGAATAGGTGAATAGTACACCAAGTAAAGGGAGGTTGCCAATATAGCCACATCTGGAATGCTGTCTTAAAGAAGATACCAACCAACACGTAGCATCACAATATACAACTTTATTGTAGTAGGCAATTACGGGTAATTTGTTAAGTAAACCTTTTAATAACAAAGGGCACTTCCATCCAACCATAATTCTATTGGTGGGTAACAAATATCCCATGGAGACGGCTGAACAACATGCCAACTGATAAAACAACATGTTAAAGTAAGCTAGGGAACTAGCAAGATCTAATATTTGACAGAATAGACAAAATGCAGCAGTAATTCGATCTTGCCAAATAGTGAGCCTGCATCAATGTATGATAATGGTTATAACTTGTTTAGAACTGTTTATTAATGATTTATAACATTTATAACCAAATTTATAAACAATTTATGACCCATTAAAATAATAATAACAACAACAACAACAACAACAACAACAACAACAATAATAATAATAATAATAATAATAACATTGCACTTAGCACTTTATCTTTCCATGTACTGTGATGGTCACTTGGTCTTACTTATACAAACTTTTGCCAATTATTCGCTTTTTCTTTCATTTCTTACTTGCCAAGGGACTATGGACAGAAATTAGCCTATGGCTACAATCCGCCGTATTTACATGTAAATGTCCATTAATATGCACTGTCCCTTTTAAATAAATAAATAGATAAAAGGGTAGACTTGATGTAAAGTGGCACCATTGTGTTTAAAGTACGTCATGTTAACTTATCCAACAGGGATAAATAAGGTGGTTTTACAACTTTAAGTGTAATAGATTTTTCATTTCACATGTGAACATCATCAAATGACTTCAGAGTGATGCTGTTACCTGTCCGTAGACTCCTCCTTTTCCTATCAGGACTCCCATGTCCTTTACGTCCTCAAAGATCTCACTCATAGCCTCTGGAGACAGCGGGTCTCTGCTGGCCTGTAAATGATAGAGGAGATAAAATGATTGGATGTTACATCAACTATTTTTAAAACTAAGATTTCCAACACAGATTTGCCTGTGTCTAAGCAACGGGCGTGGGCTACTTTCTCTAATTTCCAAGTTATTAATAACTGGGTTCAAACAAGGCAGCAGAAAATTATGGCTTCTTCATTGTTGATCATTTTCTCATCTGAGATGAAATTTAACATCCTAAAGGGTATTTTTCACATAGCAATTGCTCCAAGTTGACTTAGATGTCATGATGATGATGTCAGATACTGTATATGATGGTCTGGAGGGTCACAATAGTACAAATTTTCCCTTATTTCACTCTGATGAACACCGATGATATGAGAGCTGGAAGAAATAACAAACACCTTAATGAAGTTGAGAATAATTGTGAGTGAATAAAGCCAATAATGTTTTTGTTACTAAGTGTGACA
>JAQLOL010000011.1:16724023-16738192 GCA_029783665.1 Naso thynnoides
AAGTGTATTGAGAGTTCCCTGACTGTGTGGTAGCTTAAGATAATTAAGCAGACCACCAGTGGGCACTAGCCTGGCTACACTGGACCTGTAAACTGACTGATTATTTCTGTCAAGCTTGTACCAAGAGCAACATCAGTCTTCGTCGGTGAAGGATGAAAAAGCCCATGTTTATCCAGTTGCTGACCCACAAAAAACATAAACTAAGAGAGGGACAAGAGGAAGAAGAGAGCTATTACCTGTCCGTAGACTCCTCCCTTCCCTATCAGGATTCCCATGTCTTTTACGTCCTCAAATATCTCATTCACTGCCTCAGCAGACAACGGGTCCCTGCTGGCCTGTGGATGTGAGAGGAGAGCTTAGGATGTGTTACAATAATTACAGCAATTAAAGAACACTTTCCACTGCTTGTACCCAGTAATTATTTGATTGCAACCTACGCCCTTAATATCTAATTGCCAAATTGCTCGAGAGGCAAAACATCTAAATATCGCCATGGTGGCTTGTTCATATGTTTTCCACGATCACTTTGTATTATATTACTTCTTAATTTCTAAGTTGATAGAATTTCTGGTCATGGTCAATCAGTAACTGATGTGAACAGTAAACCGAATGGTATTTTCCACATAGAAATTGGAATGGAGGGGACTGGATGCTCCAGCTCTCCACAGTAAGTCAAAATGCCATGAATGATGTTTTATAACATGTAATATAGGATGGAATGACTGAACAGAGCAATAAATAGAAAAGCAACTTCCTGGAAACCAAAATTACCTCCCCTTTTTGTGAGAGGGACTCACTAGTGCTCATTTCCTAGGCTGCACTCGTAGTCTGCAGGTTCACACAGATTTCATTCACGTCACTCTCTGTGATGTCTACTCTGACTGCTATCGTTCTTGCCACTGCAGTAAATTTTGTTAGTTTTCCTCTTGTTACTTTATATGGTTTTGATGTGTTTACTGCAGACAGCAACTCAAAGTGTTTGTGACATCCTATGCAAACACAGACAAACATTCTGTAAGGAACATTGGTCAAAATGACTCCTAATAGCAGGATATTTGCCAAACATTTAGGAAAAGACAAAGAAAAAATCAAAACAAAACGGATTATTACACAAATCACTACATTTTACTTCTTGTCAGCTTCTTAAATTTATCAGAAGTTTCTGTACTGGCTCTTTCCTTTGCTAACTCCTCCCAAATACAACAGTATCAACAAAATAATAAAAATGCTACAACTTCATTCAGTAAATTTATATAATGCAGCTGAGGTTGCTCTCTCCACAGTTACAGATGGCCGCTGCTGCTTCGGCTAATGGTTAACTGGGACACTGCTGAACGCTGCCCCCAGGGGACACAGCACAGACACACACGTTGTTAAAGCATGTGAGGAGAGCTGAGTGTCACTTCTGCTCCAAACTCAGTACCTTGTCTTTGACCATTTCCACACCGATCTGCAGGCCTTTTCCCCGCACGTCACCGACAATCTCATACTTGTCTCTGAGTTTTGCCAGCTCTGTCATCAGATGGGTGCCCACATCGAGACTGATCTGCTGTGTGCCGTCCTCTTTGATAGTCTGTTGAGTAAAATATGTGTTTTGTGTTTGAATTATAATTCACTGAGGTTCTGTGTTTATGCCACAATAATAATTATAGGGAATTCCATTTTGAATGCAAATTACTCTCGTTCTCTCCTGATAAACAGGACTGACGATGCAAGGAGAAGATAAATCCTTACATCGAGTACAGATGAAGCGACGGCACAAGCCACAGGATTTCCTCCAAAGGTGTTGAAATGAACCCCTTTGGCAAACGAGGCAGCAATTTCTGAAAAATATATGAACAAACAAGCTCACAACTCCATCTACTGCTGCTCCAAATCAAAACCTCAGCTAAAAATTGATTTCCACAAACTACATTCGTTACATATGATATGTAGGTATTATCGTACCTGGTGTTGTAACAACGGCTCCCATTGGGAATCCATTACCGATGCCCTTTGCCATTGTAACCATATCAGGAATGACCTCATGACCTTGGAAACCCCAGAAGTGGCTTCCTGTTCGCCCAAATCCAGTCTGAACCTGTCAGGTGCAAAAACAGATCAAGTTTATTCACATTTTTATTTAGAGGTGCAAAAGACATGGAAACAGACTTTAGAAAACATCAATTTTTTGCTAAATTTTATGCCCATATCTTAGATAGACAAGCACTTTGTCAAGTAATCAACTCAAATCAATATAGACTTTTGGAATGAGAAGTAGTATGATCAGTATTTTAAGTTACCAGTGGGTCAAATCAGTACATACTGTGTGGAATCAGTTGCTCGTAGGGACAAACCCACTAAGAATTATTAATTGAATTTACAGTTTTACTAGAATCGCTCTCATGAACCTTGTTTCAGCTGTCTCCAGCTCTAAAAACCCCCTGTGCTGCAGTCAGCTACTGGCCGGTGCACAAAGAGGAACTTTTAGCAGCTTAGGAGCCAAATATTTACCTCAGGGCTATAAAAATAATTAACGCAGGGTTTAAAATCATTATAATTACAATGATATGTTTCAAATGTGTCATGATCAAATGTGTATCTGTCTAACCTCATCAGCAATGCAGACTCCTCCTCTCTCTCTCACAAGTTTGTAAGCCTCCTTCAGGTAGTTTTTCGGGTACTGCACAGCTCCCCCGACTCCCTGTACAAACCAAATACATTCAAATGCCACAGTCCTATCTTAAATAACACAAGCACTCATCACACTAAACATGAGAAAATGATAAACATGAATGACAGACTAACAAAGACTTAATTTACTGCTATTATTACTCTACATTCATGACATACAGTCGATCGTAAGACCGCATTTCTTCTAATACCTCACAACTGAATATTGTACCTGAATTGGTTCTCCAAAGAAAGCAGCGATTTGATTTGGGACACTCGTAGCAAAAGTCTCTTTGAGCTGTGCAATGTATTGTTCATTTGCCATGCAATGACCTGTAGGGTCAAACAAAGAGCAGTACTGTATATTAAACAAGTAGGGACGATAGCATATACTGTAAACAAATGGGAAAATTCCAAAACATAACCAGAAAATAGAAGCTGAGCAGTCATTCAACATATTGTTTATCCTCCTTCTATTAAATATTATCAACACAAGTTCATTTAAGGATAAATTAAAACAAACCAACATCTGTCACTGAGTTTCTCTTTTCAATGCTGAGAAATTTTACTTTTTCAATGAGATTTTAAATACTTTTGTAATTATGGTGCTGCGGATTTAGATAGGACCGTGGTAAATGTTATGATACCTTTTTATTCTTCTTACAACCATAATAAGCCGCTGGGTTGTTATCTAATGGTAATGATTTTATATTTCTGCATAGCTGTTGTTTGTTCCCTGGAAGAATTCATGACTGTGTCAAGGTAGACTCTCTGAGCCTGAGACACAGGCATTCATAAGAGTAAAAGCTGTAAATGATCAACAGTGGGAGACTTTGAACTTTATTTAAGCAATTCAGCACCTTGTTTGTCTCATTTTCAGGGTTGGAAGAGACTTGTTTTACTGTACCTTCATGGCTTTTAGATTGTTTTTTAAAATAAACACATTTGGGCATTGCTACTTCATATAAGTCTATTAAAATACCTTTTCTTACAGCTGTAAAAGAGGTCTGTTCAGGAATATTAAGCTGGGTCAACATAAATGTTTTTTCACCTTAAAAAAAAGGGGACACTTTAAAAAAAATGAAGCCTGCACGTGAACAAAGATGCAGCCTTATGTGGATGTAACGCTCCCTGTAAATACCATATGCAATCAAAAACCTCCAACATGAGCCAGTTTTTCTCACTGTAATGGAAGACAAGGCAGTGAATGAAAGCAAGGTTAATGTTTGTTAGGGATATTGCAAAAGGGATTGTAACACTTAGTCTCACTGATAACAGTCTTGATTTTTCTGGTTCATGAGAGCAGCGGGAGTGTGTTGAGCCAATCTGCGTGTGTTTGTGTACCTTGGGCGCAGCTACAATCTCTGATGGTCTGCACAGGAGAGTCCCTGCAGTGGCTGCCTCCCCACGGGCCTCTGAACACATCAGGACACATGGTCTGTTTATTGAGCAGAAACCGAGTCAGCTGGATCAACCTGACAGTAACAGTCACTCATAAGTAATGCAGCACAAAAACATCATGTTTTAGCACAACGCAGCTTCACCCCTCTCTTCTGTGAGATGTTTAATTATCATACTTGCACACAAATATAAAGCAAATCATCAATTATATGCTTTTCTTAAGAGATTCTAATACATTTTTGCATACATACATTTGTGCAGCCTAAACCATTGGCAATGGGGTATTTATATGCTGCGTTGGAAGTTAAACCCATGGTCTGTGGGCTGCCTCCATGGTATGAGCCTCTGGAAGGGAAAAATCAATCAGAAGCATTGATGATACTTAGATTATCATCTGTTGTTTACTCAAACATAAATAAGTATGTTTATATTTTAAGTAACTTATGAAGGATCTACTTATTCATAAAGCATCTTAATAATTCAGGGAAAAAGGTAAAACACACAAAAACCAATGAAAGAAAATATTACCAGACTGGAAAACAAATACAAAAAAAACATAAACACTGCCTTTGAATTTACAGCAATTCTTCAGCCTTATAAAAAACTCATTTTATTCTTTTGTAATGTCTTTTATAAACATTACTTCAGATTAACACCAAAATGATTTCTTTATTTTTGTTTAATTTCATGTAATGATGAAGCAAATAAGGATTTATACCTGAAAGTGATGATGTCAAAGTTGCCTGTATGAAGTCGAGCCATCAGCATAGCCAGATCATTGGCTTCTGAGCCGCTGTTGGTCAGATATACCATCTAGACAAAGACCAGCAGACACTATAATTAGAGTGTACATATCTACCAAGACTCCTGCCCTCACCTGATTATATGAAGAAGCCACTGTGGTACCTTTAGAGGATCTGGAAAGTAGGACACAAGTTTCTCACAGTACTCATGGAGAGTGGGATAGACGTAGATGTTTGTAGTATGCCACAGTCTCTTCAACTGATGCTCTGCAGCTGCTGTTACTTTTCTGTACCCACAGATGCAAGGCATCACATTAAAGAAAAGCAATGACTGAATGCATGTTTTATTATTACTAACTGTGTGTATCAAAAAAAAAAAAAAAGACAGCAAAGAAAAGAAAAAAGGACCTTACGGGTGGCAGTGGCCCACACTGACAGTAGCCACACCAGCAAACAGATCCAGATATCTTCTCCCATCCACGTCCCACAGCCACTGCATGTGTCCCTGGTGGATGAACACTGGTTTCTTATAGTAGGTAACCTTCATGGTCATGGGGTTGCAAATATGTTTGCGGATCTCCATCATCCGCTCTTTGGACATACCCTGGACAGAGACAAATAACACCGGGCAGGATTTGCATTATAGAATCTTCTTTTTTTTTTTTTCTTCACAAAGAGTCTTTTGAACAACTAAGCTGTGTTCATTCATCAATGCAACTAGAGTCTGTGTGTGCCTGTGAAACACCAGTGAAAATGACGATGAATGTACCGGCATGAAATATTTACTTAGTCCATATGTTCAGAGCATATTGCTTTTACCCTGTATTCCTCTGGTTTGAAGTTGCACGGGGGCATTTCTGGGACGTCTGTGGCAGAGTGATTGACGGCTGATTTCTGACATAATGCACCTGTGAAATGTTTGGGATTGAAGTTCAGACAGAGAGGCGAAAGAGACAGTTACTCTTTGAGGAACTCCATGAGCTGACTTTGTCACTTGGCGTAGGCAGATCAAAGCTTTGCAGTGACATTTCTGTGACATTTAGGGGGACAGGTGCGAAACAGACTGTCAGTAACATCTTACACTGGGGTCTTACAAGTCTCATCTTCTATTATGTCGACAGAAAGACACACATTAGATATACATATTTGAATTCAGTGCTTTTATTGTAGTTTGACACTCTGAATTTTCTTGCTAGTTTGTTAACAGACTTGAAACGTGGCTGACACTCTAACCATGTTATGTTCAGATTAGATCTTACATTGTGCAACAGAGTGCTGCGGTGTGTGTGCTGCTTCATACATGAGCTTCACTAAATTTCAGCAGAACATATTCAACTTTGTATTCCAGCTTTCTGAGCAGAGTACTTCAGTATCTCCAGAATGGAGTTTTTCATTTTAAAAATACAATACCGTGCTATAGATTTACCTACCCACAAATATATACTGTGGTATAGATTTAACTAACCGAAAATATAAAGTAAGTTAGTTGAAATGTGCTGAAAATGCCCCAGCTGTAACATTGAAATGCTGCTAAGGGGTTCCATCAACAACAATATTTCAATTATGTAATAAAATGCCCTTCCTTTAAAACATTATGCACTTAATAATTTTGTACTATATGTAGGCTTATAAGTTACTTTGACTTTTAAGAGAGTATTTTTCAGACAGTCACCTAACATTAGTAATTTTACAGAGTAAGCTCCTTGAGAGTGATTTTCCACCAGTGGTACTAAACTTTATGAACTCATGGTTTAATGTGGGCCTATTGTATTAAAACGACTTTAACTATTTGAATGCTGAACTATTTAACTACTGACGTCATGTTAACGTTAATGTTACCTGATGACTAGCAACGGAGTATTATGTTAATGTCCGTTTATCTAGCTAAAGTCAATCGCTTACGCTAATTGCAGAGCATTAAGGTAACGTAAAGTTCACGCTAACTTTGGCCAAAACTGAACAATTTGTCGGATTAACGCAAGCTACGTTCTGTTTGCAACGTTTAACAATTAACTTCATTAGCAAAAGATAAAAACAACTGTGCCATTTCTACTAGGACAAACATAAAGGCTTAATAAATACTTGTCCAGGTTATAGCAGTGACAGACCATAAAAGCTTTGCTAACGTTAGCTAGGTCTGGATTTCGGTCGTCGCCATGGTAACTCACCACTTGCCAAGTGGAATTTGGACAAAACGGGCCGAGAGCAGGACTGTCCGGTTACCACAGCACCGCCAGCGGCACTTACACGGTGAACGACTTTAAACATGTTAAGCTTTGCAGGCACGAAGGGTACAGCACTGTCCCACTACCGTCTGACACTCAGCAGCAGACTTCGTTCAAGCTTTTCTATCTTTCTTTCATAAAGTTTTGGGGTGGGCCGTCAGCACACACTCTACGACGTCACAAGGGGAGCGCACACGTGTGCAAACAAAATGTTTTTCTTCTATGTACAGGGTTATGTATCTCAGCTCTCTTGTTCTGAGTTGTGTAATGTTTGTTTGACATTATGTATAAAATTCTTTGTAAATAAAGGTCTGGAAAACAAACAAACAAACAAAAGTGTCACAAATCGCATAAGCTTTTACAATATCGGCATTATTAAAAAAAAAGAAAAAAAAAGCTAAAACAACATGAACCAAAGCGAGCAACTTTCAAATGACAAATATTTTAAACATTCTATAATAACCTATAAGCCATATCTTGTTCATTTAAACAGAAAAGGCAAAAATACACATTCGATTTGAAACCACTAAAGTCATGTATTCACAAAGATTTACTTGGTTAACACCATTTTTAAATTTTGCACTTTAACCAGTAACACCATTTACACCTGGGCCAGAATTTTAGTCTACTTTTTAAAAGCACTTGTCCTTTTGTTGAGGAAGAGTGTCCATCAGTAGCCTATTAGCCTATCAGAGGTATTGATCAATCACAGCTCAACAATTTGTTTTATGTCATTATTATCACTACGCACATTATATTAAGGCGTGTAAATATCGATATAGGCCTACAAGTAGACACAAAATAAAGATCAGCATCTCATTTATTTAAGCTTTATTTTGGGGAATTCATTGGTGTTTTAAAATGCATTTAGTATGGAGGTGGCTGATGTTAAGAAAGCTGTAAGGGCCTACATAAATACATACATGCAAAACAAAAAAGATGGCAAAACACAGCAATTTCTCACTGTTAAACAACAAAGAATCACTTAAAAATAATAGTGTTGTGTGTGACAAATTGGTAATATGACTTTATTTTTAGACCTAAAAAAAGAACATTTTGGTAGAAATAGTTTTTATTTTTCAACTCAATAAATCAAAGCAGTAATAAACATATGTACAAATAAGTATTAATGCAAATAAATGTGCATACAATTGGAACATACATTTACACACACAGAAACAAGTAACTTGATTTACTTAATTTTACCTTTTAATAAATTATAAATATATATATAATTAAGTTACTTGTTTCATTCTGCCAGCAGGGGGAGCTGTATCCTCCTCAGTGTTCCTTTCCTGCACCAATGGTTTTTAAATGTAGTGTTCTAAGGGAAGTAGAGAAAAGACACACATCCAAAATGGACACAACATAAAAACATGTGATGTTTGAGCTGCAATTTTGATTTGTACAAATAATTTTAAAAGGTTTTCACAAATACATCAATATGTTTCAAGATAAAGGTTCTAACGTGAAACGTACATGTGAATGACAAAAAGATCTGACAGACTGCAGCGTATAGTACCTGATTATTTATACAATCAATCCTATTCTGCATGAAATTTAATGAAACTCACTGTTTAGATATCTCAGTCAAATTCTTTGGATTCATAAAATCTGAGTATTACTGCATTCTTATCAGTGAAAGGGTGTCTCACTTGAGATGAAGATAAAAAATGTGTAATTCAAAAATTCTGTAATAGCAAAATATTTGCAACAATTTTTGAGGGAGTAATCAGTATAAAGTCTTTTTTTCTTTGTCTCAGTCTCAATCGAAAACAGGCCTTGCAATATCCCAGACCTGCCGGTTGAGTTTACAGGGCACCTAGTGAGAGGCTAGTGTGCACATGGTTGCAGTGTCAACATAATCGTTCGCTGACGGGACCATTTTGTTCTGCACTGGAACGGCAGTATGAATGCAGGCTGTAGGCTTTTGTGCAGTGGCAACTGTACAGCAGTTCTCTCTCACTCCATCCCTCTCCTCGTGCTCACAGGCACATCTGTCTTCTTGCGTCTCCTCTTTCTGAAGCAGCAGCATGTTGTTTCTGTCCACTCCCTTCACCTTGCTATAATCCTCCCCCTGGGGGCAGCCTTCGACACCGCCACGGCCTGATAAAACAGGCTGGAGAAGCACCATATCCTCCTCGTTGACCCTCTGGACCTCTACGTACTCAACAGCCTGATGAGCGGGCGTGTGCAGCCCGTTAGTTGCCTGTTTGTGGCCGATGCTGGAGATGTTGATGTCGCTGTGGGCCTGGAGTTGCTGGTGGACCGGTGTCTGTGGATGGAGCAGATGAGGTTGCTTGTTGCTCAAGCAGAAGTCCAGGTAGCTGGGTTTGAGTGGCTCCTTGGTGCTGTCTCCAGGCTTGGTGAGGTATGAGGATGTGGAACATGGGGGGAACAGGCTGTCAGAGAGGTAATGCTGCTTGGTCATGTCAAGTGAGCCTTGCTGCTCCATCGGGCACGAGCTGTACTGGGGCAGTGGAGAAAACACAGAAGGCCAGGTCTTCACCCTCCCACTGGACAAGTCGGGACTGAGCCTGTCTTGATAAGTGTAGGGCAACGCCTCCTCCTCCCAGCCCCTCTGGTGCCTCTGACCCTCCATCCCCAATCTGTCCTGACATGTTCGCCTCTCTTCTTCCTGTTTTGTCTCTCCACACTTGTCCATCAGCAGAGTGTGGCTGTCGCAGCTGCCTCGGCCAGAGTCATTGTCCGAGGTGGAGCTCTCAGATTTGAGGCCACCATCTTCTAGATCCTTGCTTTCACTTAGCATCAGCTCCCGTTCCTCAGGTATATACACCTCTAAGTACTCCACCAGCAGGTCTTCATAGTTAGATGATGTGGTTGGGGGGAAGTCAGACACCACCAGTGCACTAAAGATCTCGTCAGACTTGCCATTCTACACACAGAGAGGGAAAATCAGTTTTAATACCGATACAATCAATCTGAAGCCATTTTTAATTATTTAACTGATTTATTTTCAGCAGTTTTGCGGCGTTATTGTATAAATAAAATAACTGTTCCATGTTTACCTTAAGGAGCTGCTGATCAAATCCTTTGATTTTAGGACCAGGGACCGGTGGCAGAATGCAATGCTTCAGACTTCATACATGAAAAAATAAAGAAATCCATGTCAGAGCATGTGAATAGCAGACGCAAATCAATAAATATGAGTCAATAATAAATATCAATACTTTGCTTGCTTTGAACTGTAAAAGCCTAGAGCAGCAACAGTTATATAAAACATTTTATTATCCAATCACAAGTTAACCTTTAACATTATGTCGTGATAGTACACTATTACAGTCTATACCAGGTGTCTGCAACCTGTGACTTTTGAGTCTCATGCAGCTCTTTTGCCCTCTGCAGTGGCTCTCTGTGGCTTTGACAAAAAATTATACAGAAAATGAATTACTGTTATATTTTTTAACATCATTGTTGTCATGTTAGAGCAGTGTTTTTCAGCTCGCATGTTTTAGAATGTGCCTCTGCTCCAACACAGCTGATTCAAATGAACGGCTCGTTATCAGACTTCAGCAGAGCTTGATAACGAGCTGATCATTTGAATCAGGGACACGTCTAAAACAGGGCAGGGAGCCCCGAGAAACAGGACAGAAAAACACTGTCCAAGAGTCATTTTTCAATTCTCTGATTGTAAAAATGCATTGTCGCATAGAATAGTACCTGTGCTCTGTGATTTTGTTAATAAACTGAATGAGCGTGAGCTGACATTGTGTTTTATGATCAGGTGCAAGCGCTGACTGCTACATGGCTGAGGATTAAACTTAAACTGACTTTAGTCAAAACTCAATTGAAAATATTTTACTTTTTTTTTTCATTTCAACTTTTGCTGTTTTAATGCTACACTGCTGCAAAATTATGATTGATTTATTTTTATTTTATGAATTTTCACAAACACAAATAAGTTTGTTCAAAGTTAAAGTACCTACTAAGCATAAAAAGCCCACTGTGAGAGAATTAATAAATGGTCATTTAAGTCTGTTAAAAATTATGATCAGCTAATTTAGATGCTTAAAGTTGGGTTCCTTTATCATGGGGCCCAAATATGTTTTTGTGGCTTCTGTCAGATGTTTATTGCGAGAAAAAGGTGGGAAATGGCTCCATAGTAAAGGTTGCTGACACCTGGTCTAGAATTTTTATTATCTTGCAAGATGATAATTTAATTACCAAGACCAGAATATTAAATATGTATTAATATGATAATACAAATAAAAACAACTGTAAAATTACAATAACTTTTTAACTATTCTGTGATGGCCAGGTCTGAAACCTTAAAATAGCAGCAAAGCTTTCTTAAGCAGACATTTGAATTTCTAACTATCATATCTGACTTTCCACATATGTGAAAATACGGCTGCTTTGTGTCTCTGTAATATATAAAATGTCACATACTTTAATATTAAAAGAAAAATTCAAAAATAAAGAAATAAAAAAAAATAAAAGTCCAAATTTGACCAAACAAATTGTATAAGGAATTATGCATCATTGTTTCACCTGTGGCTGTTCATGTGTAGCAACCATGTGAAGATGAGGAAGATGAAGGCAGAAAAGACAGTAATGAGGATCCACATGGATTTCTCCCGATTAAAATCTGTAAGACACAACATGAGAACATGAATGTGTCTACTCAACAAACAAACTTGTACAACTGTCTGATTATCTTTAATACCCACATTGGTTATGGTATAGAATGCTGAAGGTTTTTCATTATTAACGTCATAATCATCCCACTTTTATCCTATTACTCTATTGTGACCTAATTCTTTGATAAACACATTCACACTCATTTTTATGAAAAAATGTAAATGTCATATATGTACTGTGTAATTTACTGTGAATAATTGTTGTCGGATGTCTTACAGTCAGGGACTTTGATGGAGGAAGCAGAACTCCATTCACTCCAAAAGCCATGATCGGGCTTACAGCGCACCTGAACGAGGTAGGTGCCACCTGACCGTAGACTGAAAATGTTAAACATCTTCTGTTGGCCTGCAAGGTGCATCTGGAAATACAACACAAGCAGATGAGCCAACATGATCCGTTAGACACAGTCCAGTCAATCCTCTGAATCGCCAACATATAGAATAGAAATACTGAGAAGTGTGGTACACTTAATTAAACTTATCTAATTTCACCAATGGATGATAATGAGAAACATCCTCCGGCGAAAATTTGCTGTCCTTTCGATATCAATCGCCAAACTTAGGGGTTGACAAATGAAGCCAACGCGGAAATGCCAGAAACTGCACTTCTGCAAATGGCCACTTGAGGCTGGAGCCAAATCAAAAAAAAATCTTAGAGAACCCCATGTTAAACAGCTCAGCTTTACCGCAGGAATAAACATGTTCACAGCCTGGTACAAAAACAGTTTTGGTCTCTAGAGTTAAAATTTCCGTTCATCATAGCCGAACATGAAAGGGGGGGGGGGGTAAAGTTTTACATAACTCACCCATTTAAATTTGTTTAAGACTTAAATTTATGCATACGTAAAGATATGACCGTTTTGAGTGACACTGACAGTTTATCATTTAATTGTATTTGTTCATTTGACAAGGACAATGCACAGCTTCTAAGCTGCACCAAAGTTAGCTAAAAGCTAATGTACATCTGTTGTCCCTAGGCAGGAGACAGTACAGTATAATGACAGTTACAAAACAATACATAATCAAAATCTGTGGTCAATATCCACAAATAGAATGGAGGTTAATTACAGTCAAATGTAGAACAGCACCCCAGGGTTCATTCAGTGTCCTGTTAAATCACTAGTTCACTAACATGAGGTTTAAAAACATATCAGAAAAAGACAAAAGAAATATTTTACATACCTCCCAGTCATTTTCCTCCTCCAACTTAACACGGATCTCATAAATGAGGGTAATCCAACCGGAGCGGGTGTCGGCCTTATGTGGCGGTTCCCATGATACCCGCAGGAAAGGCCAGCCTTTGTCCTCCAATACAGTCACTGCTACTTTCTCTGGAGGATTAGGCTTGACTGGAGAGAGAGAGAGAGAGAGAGAGAGAGAGAGAGAGAGAGAGAGCGGAAATGGGAATGAGAGAGGTTATGTTTTTTTTGTGTGTTTAAGTAGATAATAATTTATGTAACACAGTATAAAAGCCAAAACTGCTGTGGCAGGTGTCTCCAATGTTCCTGTTGCATATGTGTGCGTCCTTTTCTTTCTATTTAATGGTAAACCAATGCACACCTCCAGCAGATGAACACAGTCAGTGCAGGAGGGACTTTTTCAAGTATTTGGAGTGGTTGAGATAATTGTTCTTGGAGACCATTAGTTGACAACTGTGACATACAGGAATAGAAAGGAGTCCCAAGCAAAAAATACTGTGTAGGACTGATGACCAAATCAGGTCTAGGAAATTATTAGAGACAAAGGAAAGAGGATCACTTTCAGATTGGCAGTCTCAAGAGCAAACTGGATATTTTAAGTCTTTCAATTTTGTAGCTTTACACTGCATTTTGGACATTTTATAAGCTGATCAACACATTTTTTTTAATACATCAACATGACAGGAGAGGACCAATTCTATACATAATACAACATTTTTAGCTGCGACCAGCAGCTCTATAGGTCACTCTGTCAGTCGGTTGGTCTACAAAAATTCCCCACTCTTTGGCGGTTACAGTTTTCGCCCTAAGAGGGTGAAATTTGGCATGAAGGTGTGTACACGTGAAGGTGTGTTTGAGTTCATGCCAACTGTCTTAAAAGGGGGTGTGGCAATGGGAGTGGCCTATTGCAAAAAGGTGCTTAACTTCCAAATTAAATCACAGACTTGCACAAGATTTTGCGGAAAGGTTGGTCATGAGCCAAAGGACGGCCGATTAACTGTTCGGGCCAGCTGGCAAAATATAGGGCATGGCAGTGGGAGTGGCCTGTCACATAAAGGCGCATCAGTTAAATCAGCTGCCAGTAGAATTAAAGGCTGATATTAATCTACATTTTTCTTGTTATTAACAAAATTCAATAAAAAGGTCAGAACCAACTGTTTATTGATTCATCTCTTAATATTTTCAAACTTAGCTCCCTTGTCTGTGACTTCCACTCCCCAGTTCCATTTGTATCTACAAGGGGTTTATCTAAAACAAAAAAGTAAGCCCAGTAATTTCCTAAATCAGC
>JAQLOL010000011.1:16738292-16754881 GCA_029783665.1 Naso thynnoides
GGGCACTGTAGATGTAAAAAATATCACTAAAAGAGGAGAAAAAATGCAGTTTTCAGCCATGGATTAATACAAATTTCGTGCTCTAGTGAGCAGGACAATATATGGTAGTGACTCGAAATAAACTACAGTGTCTGTTTTAATCATACTGAAGGAGGACATCAGCCAGTGCAACAGTGTTGGAACTTTATAGTTTTTGGACAACAATTGAGGTTTATGGCACAGAAAAATAAGCTGTATTACAGGCTTGAATACAATGACTGTACTTGTCAGTTAAAGTAGTTCATTGATGGTTTTGTCTTTTTAATGGGGTTTGCAGACAATAAATAAATGTTTACTTCCCTCAGTATCTCCTATACTGAAATGATCAAAATGAAACTCCGATCAGCAGGCTAGCAAAACAATTTTCTAATTCTACTGCTTTATAATGGTGACCTTCAGTGAGCAGTAATAGCACTCACAGAGCATTAGCTCCAGTACGGTGTGCCACAGAGCAGCTGTGTGAGCGTGCATTAAAATACACTTTTTTAATCCTCATGGGGAAATTGTACCTCCAGCATCACACCCAAATACGAGACTGAATATGACCCCAAAAGAAGCAGCACACGTTTCCTCACCGATGTACATCACATCTATATCCACGGGGTCGGAGACGGTGCTGCCCAGCGCGTTGGTGGCCACCACAGTGATGTTGTAGTTCACCCAGATGGACGTGTCGTTCTTGTTAAAGAAGCAGGAGTTTTCTCCAGCTGTGTGGTAGTCGGGACACTCGTAGACTGTCTCAGAGCTGCGAGAGAGGCACAGGAACAGCATTTAATAGCATGTGTGTGTATGACTGTAACATTTCGAAGGAACAGCATGTGCTCTTGAAGCGAAAATTTCTGAAACTGTGTGACTGTGTGTGGGGACATGATGAGACAAACAGGAACAGAGAGTGAGAGCAAGATAAATGAGGCCCATGTGTTTCTGAATTACTGATAGTTATGGAAGAAAAAGCTCTGAGCCCACGGTGCTTTGAGGATGATAATCCACAAAAGCTACTCACTTTTCTTTGCGGTAGTACAGGGCGTAGGTGGTGGGCAGTCCCCCATCAAGGCCCGGCTCCCACCAGCAGGTGAAGGTCTCTTTTTCTGGGGAGCGACATCTGGTCAGTGTGGGCTTCCCTGGAGGGCTGTAGCCTAAAAACAAAGGGGGCAAAGTGAAAACAGTCAAATCATATATGAAACTCCATGTAATAATTAAATTTAAAATAGAAAAGAACAGACTTTAACTGTTAATAATTTCTAAAGATAAACAACGTTACTTATTACCTATCAACTCCCAGATATCACCTTAAATGATACAGAGGATATTTCCGAAGGCCAACACTTACGTGTTCCCTTTGCATGGAGCACAAAGAATAGCAGCAACAACAGCAGGACGGCCTCCACGGCTCTCTTCATCATGGCACCACAAAGCCTCTGACGGATAGAGAAAGAAGTAAACACAGAAAGGTGAGTATGTGGGTGAATGCAAAATCATGTTTGATGCACTGTATGTCTTGTATTGAGTCACAACATGCTGGCACAACAAAAGAAAACTGCTTCCCGATGTTTTCTTATTGCCAAATGCCCATCTCAGAAGAAAAGTCATACAACACTAGAAATAATCGAAGCGCTTGAAGACGTCATCAGGAAGAGAAAAGATAGAGGGATGTCATCCACAAGTAAACAGAATAAAAGAGGTAAAGTGCAATTCAAGCAATTTCAACATCAATTACCTAACAGACATAAAAATGTATCACAATGACACTAAATCTGATGACAGAACAGTAAATGTGGAGGGGAAAAAAGCCTTCCGAAGAGAATATATGCTGTTTCACTAAGGATTAAAAAACATCCTCTCTGTTACTGTCCACCTCTACCAGCTGGCACATAACTGATTGCATAATCTGAGTTCTGGCTTCTGCCTCTAAAGCACAGACACACTCGGCGGGGATGCTGGTTTGCCTTGCTGCCATGCGCACAACTTGGAAATCTGTACTCTTCTTGCCATGTGCAGATGTTTGGGTTATTGCTTGGTATGACCCTTCATGCCCTAACCCACTGAGAGGGCAGGGGGCCCGCCCCCCTGGGGATGATATAGATGTTACATAGAGCTGATGTTGCATCAGTGAAAATGGAGAGCTGGCAGAGAGCCCATCCCCTCACATGCCGCCTCACATGCTCTCACTCTTTCTTCTGATGGTGATGAATTGTTGCTCACTTGAGGATGTGACACATGGTATGGACAGATTTATGCTCACATTCTCAGAAGTAAGCTTCTGAATGAAATATAAATAAATCTTACTATGTGCAGCCACTGCGTATACAATTCACTTTACTCTGCAACAACCCAAAAGCTCTAAAAGGCTCTTCAAAATGAGCAAAAGCAAATAAAAAAGATGCTAAACAGGGTGTTAATCTGACAGGAAGTTTGATTCTTAATTGCATACGACAAAACAGAAAAATGATCTTTTGCAAAAATACCTAATTGTACAAGTATTAGAAGTGGATAATAATATGTGAAGTTACAAATGAAATTTCAATTACATGATTGTTTTTGTCCCTCTAAAAAACTTGAAGCGGCATGGGAAACTCCCACCATCACACATCCGTTGAGAACAGCACGCGGAATGAGCTCTGGCAGAAACATCCAGGTGCTACAATAAAACTGAAGAGTGCATGTGCTATTTGCAGTATAAAAATGCCAACCCAACACCTACTGGTGTGAAATATCACACAAAAGAAAACCTTTCAACATGCAAATTTTTAACTTTTACTTTTCTGAATTTTCGACAACTATTGTTGTCACCGTGACACTGTACACCCTTTGATGATGTTCCCCTGCAGGTAAATTCTACCTTAATAACATGCTGTCAGACTGCTGAGCAGTGTGGCTGCCTGGACATGTGTTTTCATATTATGTTGAGTGATTTGTTAACTTAGAGAACCATGCTGCTGCATGTCATTGTCTTTCATCAGCATCTACCACAGTGGTTACATAAACCCCACTCATTTTTCCCAAAATATCTTTATCAATGAGATATCGTGTGTTTACAATTTTTTCATTTTCAATAAATGTTACAGACATGCGTGACAGTGTTAATTAAAAGAACATCTGTGTCACGCTAATATTTGAGCTAGGAAGGCAGCACTTGGAAGGAACTATTTTTCCAGGCTTGATAAATTTAATCTCCACAGATGGCACTCCATCTCTCGCTCAGTGACTTTTGACCAAATACACACAGATGGTCATTTCAGAACAGGGTTGTCATGATACTGGAATTTCAATCTCGATACCGATAGAGAGGAAAATATTTGATACTCGATACCATTTTCAATACTTCATATTTAGATAATCCAAAAGTAACATAAAGTAATCTAGTTTACATTACTTTATTGTTGTGGTACTTGATCTGGGTTACTGATTACAGTTTTTCCAATAGGTAATGAGTAACTGTACTCAAATACATTTGATAAGTAATCCTCCAAACCCTGGCCAACTCTCACTGAAAATTTGTGTATGAGCTCCTTCAAGGGCTCTGGTATTCGATACTGTTGCAAATGAGTACTGTATCAAATACAGCGTTTTAGTATCAATACTATTTTGAGTATCAATACTTTTGACAACACTACTTCAGAAGGGTGAATTACCTAAACCTAGCAACTTTCACATGTCCTGTAGAGTTTCTATACCCTGTTTCATCATGAATGGCAGTGAATGAGGATTAAAATGCAGTCTGAGATCTGCTGAAGTATGGTTGAATTTTAACATTTGTAGAAGATAGGGTCAATTTCTGCAAATGGTGAGAAGTCAAAGACAGACTGGCGTGGCCCTAAAACTTACATGATAGTCTCTTATGCCTCAGGATGATCTAATTTTGCAGGCACCTTGCTGTAAGGAAGTAACACTTCCTTATATCACAAAGACTTCCGCGATGTGACTGATATAAACTCGTCTTTATGATGCCTTAATTTCAAAAACGTCACCATGATCTGATAATTGGCATTAAGGTCAAGGCACTGGGATTAGCCTCTTGCTGCATATAGCCTTCTTATGTAACCAGCAGCCCAAAATGAATAAGCTGCTAAGCTGGGAAAGTGCAGGGCAACAGTACGAGGCCCTTCCCTCACGGTTAGTCTGAATGATGAATTTAATGCATATTGTATAGATTCTCAGCACAGTTTAGTACACCTTTCTTCAGTTTTAATTAAGAAACACTCTGCCTCTTGTCTTATTTGTTATTTTTATTCATCCCGCCACATTTACAATTATCAGATAAAATTAATTTACTTCAAGCTGCTTGCTTGTTGGCCCACTGCCCTACAGTTAAAAGAGTAAGCCAGGTCATCATGAGGCTACGACCTAAAATCACGCCTGTGACTATGAATAATTTGTGTCCATCGGTGGCCTCTCAATATCAAGAGGCGAGGACAGGACGTGTCAAGTGACATGTTGAAGTAAAAGTGCGAGCTATTAAGCAAGACGATCCCCTCAGGCATGGTTGTACAACCGGCCACCTTTGCAGAAGTCATGAATAAGTCATGTGTCTTTCTAACTACGCTCTGAAGAAGACTGAAGCTGAGTAACACAGCAGCAGAGCTACATCAGTCCACACAAATACACTTTATATTCTTTTCTTTTTTTTTTTTTTGTTCCTGGTGAAAAGCAAATGCCACTACTTTGGTGTATTAAGCAATTTGGAATATTGGAGCCCTGCAGTGTGCGAACAGTCTTTTCCTCTATTTTGTATCCTAATTTTTTCACAACATTATCACGTGTTTCTACTTTATATTAACTCACACTTAACATGCAAAAAACCTCCCTTCTCTCAGAAGTAAAGGAAAAAGTGGCTGCCCCTGCTGACTTTTAGTCACACCGTCTTCATTATGAAGATTGGCAAATTTGAGAGAAATTTAACAGTCATTAATCAGTGCTCTTATCATAAAATAAAGATAGTGTACATTACATTCTGGCCCAAGTCGACAGTTTGGTTAAAGGAACATGCAAAAGCGATTCCAGGAATCACCCCCACTGCTTTCAATTCAAACCCTTGACCTGCACTCCTGCGAGACCTGAACAGACTAAACACTTCACAGTACCGTAAAGGAAAAACAGCAACATCTTTCTGGGAACTACTGCTCTTCTGATGGGGGTAATAAAGGGCAAAGAGTGACCAATAACAAGATGTAGGACTGGAGGTTGTTGAGTAATTTTAAGGCAATGAAACTGTCACAAGGAACTGACCCCATTGTTATCATCAGGACAATCTTTTAGTGATACTGCCAGTGAGTATTCACTGTAACTAGGCTTGAGTCAATATTAGATATAGTTGAATATCACAATAGTTGCCACCATGTGTGATATTTTTTACAATATCTTATATTGAACAGCTGTTAAACCGTTGTCTTGAAGGTTTTTTTTTTATTTTTTTTTAAAGAAAATGCACACAGAGCTGCTGTGGCAGGGCTAAAGAGATGATCACAGGTTAATTGGCATGATGCATGTGCTTTAATATGTAGACTTGGAGGACTTAATTTCAAAAAACATCAGCTCACCAATTTGGAATATTTTGGGTTTAAAGTTTAAGAGTTTAAATGTGCACAACGCAATATAGCTATAACTATAAATCTTTATACAGATCTGACCATAGAGATACCAATGAAAAACCAAAATATGTTAGGGTGTTTTCTGTCATTCTAAATCTTTGGCTCCATAAAAGTACAATTTAACTTCACAGACAGGATCCAAGATATCATTTACTGTACAGTTTCAAGATTCACAGAGACTATGCAGAACGCACAACGAGGTACAAAAACAGGCATTTTCACACAAACACACGGTAGGAGAGGATTGGTGGCGCTTATTTATACACAAACAGCTCACGCATGTGTACACATTGCTGAATAAACAGGGAACTGGGATAATCAGAGTAAATTTACGATGAGCACTACCTTTTTATGACAGGTCTCACCCTCATCTCCAAATCAAACCATAATAAAAAATCACTATTGCAGATAGCATCCTGCGCTCCTGGTACAGTATCTGCAACACTGAATGTGTCGTCTGTAAAATTGTACTTCCTCTACTGACCTGGCCAACGTGCATCTTGGGCCCTCCTGTGTTTATGACCAACTCACACAGTGGTTGTGGTGCAGTAAGGAAACACTAAAGATAAGGGAAACAACAAGGATACCTGTACCATGCTAGGCTCGTACAGCTCACCGACTCCTGTGTTAAACAGAAGAAGCAATATTAACTTGAAAGGTGAAATGATTAAAAATCGGATTTCTCCTGACAAAGCTGGCATGTATCAAAAGAATTTGATGGAGTTCCAGCCTGGACTTAATTGCAGCTGCGTGCTTTTCTGCAAACCTCCATCTTGTTTGTTCCCTATCAAATGTAAACACTGAGTGAAGGAGCAGAGCTGTGTGCATAGGAGGAAAAAGGCGAGAGGAAAGAATCAGCTCTTTATTAGTGCATTAGTAAGTGATTACCTCACCAAACAGCCCTGGTCATACAGCTGTGCATAGGGCTCAGTATGGTGAGTTGTTAGATAATATATAGTATCAATATAGCTTGTAGATTCTGTTCCACTCAATGCTTATGCCATGTATAGATCTGTGTAGGAAATACTCTCTGTTGTAACAAATGAGCCTGTGTTTATATTTTCAGTAGGTGTAAACAATAAAAGTCAACATCCAAATTCTATGCTTCAGTCAGGCTGTGTGTCCTCATAATCACATCTGAAGTTGCATGCGATACTTAACACTGGCTATATAAAGTGCTGCTGCAGGACTAACAGCGGAAAAAGTCATTAAGCTGCAGGCACCTGAAAGTGTAATCCTGTATTGAGTTGATCAGCTTGGTGCTATAAAGGCTCTCCTCTTCCTCCCCTGACTGAAGGAAGGAGGAGCAGGTCATGACAATGGCAATCCTATTACAATGCTGACAAAATACAGCCCAGCATCATCATCCTCACAAGAACAGGAAAATAACCTGCCAATGAGTCTGCAGAGGGGAAAACGTCTTCACCGCAAAACAAAAGAGAATCATCACACTCACTTGAAGGAGTCATTTTGGGGTTCCACTTCCCCGTCACAAGCCCTGGATGAGGTCACATTTAGGCTACATACAATTTGTGCAAACTGATTTAGTGAGAGCTTCTCATTGCACAAAGCTGTGACTGATCATTACAGCTGATATTATCGTTACTTCCCAGTTAAATGGAATAACGTCGTCGCCATTTGCAAGTTTAATACACTTTAAAATAAGAATTTAATTTGGCAAAATGATTTGAGCGATTCAGATAATCTGGACGGCTTCTCTAACTCAAAAGACGTTAATCCTGGAACACATTGTGTATTTTAATCTGTGAAGAGGGGAATTTTACTGAGTTTTAAACTGTAACTGCTACTTATTCGTCCATATTGTCGGATATTTTGATGCATTTCTTTTACATGGCAATATAGTTTACACAGTGAGACAGAAGAGATTTTTTTTTTTAAAATAGAAGAATTTAAGTGCTGTCAAATAGGCTGCATGCTTGGTCCAAATTCAGGCGACTAGCAAAGTGTCCATCATCTGCAACTGGACTGCACAAGCCACACATCACTGAATCCAGCCATCTCCACTTGCTCTGACATCCACACCGGTCCTGATGATACAGTCTGTAGCAATGATAAGTAAACGGTTCTTACCAGCAGCTCACAGCAGTTTTCGGTCTCTCCTTCCGTGCCTCAGCCGTGGTGAGTCCGCTGCCGGCTTCCGAAAAAACAGACTTACCGACTTGTGTAACTGGTTTACCGTGATGACAGCAGACAAGGGCACAGACATCACCGGCCGACCTGGAGCCGTCCAGACAGCAAGGAAAGAGCAACATATGATCCTGGGGAGGGCGGGGGTTTGTAGCCACGCCCCTTTCTCTATCCTTCGTAAAGCCCCGCCCACAGCTCAGTGTCGCCACGACAGAGCAGGATTTCGAGAAGACAGCGACATGCTAGATGAGTTTGACAACCTCAAGTTCTTCAAAAGACGGGGAAAGGATTGGAAGCTTAAAAGTTGTTAAATGTAAAAATCTTCTCATGCAGATTTATTGATTCATATGACTTTTTATTCCATCTCTCTCTCTCTCTCTCTCTCTCTCTCTCTCTCCCTCTCTCTCTCTGTGTGTGTTTTACAGTAAAGGACTGGTTGGGTTACAAGTGGTTGTGGGTGAAGTAACTCCAGGAAATGACAGTCAATCAGTGAAATCTTCTGCCATTAGGTGTCAAAAATAACTGTGGAGTGGTAAAACAATTGTTCGCATCCTCTACTTCAGTAAAACCACTAATACCACACTGTAAAAATACTCCAATACAAATAAAAGTCACATATATTAATCTTACATATGTTACATTAAAGTTTATTTATATATTTAATCAGAGAAAAAAAAGATCTCACAGAAAAATTGTTCTCTGATAACATGTAATACATTATATCAGTAGATTGTTTTTAATAATTCAATAGTTTTTGTGGGAATGGAGGATGAGCTAGAGATGATTATTCTGAATATGTATTCATCTGCTGATTTTTTTTTTATGAAATGATCGGTTTGTAAAAGTTCTGAAGAGTTTATTTTATTTTTTTGCCTAATCAACAGTCCAAAACTCCAAATTCAAAAAAAAAAAAAAAATTAAAACAATACAAAGGAAAAGCAGCAGCTAAACATTTTTGCATCCAAAAAGAAAAAAGGATTATTAAAATAGTTGTCAGTTTATTTACTGCCAGTTGACTAACTGATTAACACTCTGTTTATTTGTAAACTGTTGGGTGCTTTAAGCTATAACAAAACATTACACTCAAAAAACAAATGATTGCTTTTTGTTTGTTTGTTTGTTTTTGCTACCAATTTAAGCTAAAAGTCCCCTCAGGACAACACATGGTCCATTTTTGCTGCTACCTTGGTGACTTTTACTCGCTCTGTGAACAAATATTGTAAATCGCTTTGTGACAATCAGAGCACTTTGTCCTGTTAAAACAGTGTTTAACTGCTTCCTCTTATCGGGGGCTGTAAACATACTCAGATCTCCCAGTTTTTAACATCCCTCTCTGACACCTGCTGCCCTCCCATCTGTCCCTGACTCACTCCCTCTTATTAATGCAAATTTGTGTGAATTTATCTTTACTTAAGCTGTTTTGTAAGTGATACTCAAAGGATTAATACACAGTTTTATGTAGATTTTAATTCTATGAAAGGGAAAAATAACATATCTTATGGAGAGACACAAATCACTTGAAAGAAAAACACAGCAATATTTGATTTACAACAGTAGGCTGTGTATAACAACTAACAATGTGTTTCACATAAAAGACTGTATCTGTGCATCTCAAATAAACATTACCTTGAAGAAGACTAAATAGTTATGGGGAAAGTATTTCATGATATGGCACCTGTGATAAAACATAAACAATAATTATGTGAATAAAATTAAACAACCTGCAGATTCACATTAAGCTGTTCAAGCTTACAAATTACGGCTGTTGGAAATTCACAATGGCAAAATCATCTGAGATATTTTTTAGGGATCTTTGGGGATCTGTTCCTTTATCCGATAATTGTCCTCTGAACTGAACTTCCCTTTCGCTCATTGTGTTCACTTGGAAGCCACACCTACATAGATCGAACAGACCAAACACAAACACACATTAGCTTTCATGTCAGCAATGTGGGCTGAGAGAAGAGAAATTCCTGGAAAGCTGGAGTGATAAAGGCAGGAATGTCTGCTTGGCATTAAGCTGCACCCTGTCGTCAACAGAAATCACGTAAGGGACACTTTCAAGCAGAGAGGAGAATGTCAAGCAAGAATTGTTCAGATTATTAGATTTATACCAAAATTCAGTGTTGAAAATGTCACTTAGAAGAATACAAGTTTCAAAAAATAAAAGTACTTAAAAACAGACAGTTGCCTCTCGTGTTACAGTGTCAGATGTCGATTGACATATTAACTGATGCTTTAATGTATAAATATAGAATTATAGCGCTTCAACTTGCCACAAATATTTTTAAAATCTGAAATATTGCTTTATTTTATAGGATCATTATAGATTTTAAGTGTAAAATCAATGAAAAGAAATTCTTAACTATTGCTATGGAATCAAAGCAGGCCTATAATATTCACCTCTGAACTTTAGTCAAGTATAAATTATTAAAAAGCATGCAAAGGAAAATACTTAGATACAAGTACAATACAAGTACCTCAAATTTATAGGCTACTTAAATAGGCCTACCTGACATTGCTTGAGTAAAAATACTTGGTTATATTCAAAGTCAAAAGCATACTTGAATTCTGTATGCGACCCTTTTTTTGGAAAACAGTCTTCCTGTCTGATCCTTAATGGTTTTCATTTGATTTTATTTAACTAATTTCTGTTTTTCAAAGGACCCCTGTGATGTCTATGAAGTCTATAATGGGTGAATATATCCTAGAAGAGGAAATATCGACAACAACAGCACATTTATACAGATTTTTGGGCTGGTTAATTGATGCATATTCTCATCGAGGTCTGCCATAAATGTATTTACAGAAAGAACAAAAAAGCAGTTGATTTGAGTTGCGTTCGTTGCACCAAGCATTTGAACGGAGTGAATGTTGGCTTGTTTCAAAAGTGGCTTGGGAAATCTATGCCCCCACCCCGCTGTCAGCTCTACTTAGAAGCAATAATGTTATATAATGTGGCCATCTGCTCTCCACATCGATTTAAAAGTCCCATAATGCGACATAGTCAAGCTGGTTGCCACTGAATATTTAAACAAACACTCATTTGATAGATCCCCTCCAATAGATGTATTGAAAATTGCGTATTTATTGCCTTTTCTGTAATTTTTTTCCTGTCAGTCATAATAAACATTTTCGTGTTGGGGGAGTGAGTGCGCGCGGTGGACGTGCTCTGACGTTTTGGTATGATGAAAGTCAGCCTGCGTGCCCGTGCTTGCCCGATGCAAGAGAAGTATACCGAAGCTCGTATATGCAGGCAGAGGTCCTCAACACTTGCAGTCAGTTGGTTTGTGTCCATGTGGCATTTGCTGCCCCAGTCAGTGTAAATGTGACATGAATCGGCTGCAGGGACAAACAGGGACAAACCATGAAGCCATAATGATTGTTTAGTGACATCTAGCGTCGCTTTGGGGAACCGGTTTGACAAAATAATCTGTTAAATGAACTAACACAACAGGGAATATAGGCAAATGTTCGATGTTTTTATGTGTAGAGTAGGCATTTGTTACATTATAGGCAATTATGCTCTTATTAGGGTTAAAATATCTTATAAGAAAGAAAGAATACCAATTAAAATATATGCAATTTGACGTTTCACACTATTACACGTCTTCTGAATGTTTTATGTGGTCAAAAAGTCACCATGTGAAAAACAAAAACAAACAAACAAGCAAACGTTATAAATTGGGTTATCCGAATGAAAGCAACAATAAAAACTTTGCAAGAGAATGACTCTGAGGCCAGTTCCTTTCATACAAGACCCGTGAGCTGTAACCAATTAACATCAACATCATTATCAACATTTAATTGTTGCAAATCACAATTAAAATTATGTAGCCTTTTTTTTTATTACACACAGCCTTATGAAAAAGTAGCCATCTTGATTTTATCATATCACAAGAAACACAACTGCTGACCTTTGAAAAACAAAATAAATGTAATTTCCCCCGCTGACTCCTCCAACTTTGTCGTTGCATCGACCTAAATTCGTGATGCGGGTCTTTGATTTGATCCAGTCTGGTACTTTGTGCGCATGGAGCCTGTGATTGGCTGTGCGTTACAAGCCCCGCCTCTAAGGTGTACGCGCTCAGGGGATGAACGGTAATATGACCACATTTATGACACAAATTTGCTGGAAATGTTAATATTATATATCATACAGATACACGAAATGTCGTTATAATGTAAACCTCAGTTCCTTTGTGAGACGTAGACTCACACGCCGTGAAAAAAGGAAAAAACAACAGCAGTCGACACACCCCAACTCCACGCCCACTGTGTAGTTTATTGGCTGGTGAGGAGCCTTAGAGAATTAGCGACGCTTTTTATTGGTTAATATTGCCAGCAATCACGGCTAGTCGGCACAGGATTGGCTAAGCCGTTAAGAGGAAGTCATGTGTCAAAACGTTTCGGGGATAAGCTCGGAGTTGACAAAAGCGATCTGTCTCAGTTGAAACATTGTGGACACAGTTTCTTTTTTTTCATTTCCAACTTGTGTCTTGGCCAGACCACGCTGGTGAGGATTACGTTATCCGGCTGCAAAGCGACCCCCCGTGCAGAGCTAAGGACCGGTCTCTTCGTGTACTTAAACGTACCAGCACCGCACGGCAGAGAGGAAAGTGGGACTTTATTGTTTAAGGCTAGCTAGCTAGCTTTGCCAAGCGGCTTGTTTTTGTGTGCATTGCTTGGACCGCAGAGTATATGGCTGCGACTTACCAGCCAATATATGGACTTTCAGAAGACGAGGTAAGCTCAAATACCATTAAGATTTAATTATTATGTTTTTCATACGGTTGTTAAAATTAAGCTTTCAAACTGGTTTCATCCTTAGACAGCGACAGCTAAGTTAACGCCAACGTTAGCTGATAGTCAAGCTAACAGCTCCACAGCCATGGTAACATTCCATAGTAATGTTCAGGCAGCTGTCAAATTCCTGCCCCCTGCCTGCCAGTCCATCAGTTTACTTACCGGAATTTCACTTACAGCTGCATCACGTCGCTTTATGGGCATAAAAATTAAACCGTTCACTCCGATCGAGCAAAGGTAATGGTAACAGCCGCCCCATAACATCTACTTAAAATGATGTATGAACGACTTGTAGCTTGACTTGCGAGCAGCCTCAAAGTGCTGTTTTCACACCCAAGTGGACGGAGGAGAAGTCGAATAATTTCTAGGCTGGAGGGGCTACATGGGGAACCGCTTTGTCTGACTTAAACACGGACCAAAATCAAAGCTGGCTGATGGTGAGATGAACACTAAACGAGTTTGAAGACTGAAGCTGAGGCATGTAAGTTACGTCTCGCGCAGTCAACTGAGGTCGATATTTAACGACATTACCTTAGCGGTGAACTCTGGGTCGCCTTTGACATTCAGACGAACATCAATAATATATTTTAAAGCAAAACTGTACCGCAAACGTTTATGTACGTGACAGCACGTTTGTCACGAGTCACCTCTTGGTGACAGACAACATAATTTGCTAACCGAGCAGCTGTCGTGTCAGCCAACTAACGTTACTTATCAAGCATTACTAATGAAGTCAAGAATAGTAAGGCTGTTTTTTCATCTGAAAGGATGACTAAAAATAATTCTTTCGATCATTTCAAGGTTCTCAGAGGAAAACAGGGGCGTGACTCTTATTGTTAAGTTTGTCCTTTGCTTTTTGTCAGCAGGCTCAACTGTCAATATTTCAAAAGGATGCATGAGAGTTGTGCTCAGCGATCTGGACGAAATCAAATGTTACACTGTTTTTAATCAAATACCTCCATCTCCATATTGTGACAGTACTGAAGGCATGTCTATTGCTGCCTCCAAAAAATAACACAGATAAATTGTTAAAAAATAACTAAGAGTAATGTGAAAATAATGATTAAGTGGGTGAAGGTAACTTTTATATATAGATAGGGCTAGGTAATATATAAATATTGCATGGCATGGTGATATGAGACAAGAAATGGTGGCAGATTTTGGATTGTGATACGGTGCAAGCGTTGTCTCTTCCTGGTTGTAAAGGCTTCATTACAGTAAAGTGATGTGATTTCCTGAACTCATCAGACTGTTCTCGGCGTTCTTTTATTTAGCTTTACACACTTAACCACATTACTGATGAAAAAAAAAATGTCATAGGGTCAACATCTGGTGAAATCACAAATAGTCTTACAATACTGTCTCAGTATCAAGGTATTTGGTAAAAAAAAAAAAAAAAAATTGTAACATTTATTAAGTTTATCACCTCAGCCGCTCCCACTCCTTAAAGTACGCAACAAGTCATCAGTCACAACCTAAGTGATCAGTAATTACTGATATCGACCAATATGAAACTTCACTAATAATAGGTTTCTCAGCTGTATCAGCAAGGCCTGTATATGGACTTCAGAACAGTCTGGTAAGTTTCTGGTAAGGAAATTTCATCACTTAACTGTAATTCAGCCTTCAAGATCAGGAAAGGACATGTGAAGATGACACAATATTTAAAATCTAGACAATATCTAGTCTCGTGTCACAGTATCAACATAATATTGATATATTGCCCAGCCCTAAAGGAAATATTTTTCATGTGGCCTTTTTTCATGCCAATTTAGAGGACACGTATCTCCGCAGATACCGTACACTGAAAAATAGAGCTTTCAAGAGCCGTGAAACATGTAGTTAACGTGTTATGATAAACCTTATTTCATGGGCTGTGAGCAACCTAACCCAGCCAGTGTTTGTGTTTTTTGAAGAGGTGAATCATTTCACTTTCATGGCTTTTGGTGCTCTGTCAGTCATTATGGGAGTGGAGGCATGCTTGTAACAGAAAATTCATCCGCATCCCAAGGGACTTTAGATAGGCTGGTTAGTTTTAGGTCAACACCAGCCCTGACCCATATTACAGGCATTAAATCACATCATGTAATCTTGACCAATAAAGGTATTAAGATAATTGCGAGTCGACAATCCATGACACACTGCACTTCCCGTGACCATGAGGTAAATGTTCAGAAATGTTACACCCTCTAAACAAGGCCAATGGTCTAAGGTAACAACTGGGTTGGCCTGGGCTCCTACATCCACTCCCTCCTCTGCTCCATTCTGAAGCATTTGTCTATTTCAGTAAAAGGAAGAGTGTGTGAAGCTGTAAGACAAGCATGTGTGGTGTTGTAACCAAAACTAAAGTTTGTACATTAACTTATAGAATGGTCATAAAACATAGGGATATTCAAATCACCGTAAGATTGTTGAGCAGATGTGACGCTAAGCCTTCACATGTTGTAATGCTATTGCTTTTTTGCTTTTAATGTGTCTTTTCCTTGCAATATTTTCATATTAGTTCACGCAGCTCAGCTCATGCAAAATGCCAGGTTATAATGTTAATGTCCCTAATGTCTGAAAGTTTTTCAGATACAGCTCAGTTGCTAGGTCGTGGTTATTGATGTTAAAAGATAGATTAGTACTGAAGCCAGCAGGTTGCAGTATCTGAAGTGGATGATTCAAGGCTATGAGATATTTGAGGGTCAGACAGCAAAGCTGTGCAGCCCCCATTGTGTTCCTATCTTTTTTTCTCATTTATTTGTTCTATATTCTGCCATTGAAGTCTATGGCAGCCCATAGGGTCATATGGTCAAAAGTTGTGCGAATTTGGCACACAGGAAGAGGGTCATGGCAAGAGGCCATGGCCAAAGGGTGATACTTTAGCAAACAGTTGAAAATGAAAATGCAAACTTTGAACAGGCATATCTCATGACTTGCTTGACCTAGAGTCATGAAATTTTGTACATACATGCATCTCCTTGTTCCAAACAAGTTTTCCCACAAGGATCTGTAGGCACCACCCTTGACATTTTCTACCAATTACACTTTTATGAAAAATGATTAAAGAAGCAGTGTGTAAATTCTGGCGCCACCTAGCAGTGATATCAAAACCGAGGAAATTTCATAGATCTTTTATCGCCACACACAGTTGTTGTAGTCATATACACACTTGGAGTTGACAGCAGCACCTGTAACCAACTGATCGGTTGTTACGAAACTTTGGAGAATAGTCGAGGATCATTATATCCATATAACTTCTTGACTACTTGGCCCCCTCATTGCTGCTTGCTGCTATATATTTTTTTTTCATGACTCGGTTAAATGTTTTGATCCACCATCTCTTTCTTCTGCAGCATGAAACGAGAGTGCTGCGGGTTAAGGTCATTGCAGGAATTGATCTGGCGAAGAAAGACATCATCGGAGCGAGGTGAGTAGTAAAGGATTTTTTTTCTAGGTCACGTCTGAAGCTGTGGGTTTCATTGGAGGTTTCATAGCCATCATACCGTTATCGGTGTAGGCGTCATTGCACATGGTGCAGACTGCTCCTCCTATGTCAAATGTGTATTGACATTTCCATGACCGTTTTATAACATGCAACATGTAGGTGAGACATCTCAGTCAACACTACTGATATGTCAGGGATGTTTATATGCGAAACATTAGGTCAAGTACAGAGCCTTAAGTGATGTCACTGCATAGCATCCTGATCTGTGATTTAGAGGGGCTCCTTTGGTCTGTACTTCCAAAATTTGCAAGCACAGTTTACTTTCACTACATTCCTTTTAGAAAGACCTTGAACTTCAAGTGTTAATAAATGATTACCTACCTGCCCCACCTGTCCTTCTCTTGACCTCCTCTATTACACTTTTTCCAGATAAAAGCATTTGCCTCAATTTTATGCATGGCCACCCACTATATTGTATTTAGAAAGACCCAAAGCTAAACCTTAAAGGGCATCTCCAGTCATAATCAATGTTTGCCTCATAAATCAAGTCACCTATGATCAGTTCATCTCATACCATC
>JAQLOL010000011.1:16754952-16766874 GCA_029783665.1 Naso thynnoides
TATTCTTGAACAAAACTGAATATAAACGTCCACACGCTGCAGTTGGGTGTGTGGATGGTATGAGATAAACTGATCATGAAGACTTGATTTATGAGGCAAAGATTGATCATGACTAGAGATGCCCTTTAACCCTTTGAAGGATTTAATTGTTATGTTGCTTAAGAGGCCCTTATGTCTTACGCTGTATGTCATCCTTTCCCCATGTATGATTTTGCGATGTGTGAATGTAACCCTCTGTTATCACAACTTTTATGTTACGTTGCATAATATCCCTTTGTGGAGCTGTATTCGAAATCTGTCTTAGGTTCTTTCTTTTTTTTTCTTTCTTTTTTTTTTTGCATGACTAAGCCCTGTAACTTTTGCCCTCTGAATTTTAATTACCTAACTTTCTGTACCTGCACTGCCAGAGCGCTGTAATTAATTGATAATACACCAAGCGACCGTCGGTCACTGTGAGATTGTGATTTTGTTCATGCACTAATCGGGAGTTCTTATGAATCTGCTTCTTGGTAGTCAGACCAAAGGCATCATTCTGTCAATCAAGGATGTAGCTTCAGGGTTAATACCTGTTTACTTTGAATGGGTTTAGATTAAATGACTGAATACAGCTTGCTGCGGTAGTTGATGTTAGCAGTGTTACGTGATGTGCAGACATACACTGATTACATTACTTGCCTACCGACCCATCATCGTTTTGCTTTCTTTAATCAAAATAAAGTTAAATGATGGATGCCATTATTAAAAATTAAAATTGTCTGTTGGTACGGTCACAGTGTTGCGTTCCAGAAGAACAGGAATCAGATTTCACTTTTTGTGTGACAAGAGTAAGGAGAGTTTACAAGTTGGAGTATATGTGTCAAAGCAAAAAGCAGAAGCACCGATTCAAACCCCATGCCAATAGGGAAAAAAATGCATTGCAAATGGAGTATACTGCAGTAAGGTCATCCCAGGTAATGCCTAGAATGGACTGCCTCACTGAAGACTGCATATTATTGTTCTTCAGCTGCAAACTCATCAATAACTGGCAGTAAATAACAAGCACAAGAAGGTCCAAGAATAGTTCACATGAGACAACACTCATTTGGAGCAAAGCTTTGCTAACGCAGGAAGAAATAAATGATTTTATCCCATATGCAGTTATGGAAAAACACTGCAAATCATATGTTCATAATGCACTTGGTAAATTTGAACATTGCTCCTGCTGTTGCTTCTGGTAATGCTTTTGCACATGAGACATGAGAAAGCCAACATTTTCAGAGAAAGAGCTCGCCGTGTTTAGCGCTGTGAATGCTTCTCACATGCCAGAGTGCATGTGTTTGCATCCTGATGCCCTGCTGGCAGGACAGCTCAGCCTGGCTCAGGAGAAATCTGAACTGTAATGAAGAAACACTGAATGAGGTCTCGATGTGTGGCTAGCTACCACAGGAGACAGTGCTGACTTGGCAGTCTGTCACCTCATAAGATGCTCAAACAGTGCTGGCTTGTTCTTTTCTTCTTTCTGCTCCAAACCTGTTCCTGCTGCTGCTGTATTCTGTAATAGAGCTGCCTTTTTCTTTTGTGTTCTGATCTGTTATTTTGAACTTAATGAAACACTTCTTGGATTTATTTTTGTTGTCTTTGTAAGGTTTCCGGAGACACTTGCATGAAATCAAACAAATGGACAGACCTTCCATGTGAATCCAGCAACCCATGCTAGCTTTCATTTTCCAGCGTTGACCTGAAGTAGCCTGTGTCCCTCAGCTGGAAGTTTGTTGATAGAGGGAAGGAGACAAGAAGGAGTCTCATTGCAATCCAGATACAGTAGACCCATTGTTTCTGTTTAGTCACAGTACATCACAGAACCAAAACACACAATTAGAGGCTGTGGGGTTCCTGGAGACGCTAATTAGCAATCAGGCAGCAGTAGTTTTGCTTGGGATACATTTGTAACTTGTTTTTAAAATATATTTCCCATTCCTTCTGCCCTCCTTCTTAGCTCCCTCTCAGCTACTTCCATAAAATCAATGTATGGCAGTGGTCCAACTGGCAGGCCAAATATAATATTTGGTACATCCATACTAGAATTAGACCGGAGCTCATATCCACCCTGGGTGTCAAAAAATCTATCCCTCGGAAGCTGATTATAGCAAATTAGATTTAAAACACATTTGTGGATGTCTTGAAATGCAATTCAAATCAAATTTTTAACCTTGTGTGTTAACTAAAAATGTCATTTACTGCACGGAAGTGCAACATGTAACACTTTCGGCTCACCCCGAGAATGGAAAAAGCAACGATTTAAACTTCGTTGTTGTTATCTCACAAGACTAAACGCTTTATACTGGAGATAAAAATTTTGTTTGTTTGAAGAATCAGATGATGTGCGTCAGTTGTTCACGCAGCCTGCAGCTTGCTGTTTCACATTTGAGAAACACACTGTCTGTTACATTATGTGCATAAATAATGGTTAAAGTTTTATGTTAGGACATACAGTTGAGGAGCAGGAAAGGACAGAATTAAGCTCCGAAGTCGGCAAGTGATTTGATCAAAGAGTAATTATTTTAGAATCAGTCACATTGGCCAAGAATATGTACTGTACACATAGAAAAACATTGGCTCTGGTTTTAATGTATTTGCACACAATTCCAAGGACATTTCACAGAAAAACAGTAAGGACATCAACTAAACAAGGACAACACACGTTCAAGTAGATTTTCAAGCACTTACTAGTCTCTCGAATATATATATATATATATATATATATATATATTAAAAAATTGCTGCTTGTCTTTGTCTTTCATTGCTATAAATTCCAGTTGGGTTGTATGCAAAATAAATTTTCATGTAGCAAATTGCATTTGTGAAATCATTTTTGTTTTAGGCTATATAGTAGGCCTGTACTTACCACTTGTCCTAAATTGTTTGTGTAATTCCTGCTGTTCACAAGTCCCTTATGTATATTTTTTCTTTTCATGTTTTGGATTTCCATGGTGTGAAAAGTAGGGGGTGTGGTGTAAGTGTGTATGTGGAAAGGGGCAAACACGTGTGTGTCACACCCAATGCGGGAAAGTTGGTGCCTCTGTAATTTACCTGCGTAATGTGCAGGCTAAAGTTAGGCTAATCTTGCCTCTATCACAGCAATTCTCCGTGTTTGTCATGATATGTTCCACTTACATGTCACAATACGGAAGTTAGAGTTCCTCGAAATGGCAGTTTCAGGTAGACTTAGGTGAATAGTTTCTTGTAGGAATACGCTAAGTTACTTATTAAAAAAGGCTCCCTGTCACTACACACAAGGCTAAGAGAAGATTTTCTTCAAAGGGAGATTTCACAAAGGTTATAATTTGACACTGCTCCTTGGGTCGCCTGCTGGTACTGAGGACAGTCGACTGATGAATAGTGCAACTCTGCCTCTGTTCTGTTCTGTCAGCACCTTCAAATAAACCAGTTCACTTTTTTTTTTAAAGAGTACAGTCATTTACACTCTGCTTACTATTTGCCCCGCTCACCTGAAAATGTCAGGCAGTTTCTATTTTTAGCACTGTCCTTTGTCAATAAGACATTATAGCCTTATCTCCCAATGCCCAAATGCAAGCAGTTTTTATCTGCTGGGCTGTTTGCGGCAGACTCAGGTTTCAGGTCTGGAAACAAGCGGTGTGTTGGAGTGTAGTTGAGCATTATGGGCTGTGGCGCATGTGGACACAGGTGATGTGATGTTAGATTTGAAACAGGACTGACAAAGGTTGCGATCACAAGACATTAAACACCACAGGTCTCTGCTGTACACGTTGGGTATCCCTAATTTCCTCTCAAGAAGACCTTTTTGCCCCTCTAATTCTATAATTTTATCCTAAGCTTTCACTTGCGTTGAGTCCACTTGCATTATTCAGGTAAAAAAAGTAGATCTTTCTTTTATTTATACTGGTCCTGTATGAAACCACTCAGTTCACCGTCTGCCTGAAACAAGAACCCCTTTTTCACACCGATATCATGCAATGCTGCCCATGTTGACATAGATTTTTCATACTACTTTGTTGTTTTTTTTCCCACTGAACCAAACAATGTTGACATAATGCTGCCAAAGTATGTGTGACACTATGCTGGCATTGCATGATGTGCAACTTACCAATATTTTAGGTTTGATTCTGAAATATATGTTTTGCTGTCTGTATGGTGTGCATATATTTCAAATATAATTCCGTAAGTTCTTGTAGGGAGCAGATTTGTACTTGTGAAATTGCAGAGCTGTTGCAAAGTAAGAACTGTGAAAAGCTCACGATCGCCTTTTCTCCACTAATTTCTTACTTCTTGTGTTGTTTCTGCAGTGATCCTTACGTCAAACTTTCCCTCTATGTTGCGGATGAAAACAGAGAGCTTGCCTTAGTCCAAACAAAAACCATTAAAAAGGTAGGTCCTAGTGAAAGAAGTGGGTGTGTCGCATGCAACTGTAGCAACTTCTTGCTCTCTCCTGTGTTCCTTTCAGACCTTTGGCTCGTACTTTTTTTGGTCTTACGACCTATAACTTCTTTGCCACCATCAGATTGCCCTCCTCTCACACCTGCACCTTGCATTTAATGTACGGTCTCTTAAATGTTGCCTTTTCACTCTGCTTATGAATGTCAGATATTTGAGATCTTAAATCCTACCTCAAACATTACCACGCCTTTTTCTTCTAGTCTACGTAATCATGTTATTTTAAGAGATGGAAACCACAGGACGTCAAGGGAAGGCAGTGCTTCCTTTCCTGCTCAGTAGAGTGTAGAGGGAGACTGGGGAAGCTTCCCCTGGTGGCCTATTTTGGGGAGGAAATCAATTTTCAGCAGGGGGAGCTATTACTTCTATTAGTACAAACTCCATCCAGAGAATATCTTATTGTCAGAGGGGGCTATGATATCTGTATTAAATTTCCATTTCCATAGCTCACATTGTGAAATGCTCTTGGCTGTGTGATGAAAATGAAGTCTTTATTCAAATGTGTTGCATTATGCTCTGCACTACATGATAATAAATGATTGAAATTTGTGAAAATACATAATATGCAAGGATGAAAATTCAAATCACTATCACACACTATCATGAAGTGTGTAGCTGGCAAGCAGCACATTATGTTTTTGTAAATTTCTTCTTTTGTTGGTCGTTAAGGTTGGAAGCATGAAGCTGCCCGCCAACCCTCTGCTGGAGTCAGGCAGCTCAGGCCTCCATGCAGGCAGACATATGCTGCCAGTGGCCATGGTTGCCTTATTGGATATAAATAGCTGACAACGCACTGCTATGTGGAGCAGAAAAAAAAAGCATCACTGCTCGACTCTTGAATGGGCTCTATGTGTCTTTAAGTGGGACACCTTTGATTGCATCTTTGTTGTTGAAGCTAAGAACTTAGCTTGTGGCAAGATGGCATGAAACAAGATGGCAGATATGACAAATAGCTTAATAAGAGCCCATCTGAGACTTTCATCAGTTACTCAAAGGCCTGAGCCCAAATGTTAATATTAAACACGGGCAATTTGAAAAATCTTGGTGTTAAACAGGTTTTCTGTCAGAGGACAAGGGGTTCATTTGCAGTGCTACGTCAGCAGGTGTTTTAACAGAAGTGTTATGTCATCGCTGCCATAAAGTGTCCAAAGTGTTTATTAATCAGAGTGACTTGCGAAATTAAGGCTTCATTGACATTCTGGTGTTTAAGGCATTTCAATCACAGAAGGAATTTTAATGAGATGTGTCACATAGGCCTCAATCTAATAAAATATAAAAATTTGTGAGGCAGGAGGAGAGAGTGTGCGTGTCCACATGCGCAGCTAACTCATCCAGAAAGTAGGTGAAAAATCCCCACGCCTGTTAATCTGGGCCCTAATGCCAATCACTGGGACATGTTAGAACTACAAACTTCGTCTAACAGCATAAGAGGATCACTGACGCACAACACTGAGCCTAATTTCTCACTTGGCCTCTCTTCTCACTATGAGTTGGATTGGTTTCATACATCTGTTCTGTTTTCTGTGCAAACCAAAGATGGCATTCACCATGCTTTAATATACAGTCGTATTTATTATTAGTCCAACCATGTCTTTGCTCTGTGTTTCAGACACTCAATCCCAAATGGAACGAGGAATTCTATTTCAGAGTGAGTTCATTACGTGTCTGACTCCCTTTCGTCCCTGTTTCCTGCACTATGAGAGCCTGTTATTGCACTTGTTTACTTTGAAGTGTTAGTGTTAGAGTTGTTAATCTTTTGTTGCAGTTTAACTGAGAACTAAATCACATTTCCTCTATTACTGTAATCAAACAGACCATATTAGACTTGGAAAGCTTAGCCATGTGTATGATTATTCCTCACTGGTTATTTATATAAAAAATATATAGTTCAGTCCTGTGTTATGACAATTAGGTTGACTTGCAGCCACAGTAGTTGTGAACTGTTTTGAAGCGAAAACAAACAGGTTGTTGTTACAAAGGGTTTGGTTGTTTGTATATTGGCTTTGGCTTTGCCTGCCACATATCCACAGGATGACTGCTGTTATATCTTTCCTCTGTTATTTTCTTCATCACAGGTGTGTCCGCAGAATCACAGGCTGCTCTTTGAGGTGTTTGATGAAAACAGATTGGTAAGATTCACTTTTCCCAACGTCTGACCCCTCACTCCCTCTGTTGCCTATATAACATGTTATTTGTATGTCATCATGTCTGTTAGATGTTTTTACATCCACCACGATCATCATGAGTCTTCACATGTTAAAGGAGAAGTTCATTTTTTTTGCACATTAAGCCATATTGTAAGGATATTTACAATGATCTACAATGCTCTTCAGCATCATTATGAGAGAGCCAGAGCTCGCTGCTGCCATCACTACTAACTAAAAACAACGGAGGTGCATGGGCAAAATTCCATTGAAAAAACACAATAAACGCTCCTTTTAAAAGACGAGAAACTCACCTAATGTTTAGTGGTGTCCTCTCATGTACTGACACTAAAATACAAAGTTAAGCAATGTCATATAACCTTGAAGTGGCTCTTTCAGCTGCTTCAGGAAACAAACAAACAGCTGTTTCTGGGTTATAAGCCACCCATCAGCGGAACACCACTAAACATTTGGTGAAATTCTCGTCTTTTAAAATAAGCTTTAATTGTGTTTTTCGATAGATTGTCGGAGTGCACCCCTGTTGTTTTCAACTAGGGGCGATGCCAGCAACAAGCTCCAGCTATCGGGATTGCACCGTTTGTCATAATAATGCTGTAGAACGTGTATGATCATAAATATCCCTTTGTATAAGTCTTAATGTACAAAATACCAAATTTCTCATTAAAAACGATTGAGTTTTTTTCTGTCTACTTCACACTATTTTGTCATTGTTAGTAAGCTTTTTTAGTAGGATTTCTTTTATGGTTTATTGAAAAACATTAACATGCCACCAAATTAAGTGTAATCATTATGAAACTGATATTGCTGCACACGTTTTCAAGTAATTTCCCTCATTACAGCTTTGCTTTCATTTCACAAAAGAGATCATCTAGCTGGAATGTGTTGAACTGACTTTATCTGCACCCCGTTGTCTTCACAATCCTCTTGTGAACTCTCTGACACATTGCTAGATATAATTTTAAAGGTTTTCAAACTGTAAGCTCAGTCAGAAGACAGAACTCAAGCTAAAGAAATGCTTTGCAATACACATGGAATAAGATACAGTATATAAACAGACACTATAAGGCTTTTTTAGCTGCTCCAGTAGTTCCATTTTTCTGCTTTAAGACTGTAGTCCACTTACAACTACTACATTCCTCTAATGTCAAAATTCTCAGATTTCCCACATCAACAGGAACACTGGCTTCTTTGACTTGTGAAATTAAGCCCATTTAGGCCCTCAGTTGCCATGACAACTAGATTAAATGTCTGCACATCGTCAAGAGTTGCAGCAGTTAAAAACAGCACAAGTACATCATCATAATCAATTCACTAATTACAGTAATGTAGGAACCTTCACCTTGATGAAACATCTTTGGAGGAGACTTAAGTGGTTGTTGACATAATGAAGACATTGCTCTGTGGAAGACACGATAACTTCCTTGGAAGACTTAGCACTGGGGTTTATTTGTTTCTAATGGATTCTCAGTAACTCTGGGGTCTGTATCTTGAGTTTTATGATGGATAAAACAAACAGCAAATGCAGCCACACATTGTACTGATGTTCTTGGCAGGATAAGACACATTCCGTCTGGGCCACACAGGTTCAGGGCTACTGCTTTTCTGTACGGATGACCGACATAGGAGGTGGCAAGATTTGTAGTGTGCATTGTCTTTTTTGTAACACCACATTCTGTAACTTTCTTGATAACTTAATCAAGTGAAGATAAATACACTCTCTGATTAAATCTCATTGAGTCACTATTAATCTGCCTGTTCCACGTACTGATAGAATCAGCGCGTACACGGGAGCATGTGTCTTGTGCATGAGCCACACACCCCTGCAAAGAGGAATCGCTGGCACTCAGCCCTCTAATGAAAGGGCAGCTCTTTTTCCTTCAGTACAGTGGGAGCCCTTTGTTGCTGTATAGAAGAAGATGACACAAGAAAGCACACCACAGGCAGGCTTAAGCCCAGTTCTCTCCTTATATGTATGAGAAGATGCTTTTCTGTCTGTCTCTAGGTCGATGCCAAGGCAATTCCTCCACCACTGGTCAGGAATTCTTTGAAGGGGCTGCTTGTTTTCTTGCTTCCATTAATTTAATGGTTTATTTGCCAGAAGAGATGCAGGGATTGGCAAGATGTTGTGCTATAACACAAGAGATTGTTGTTTCCGTGTGTGTACTAAATGTCAGCTAAATGTAAGTGACTGCAAAATATAGCAGAACTACACATGAGACTGACAGTAAACATAGAATAAAGTAAGAGTAGGCCTAAAATACAGTGAAGTGCTTTGTTTGAAGCAAGCATGTTATGTCATTTGGCAAGCTGGGCTCGCTGCCATTGGACCACACATTGGCATTTTGTTTCTTTTGTACAGAACATTCTCCATAACATTTCACACACACATTTATTGACTGTGCCTAACACTGTAGGCAGTGTGTCATCACTAAGTGTAACCGGCTGCCAAGCCACGATTTCTTTTTGCTCTGCAGTCTTTTCCTTTTGGCAGTTTCCCTCCCTCCAGTAAATATCGCCTGTCTCCTCGATGCCCTCTTGTCCTCAATGGAGATCTTTTTTCTCCCTTTTTTCCTTTCCCTTTGCGGTGCACCGTTAGTGTCTTGGCTGTCAACTTGTTTTCAGCTTGCTTTTTTGAAACAGATAAGGTGATGCACTGAGAGCTAAACCATAGGTCGAACAAAGTCATAGAGGCTGGAACAGCTTTTTGGATGGATCTGAAAAGACCACATTATCATAGAGACTTTGTCAGTTCTGTCCATGGGGGCAGACAGCCCCTCACTAACTCTGGCCTCGGGGTAAAGAAGCCCGAATACTGATCATCTGGTGAATAATTTTGCTGCCTAGCGGCAAAAAGAACACTTTTGTGAGTGTACAGTATGTGTCCCTCCCTGTTTTATCTTTTATTACAGCCAAGTAGTACATTTAGAATCATAATTTGAGTGGCAGTTTCAGCAATGCAGAATAGAATCACAGCTGAGTTGTGTTGGGCGGTTTTTGGATGCAACATATTGGCCTATAAAACCACCAGACAGTCAAGTGTTTGGCTGTGTAATTTAGACAGCATCGTCTATTCCGTTTGGAGAGGAAGACTTGGATGTCTTTCCCCAGAGAGGACTGAGCTGTTTGCCTTATCAAAGTTGCAATCTGTCAATATTTTGCTCCTCACTCTGCTGCTTGCTTTTTTCCCCCCCGGTCCATTTTTAGCAACAACTTCCTTACACTTATCACGTTTCGAGCTAGAGGAAGTAACAGGACTCAATCCATCCTGCAGATTTTTTGGTGAATTTTAACATTTTTTGTTGGACCATTTAGTAAGGAAATCACTAAATCACAAAATGTTGTGATTAGTGTAAATGGATATAGATGTATTGTGTGTTGCTATTTAGAGCTGCTAGCAGGAGTCGGAGCAACATTTAGACTCTCTTATATCAGTTTTTGGCAAAGGAAAGAAGTGGTAGATATTTCAACATTAAGAGGCCATTTTGAGTAAGGTAATTAATTAGGGATAATGATAATAATAAATAACAATAATAGTAATAATAATAATAACAACAATAATACGCTTAATAATAAATCAAACTGTGTGTACCAACTGGGCTGAGGACAGGTAAATGGTTAGTAGGATGTTTTTGTGGGGGCAGTTGGCAGTTGAGGGCAGCATGGGGATTGTAACAGGAGGTGGTGGGGCCATTTGTAATCACATGACTGACAAGCAACCCACTGTCACCTCGGAAACCAGGAGTGCTGACCGCTCTTATCCAATCATGTCAGGAATGCTGGCCGTCACTAGGCTCAGGCTATTTCTGCTGTCTGTCGCTAGTGCTTGGTAGCGCTAAGAGTGTGGCATAGAGGATCCTTCTTCTTTTTTTCCCCCTCACCCTTCCTCTCTTTAGCCTCCACTCTGCCATTCCTTTGAGTGCAGAGTGTAAAGTTGTCAGCTCTTTTGCAGTGGCAGTCTAGTTTGTGTGGTGTGACTCCTTCCCTCCGTAAAAGTTTCTTGTGGGAAGGAAAGTTGTGGAAGAGAGTCTGAGAGGGTGGGTGGGAGAGAGAGTGAAAGAAAAAAAAGGGGGATCAGTCATCCAGCCAGCTAAAGGAGAGAAGTGGGCGAGACGGGAGCAAGAGGAGAGAACCAAACAGCCAGACAGAGTGAGAGGGAACAGGAGCTGTGGGAGGTGAGGGGAAAATGGCACAACGTCTGCGTTTGTACTTTGGCTCAGGTCGCAGCAACACAGCCCCGGAGATACTGGAAGGAGACTCCGAGGAGCAGCAAGAAGACAATGATGTGGTCATGCTGCTTCGCATGCAGCCTCCCCAGTTATCGACGGATTCTCAGGAACTAGCTGCGCAGCAAGTCCCACCGAGAGCTCTTGCTTCGCGGTCAGAGCCTTCGCTTAAACGCAGCTCTTCCATGTTCATACCTCAGCTTGCCACCTACGCAGAGCCGAGGCCCACCAAGAGTTCCTCCATGCACATCTCCCTTCAGCGCTCTGCTGGATCAAATAATGGAGATTCCCGTGGTCATGAGGATGATGTCCCGCCACCCTGTTATACTCCTCCGGGACCTGCTCCTGCCTATACTAAATTACCAATTGGAGCGGATGTTTCGCGAAATTCACCTCCTCCGTGCTACAGCCCAGATTCTTCAAACTCACAAAGTTCTCTGACAGAGACAGACCTTCCTAAACGCAGGGTCTTTAGTATTGGTTCCAATGGCTACACTGTGTATAACAGAGGTCAACCTGGTATCAGTGTTGGTGGGATTTGTATCCAAAGAAACTCTCCTGATGGATCTGATGTCCAGCATTTCAGAATCCTCCCTTATGGTAGCACTGGCTGGTCCTTCCAACAGCCGAGCTTGGACCAGTGTTCAGCTGTTAATGGTGGAACACAGAGACTAGTGTTTCAGCTCCAGCAAAATCAGAGCCAGGATCAGAGCCAGGGCAGTCAACAGGCTGCTGCATCCCAGGAAGAATGCACAGATGTTGACTTTTCCAGCTCAGGAGGTAGTTGTGTGGTGCGTTACCCCAGAATTCGACTGGGGAGAAGTTCGTCTCATCAGAGGCTTTTGCTAGAGAATCAACATCAAACTGCTGCGGATAGCCAAATTCTAGAGGAGAACCAAACAGACATGGAGACACAAAGAATGGAAGCAAGAAACAAGTCTAACGGTTGTACTTTCAAAATAAGTGGGGAAACTTCCAGAAGGCAGCCTCATTTCAAGATATATTTCACCCCAGGCGGAGACCAGGATATGACCCTTGGCAATGATTCATCAGGGAGTAATCCAAAGGTAAATTATTGAAAG
>JAQLOL010000011.1:16767658-16788137 GCA_029783665.1 Naso thynnoides
GATTTAGTCATGAAAAGAAAACAGGAATGGATCATTTCTCCCCATGCACTTGATGCCTCCTGTTTCGCAGAAATGTGACACTTCAGTTTGGTAATACCCTCACCAGCAGCCAGTGCTCTTTGAGAGTTGGCTGTTTCTATCTTTAGGCTGTTTCAAGCGTGGTTGTTGATTTTGAGAGTGGCCAGGCGGCATGTCTCCTTTGGCTCTAGGCTGGTATGGATCGGTATCCTCGCAGCTGCTCCATGAGTGATTAAGAACTAAGACGTCATTATGGCCCAAAAGCTGGTGAAGAAGTTTAACAAGCTATCAGTATCCTGGAAGCCTGATGTCTGTTTTTAATGTTGGTGTCTGTTTGCCTTTCATGTACAGCTCAAGCATTGGAAGCAAAACAGATCTAAAGGTTGAAGTTTAATAATCAGTGTGTCCTATTTCCTATTTTGCTCACAAGGTTCTCATTAAATCCCTTTAGAGAGTAGGGCTTTCAGAAGCAGCACGTTCTGTACCCCTCTTCTTAAATATTTTTCAAGTTGCATTTATAAATTTTTTTTTATAGTGGATATCTAAAATAGGGGGCTGTCAATGACTATAAGGAAGGATTAACCCACAGTAGTTTCTCTGGAGTCTGCCAGGATTGTTTAAAACAGAACGGTAAATACAATAATAATAATACAACCTGGACATTTGTGATTTCCAACATTGTCTGTATACCTCTATTTACAGTCTTTTTTCAATACTTCATATATGTCTAAATATATATATGTGTGTGTGTGTGTGTGTGTGTGTGTGTGTGTATATATATGTATGTATATGTGTATATATATGTATGTGTGTGTGTATATATATATATATATAAGTCTTGACACTTTTTTTAATTTTACTTCAGATTGATTGTTGCATGTTGTATTAAATTGTGTTGTTCTGTTTTCTTACTCTGTAAATTATTCCATGACTCATGACCACAGTGCTGCACCAGTGAATCAAACCTTTTCCTGTGGTGTACTTGATTTTAGGTACTGCTATGGAACAGTTATGTTATGAGTGGGTCACTGTTTTGTTTGCCTTGTTCAAGAGGACACACATGCAAGTAGGGGACATGGTACACAGTCCTGACAACTGTTTCAAATTATTCCACTGATGGACAGGTGACAGGAAGGTGCCAAAATGCACAGCAATGCTCCAGTAAAAGCAAGATAACTGCTAGCAAGTTTACATGGATGTAAACAATGCATGTTTTAAGATATTTAAAAAACCAGCTGTGCAAGTTTAATATGGAAGAAAATGCAGTCTTATATGCTAGTCTTAAAAGATACACAAAATGCATTTTGGTGTGTAACAGTGAATGTAAACATAACATTTGTTCGTTTGTTAATAAGAAAAGTCCACAGAGCACCTTTAATGCTTAGCATTATTATCATAATTATTTATCTGCCATAAGAGATTATTTTCCTGTTAACACTTTACTTAAAGCATCCTTCTATAAAGTATTATAAACATACTTATAATGGGATATAATACGCCTAAAGTACTGTATAATCATAGTTAGAAGCAAGGTTAGGTTAACCCTAAACCATAACCACATGTAATGCCTTATGATTGTGTTCATAATGCGTTATAGTGTGTAATATATGTTCATGTGTTCTAATGCGCCATAGAGACAGGCTTCATAGAAAGTGTTCCTTTGGTTTTTTTTTTTTTTGGTTGCCCAGGGTTTCATTTCTTTATCTAAAATCTTTGGTTTCATCAGGATGGTGCTGTAACAGGCTTTTATCACATGAAACACATGCTTTATAACCTAGTTACTGTTGCCTTCCTGACTGTTAAGGCTAGATAACAGAGATAATCAGCAGTGTGCCAAGAATTGCCAACCTTGAACCCAGATGTTGTAAACCCAAGATGATATAAGATTTGGCACAATATTTCTTTATGTATGCCCTTATAATGTCAGTATAGTTTTTCTCAGTATAGTTTTGACAGCCCTAAAGCCATCCTTGAATACATTTTACACACTTCCTTTCCCTTTTTAAAGCACTCAGTGTTGTGTTACCCCAGGGCATCCTTATTTAGACCGTAATGACAGGTCTTCCCCAAGTGGTTGCCTGGAGTTGGAGTGCCCCTTTTTAAAGCCTTGCGTGATGGAATCATACGAGTGTATATTTTGTGTGTGTGTGTGTGTGTGTGTGTGTGTGTGGGTGTGGGTGTGGGTGTGTGTGTGTGTGTGTGTGTGTGTGTGGGTGTGGGTGTGTGTGTGTGTGTGTGCCAGCTAGACTATCTGCAGACAGCTATGCCACTGTGCCGTGCCCTCGTTACAGCCCTGTCTCGACACCCCCCAGTTGCCATTCACAAAGAGCTCTTGCAGGCCACTGGGCTTGCTATATTTACCTGAGTGTGGACTGCGGATGGAAGGGGGGGTTCTCTATTTATTTTGGTTCAGTGGCATGTGAGAGGGATTCATATTGCTATTGTTGTGAAGGGCTTTTCTCTGTCAACTCTGATCTCTCAGAGTTGCGTGGTATTGTAATTCAGTTGTGTCAGCACGGAGACTGTTGACTTGGTTGGACAACCTTTTTACACTTCACTGCCAGCCTGAACTTGTTCCAGGTTGCTCTCTGTCATTAACTCTGTCCGTTTCCACTTCTCTATGCGTGTTAGCCTACTACAGCTCCAGTTAGCATTGATTATTCTCGTCACATTTAACTTTTGAAATCCAGATATGCTGATAGTGTTGGTTTTATTCGTCCCGATGCAATATAGTGGTTGGAGTTTCATTTGTGGTGCAATGTCCAGTTTAGCTTTTATTCTCTAGCCTTTTTGGAGCTAGTGTCACGCTCCTTTATCTTCCTCATGCATCTTCAGCTCTTCCACCCTCCTCCTTCTCTTGGTTGACGGTGACACCCTCCCTTTCTGTGTGTAACCTGGCCTTGGTAGGCAGCTGCAGGCTCAACTGTGACCCTTTGATGACTCCGCAATTATATCCCTCTGCATACACATACCCACAGCTTAGAATGCTTGTTATTGTTAAGGACAGAAAAAACAGCCATGTGTGTCCCAGGAGTACGCTGGTCCCATGGGACACTGACATTCCCAAGAGCCCCTGTTACACAAACTGTTCAAGGTGGAAATTGTGGCTGACTTTTTCAAAGGTTTGGAGCTAATGTGCCACTATGCTTCTCTAGGTTTAAGGACGATTGCAAATGAGATTACCAGGTAAAGATTAAATGTTCATTGCTGACAGAGTTGGTGTGCTGACAGTCTTGGCTGGGTTGCAAGATTCCTTGTAAATCTAAACTTCATTTATGCAGCACAAAAGTTACTAAGTGTTTCACAAATTGACATTGTAGGTTACAGATCAACACATGTGTCAGAGAGTAATACGATACCTTTACACTCAGGCTGTGGCCCTGGTTGTTTTTGTTGCTCTGTCTAAGTTCAGATGAAACTCGTGATTTACTGTTTTAAAAACTTGGGGAGTTATGTGAAGTAGTCAGTGAATAGTCCAGTTGGTTTAAGAAGTGAAGGCAGGTACTGTGAAATTCACACAGTAGTGGTGCAGACCTTTCCAAGAGGAGCTAGTTTATACTGTGTATGCCTGTGCATGAGTGAGTTTCTGAGTAAAATGAATCTACAAGTGTTTGTTTTTGTGCCTGTGCATTAGTAACTCAGTGTTTTTAAGAGAATAATTTATGGCTTTTCACCGTTGAATTCCAGTTCTGTTAATAAAGGGATAGTTTTGTCCTATGAAGTGGGATTGAATGACTATCGCCAGTGATAGACAGCCTACTTTTGAAATGTGCTAGGTTTCAGATTACTAGTTGCCATGTTTAAAAATGTCTTAGTAAGTAATGTAACTGTTTTACTTACTTCATCAAAGTAATGTAACTTACTGAATTCAATTACTCTCCTAAGAAATGTGTTAAACTATTTTAAAGCTGAGATAGGCAACATCTGGAGATCAAGCTAGATTTATGACGAAATGAAACGATTGCAGGGAAAGTTGCAGCAATATAAACTGGTCTGTCTCAGCTTGACTCAAGCCAGCTGATGATGTCGCCTGTAACTCAGCTTATCAAGTTGCCAGAGGCCAGTTTTAGAACGTAAGGCATATCATTTGTTTCCACAGCCAATCAGCTTTTGTGACGTCAGCTATTGCTAAGAAGCACAGTGTAGAGCTGCCAGTAGGAACACGCACTCTCTGAAATGACACGAAAAGTGCCTGTCACAATCTCCATTTTCTAAAGCCTGAATACAGAGCCAAGGAGAGGTGCAGAAGTCTAGTGTTCTTTCAGACCACCTGAATTAAAATTTGCTAAAAGGTTATTATGGAAGTTTTGCCTGATGGCACCAAACATTAACTGCCTACCTCAGCTTAAAAGAACTGGTGACTGATTGCGATTAAGTTTCCTCAGATTTCACGTCAAGCATTTCGATGTTGACAGTGTTTTCACTTCTGGCAAACGAGCTTTACACTGTACAGTCATGTGAGAGCCCTTCTCTGATTTCACAAGGAAAATATTGTTAAATTTCCAGGACTGAAAGGCGTTCTTGTCCATCTGACATTGGGGCATGCTTTTCACAGGCATGGCCTGTTTAGATGTAGAAACAGCTCCTTGTATATTTGAGGTGTTACACTCAAATCTGTCACAGTGGCCTTGCTGACCCATGTTGTCCATAAACATGCCAAAAGAAGATATTTCTGCATGGCAGAGAGATGTAGAACAAGAGAATAAATGTATTATTGTTAAATATGTTAGATTCCAAGTATCATAGTTGTAAGATATTGCCAACCATGATATTCTTCAGTCGGTAAAGGCTATGTTTTCGTACTTTTCTACATTTCTCGAATTTTGACTTTGCAAAAAGGACTTATGATGATATATAAGGAAGCATTAAGGACTAAAAATGGTTTTGAACCTTTTTTCATACACACATTTCTTCAAAGCTTTTCTTTGCTGACTCAAATTTAAAAAGTCACCACAAATATTAAGTTTCATTGTCAAATCAAGTTGATATACAGGGTTCACCCACATTTTCTGTCCAGTGGGAAATTGTTTCCATAACTCTATATTGAATTTTTATGACTGCACTTTTGTGCAGCAGTGAAGTAACTTTTACAGAATTTCTTCTGTTGTACATTAAAGCTTGAAGACAGAATGAGCAATATTAATATAATAAGAATCATTGAGACTGCCAGGTTGCTCTTGGTTAATAAGCTTTTTTTACTGTTGATCCCTTGGCAACCTATGAAGTCTTCTACAACAGTACTCGAATTAAAAGACATTGGAACAACAGAAGTATCACATATTATTTCAATTCAGTTTTTCCATTAAACCAGTGTCTAGACAAACATCAATGTTAGTTAATGCCTGTTGTCTAAATCAGTTGTGTCCCACATACAGGCTTCTTCCAAGAATGGCATTTTACATCTCACACAGGTAATCACTGCTGGTGGCTGCTGCTGTGCAGCCCAGTCACTCATCAATCTCCCCCTTTTCCTCTCAGCCTGCATTAATATCCACAAAAAGGATGGACAAATCTACGGGCTTCTTAAATCTAAAACACAAACCTTCCATGGTTCCCCCTTGTTGTCACGTATATCCTTCTCTCCCTCTGTCTGGCTGACTTGGCCTCATTCTGGTGGCAGTGGCAGTGCTACTTTTCCTTGCTGGGTTCAAAGGTTCTTTTCCTGTGATACCAATGGTCTGTCCAAAAATGAAACCATAGGCTTTGCCCTTCTGAATGAACACTTGTGAAAATCTGTGCTTATTGACAGAAAAGATAAGCCTTAACAAACATACAGCAAATATCATATGATAATGGAAGTAACATGTTAAGGAAATTGTTTAAACATGATTGCCCTTGCTAATTTTGATACCATTTGACATTTGTCAGAGAACTACAAGTGTCCATAGAAAAGCCACAGTTCATTTCTGGATAGGTCTGACCATGAAATGACAATCTTGTTCACTCTGTGACAAATAAGCTCAAAATGCTGCTGGACCTCCTGGTTCATTAGGTAATTCATCTCAACATTGTGGGTTTTTTTCCCCCCTCTCTTCCCCTGCTGAAACTTTTGGTTTTTCTGGAGACACACAAAAAGCTGCTGCTTCTAAAATTGAACTGCTGAAGGTGACCTTTTTGTTTTTTTTTTCCCTAGACCAGAGATGATTTCCTGGGACAAGTTGACGTTCCCCTCAGTCATTTGCCGGTGAGTTATTTGCATGTGTGTGTGCCTGCATGTGTGTGGCCAGACTGACTCTTAAAACACTGTTTTGAATACTCAGCTGTTTCTTATCTTCAGTTTTTGCTCTGCCTGATTAACCTCTGTGAAGGTCATGCGAGTGTGTTTGCCCGCCTTGAGTGTGAGAAAGTGCTAGCAACACAAGTAGCATGTTGTTGTGATCAAACAAGACACTTCTTGCTAGACATGGAAAGTGGGCTGTCTAGAATGTAAACAGAGTTGACTGCCTCGAGGGCGGGCTGCCCTCAGAGTCCATGGAAAACGCTACTTGTCAAATTCACACATTCACATGTACTTGCTTGGAAACTATGGACTGCTGGGAGACAACAACTTAGAAAAACAAAACGTTGCAGAACCAGTGCGAGCTGCTTTTTACAGTTTAGGTTTAACATACTGGACAGGACTTTCATCTTAAAGAAATCTTTCCAAAGCAGCACCTATTTGACTCACTTTAGAGCTGTGCTGTCACACTCGCCGTGTCTCCGAAGTTCCGTCTAAGGACACACTCACACTTGGCCCAGTTGCCCTGCAATGTGATGAAGAACGTTTGTTCCCCCTCCCTTCTCCCCCACTGGCCTACACTCACACTGCTCTGGCTGAACCGCGCCTGAGCACACTTGAACTGCCTGATCTATGGAGTGCGAACGATATTTTCAAATATTGTACCGTCATTTTTTCATCTTGTCTTGACATTGTACAATTGTTCTCTGGTATCCATGATCAAAAAGACAGTTGCAGATTTTTTTACTGCCTTTATGTGGACTTTATATGCTGTTGTCTGCCTGAATTTAAGGTAACGCCCCACAAACAGCCACAGTGACATTGGCGTTCCGTGCCTGTGCTGGTGCGTATGCGTACCGTATCGAAGCCCACCTCTTCCAACCCTGCCAGGGTCGACAAAGAGTGCCGTCTGTGCTTGGTCACAGTACGGAGCGCTCACGCTAGTCAAACAAACTGGACTTTTGGGGTCAAACTTGCTCAGGCACGGAACAGATTGTCTCATGTGAGTGCGCCCTAAGTTGTGAACCTTCAAAGCACATCAGTTAAAGGTGTTTGGGTTAATTATTAATGTCCTGTTTGGCTCCCATAGGTCCAGGAAATTGGCAACAGATTAAAGCTGAGTCATGTTGAGAGATGAAGTCGTTGGATGGCAGAGAGAATATTTGGTTCTGATGTAGCAAATGCTGTAAATCTTAACTGAGCCTTTTAACAAATTGAGCTGAGCATGAATAAGCTACTGTAGTGCTTGTATGGATGAAGTCATCATCTGTGTTATATGTGTGTTTTAAGTGATGATTCATTTGATTCTTCGTTAAATTTATGACTAGAATGAAAGCTGTAAGAATTGTAGTCTTTTTCATAGGCACTGGACTTTGCCTTAGTCATCTCCTAAATAATGTTTTACTTTTGTGAATTAGGTCAGCAGTTCTGAGTCATTTGAAGCAATCTGGTAGCTGCATTTGCCTTGTGGAAGCTTGAGATACTTAAACTTTTCCAAACAGTTTCACGCACCATAGAGAAAGAAACCTTGTGCCAGCTCATGCACCTAACCCCGTTTTTTTGTATGAGTCACACATAATTTAGACTATGTTTTGCTTTAGGTTTTTAAAATAAATGTTTGTAAACAATTATTTAAATGCATAATTTCAAAACATTGATTTAATTGTAGTTTCTAAAATGTAAAAAACAGCTGGATCCCATTGGCTCATATTTTCAATGCAAAATTTGCATTTGAAATTGTAGTACCTTTGATATGGAAACTGAGTCTGCCGTAGTGGTACATTACTGAGATGTATGTGGTGAGCAGCCAGTTTGGACTGGTTTGGCCAGTCGGAGAGCTGTGGGACATTGCTGTGAATTACAAAAGACCTTTTTGTTGTTCAATATGTAACAGGAGAAGCTCACTGTTGCATAACTATCTTGTGCAGAGGGTTCCAGCTGTGTTGTGAACTCATGACTCAGATGTTTTGATCCTCTCTAACATATGTATTTTCCTCTGTGTGCATTGATTACTTTCAACATATGCTGCTTCTTAATTAGCAGACAGAGGACCCTGCCATGGAGCGTCCCTACACATTTAAAGACTTCCTGTTGCGGCCCAGAAGGTCAGTTTCTACTAGATGTTACAAACAGGAAGTACAAGTATACAGTGACACTGGATACCAGTAATTCTACATCTTTGGTTAAATTGTGTCTGGTTTGCCGCCATTAGCAAGTAGAATAGGCATTAGGAGCTTTTTAAAGCCACAGTGACTTTAATCATGCTTTGCAACAGCATGTTAACTGGTGGCAATAAGTTGGTGTGATGTTGTGACTAAGGGTGAGAACCTTTTGATATGCTGACATGCAGTTTGGAAACTCCCCACCATGTCAAGCTAAAGGCTCTTAGGGTGCAGGGTACCAACTTTTGATGGATCCATTTTTGCTGATGTTACCCTTCTAGTCACAAGTCCAGGGTGAAGGGTTACCTGCGTCTGAAGATGGCCTATCTGCCTAAGCAAGGAGGACAAGAGGAGGAGGCTGGAGAGCTGAGGGAGGAGGCTGAGGTAAGGTCTTGGCTGCCACCGTTGTTTATAACATTTTAACTACTGACTTAGCATTACGTACAGCTTTTTCTTTTTTTTGGTCTTATCTATACTAACCTGAAGCCAAGCCAGATTGTAGTTGCATTCCTTTCTTTCATACTAATAAAACAACTCTATGCATAAAGATGAAAGCAAGTTTCCCAATATAGCCCAATAGAAAATGTGAAGGTGGTTTCTGCTCAGAGTGAGAGGAGAAACGACAGCTCTCCCTTTTATTCACTTCTCTAAGAATTCAGGCAGCAGCCCGCTGCCAAAATCTGGTGAAAGCCTTTTCCAGGTCAGCATATGGAAAAACCATTTACAGTGCTGCCTGTTATTTGGAGAAATAGGAGCTTCTTCCTCTTTTACTTTATGTGTGTCCTTGCATTTGTGAGCATGGATTTCAAGTGGAGTACTAGAGAAGTACTTCACATACACAGAAAGTAAAAGCCGCCACAGATAAGGTGACATGTAGCAGCCAAAATTTAAAAACTTCATTGCCGCTGTGCTAACCTTGGTCACTACATGTTCCCAGTGGGAAAAAGTACTCCTTTTTCAATCTTAAGATTTCTCTTTTACCTTTGAACACTAACCTTTTAAAATGAAATTTATTCATGCCTGCATCTCTGTTGATTTATTTTATGGTTACTTCACTGCCAACTTATCCAAAAAGAGATTTCAAATTTGTCACTGCTGGTTGATGCCCATTGGCTTAATCTTACATCCTGAGGTCGGAAGTATTCCACCCAATGTGAAGCTTGTCGGACAAAAATAAATCTGTGAATGTTAAAAAAGCCTTTAAACCACAAGACAGCCCTCTGAACAGTTTCAACCAGCCATGACTGAATCCAACATCCTTGATGCATTTCTATGCTTTAATCCTGTTTTAAGTCAGACCATTTTGCTGATCATTGTGCATGTCTGACAAGCTGTCAGCTCACTGGGATATCTGTGACCATAGGATCTTTGGCCTGAGCTTTCTGTAAGTTATTCATATTACTTTATGTTGAATAACTCTGAACTTTCTTTTTCAGGGGTGGGATGAGTCTGCAGACTCTGGCTCTCAGCGGCCCCAGCAGATGCTCCCCCCTTTGCCCCCAGGCTGGGAAGAGAAAGTGGATAACCTGGGACGCACCTACTACGTGAACCACAACAACCGTTCAACACAGTGGAAACGGCCTTCTACCATGTATGGGCGATCACTGTCTTTGTGTTTGTAGTTGTAAAATATATTTTTACATTAGATAAAAAAATCTAATTCTCTTTCAGTCGATTCACTCGGTACAACACATATAGTATTGGATATCACGCCCTGGCATGGCTGACTGAAGACACCTCCTTTCACGCCTTACAGGTAGATGACCTATGGAGACATATGTTATGCCCTGCCCACACATATAAACATCCATCATCATAGTCATTTGTCAGTTCTTATGCTCTTTACCTCACTGAGAACACCTCCACCGCGTCAGGCTAGTTAGCTGCCACTAATTAGCTCTGTTTTCATTTTCATTGAGCGTTAATAGGCTACTGCCTGCATAAAGTTAGCTCGTTCTCCAGTGGGTGTTAGCTCCCAATACCTCTGCAGTGAGCATAGCTGCCTGTGGAGCGCTTATTTTGAGTTTGCTTCCTCCAAAAGCCTTGTGTCTAGGGATGAGCTCCCAGCCTAAATGTGCTAAGAAGAAGTCTACTGTTCGCCCCAGTCCTCAGGGGTGTGGCTTCTCCTTACATGTTAAAGACCAGCATGAAGCATTTCCCGTCTGTCTTTGGATTGTCGAAACAAGGATAGTGTTATGGAACCTGAGGCCAGTGCTGGGTGAAGCCGGTAACTGGGCTGACAACTTGGAGCCCTCTCGGAGAGCTAGCCAGCCGCAGCTTGAGCAGGCCACTCACCATGATGATGATGACGTGCCAGACATCAGCTTAGAAATGCACGGTTTGTCGGAGGATGAACAGGACATGTTATTGTCTGGGTCTGTATGCCGCTGCTGCTGCACCGGTCAGCCGGGACAATACTTCCTTCTTTTCATTGTATTGCCGTGCGGTGGAGAAACTGGAGATTGAGTGGCCCTCCCCTCCGCTGGTTTAGAAACCATCCCAGTTCCCGGGATTTTTCCTTCCCCCTGAACCAACAACGGTCAAGAACTGCCTGCCCATATTCCCAGACTTTGCTTCAGAGCTAACTTCAACATAAAACAAACGCTGTCTGCCCGTGTCATGTTGCCCAGCTATGGACAGTATTTGGACCTTGATGGAGCTGACAAGGCTAGTTTGGTTAACCTTCTGCCTATAGAGCCGTCCCCAGCAGCTTGTCTATATGTCAAGAATATGATTTAGGGTCCCTAGTGTGCGGGGCCTCACATATGTCTCCACTGGTCATTTGCCTTAAAGACGTAAATAAAGGTGTTTTCAGTCAGCCATGCGACGGGTGATATCCCATACTGTATGTGTTGTACCCCATTCCTCTCCTTTAGGAAACAGAAGTTATATTCATAACAGTTCGTTTTTAACATCTTAGTTTTTAAACTGCCATTTTTGCTAGTCGTATCCTACAAAAAAAAATTTGCTATAATACTTCCTTGGCTTTCAATTTTGTGGTTTACATTTTCTCTGGTTTGAAACCCATCCCTTCCCTTCAGAGGTATCATATCAGAGACTGAGAGTGACAATCAGCAGCGGCAGATCCATCAGGAAGCACATCGTGTTTTCCGTTCGAGGCGTCACATTAGTGAAGACCTAGAGAATGAACACCTGGAGCCCAGAGACCTGGATAATGTGAGTGAGAAGAATGTGCACATACATGCAGCGTGCAAACTGAGCCACAGCTGTCTCAGGTGGTAAAATGTTGTATGGCTGTGTCTCCTTGTTGGTCCTGCAGTCCTGGGAGCTCATCACTGAGGAGGATCCTAATGACAGTATGGCCCAGTCTCTGCCTGGCCCCTCCTCCGTCTTGACACCACAACACCCGCCAACACCCGTCACCCAGGATTTCACTGAAGATTTAAATCTGAGGCTGTCACTCACTCCTGATACTAATGGCGAATTGCCAGGGCCCAGCACTGCTTTGGTGAGAGTTTCAGCAATTTTCAGTAATCATTCCACAGTTATGAAGTCCCTATGAGGAATTTTTAACTACTTATGAAGCAGTCTAAGTTTAACGCTGATGTCTAACATCTTACTTTCATCAACAAATGAGACTATTGGTGAGGAGATTGGAGATTACTGACTTTTACAATGCCTTTGCCCGGTCTGCTCAGTAAGCAGAAATGCTCCGAAACGCTTTACGGCACACAGATCAGAAGAGACAATTTGTTGTTCAGTCAAAATAAAAATTCCTCAGAGGGGCTTCAAGACCTCATGATGTAAATGAAGGCAGTGTCATTGTCAGTCTGATTTTTTTAGACACTAAAGTTACAGGCATTGCTCTCTATAAAGTTTTTTTCTTCTGTCCCTGCGCGCTTTTTTTCAACAGGGCCAGCTGTCAAACAGACTCCGGTCTTCGAGCATGACGGATGGTGTCAGTGATCAGGCCCAGGCTCCTCCTCTTATGGTACATAATCCTGAACTTAGACATTTTCCTCCACCTTGATCTCTTTCTTCTTTCTCTTCCTCCCTCCCTTTTTATGTTGTTTCTAGCTCAATGAACACCCTTTTGTTTGTTCTCTGAACGCCTTAAGCAAGCAGGCATTGTTTTGTTTACCTCGCTCTCTGTTGTTGACATGCCTCGGTGCTGTGGATGTACCACATATCAAATCACCTCCTTTGCTCCTCCTTGCATTAAAATTTTCAACTTGTTTGTTTAAGGCAGGTGTTTCTTCCTCATCACTTTTCCTTCCTTCTCTCTATGCTCGCTCGATTTTCCTGTTCGCTCCTTTTCTTCTTCTCTCTATAGGGTTGCCACACCTCTTCCTCCCCCTCCTCCCCCACTATGACTCTCTGCTCTTTGTGATTCACTCGCAGCTCTGTTTGATGGATTGCAGAAATGTTGGCTTTACTGTGCTGTGGCTGTGTGCCAGCAGAATGACCATTCTAGTGGAAAGCATTGGCACGTAAGACTACGGACAGTACCACATCAGATCAAACGTGCCCTAGACAGTCCTGAGTCATAGCGTCAGTGGAGATTCAGCTCAATTAATTGTCACAAGATCTGAGTCAGATGCTTGTCAGAGCTGAGTCACAGCAGTGAGCTTGGCCTTGTCAAGCCAAGGAAAAGTAGAGGTGCTGATGTCAGCCTTTCCTTTGAATGCCAAGTCTCTGAGGACTAGATAAAAGTGGATTCATCAAGCCCCTATTAGAGGAAACCTTATGTTTGGGCAATTTCCCCATCACAATCAAGGTTCATTCACTTCTGCTGAGATTAAATGTGTATGTAGGTGGATGATTGCTGTTTGCACGGAGCAATACATATGAGGTTGCCTCTTAGAGAAATGTAATCCTTCACTTGTGTGTATGTTTAGTAGTCATAAATCTCATGAAATAAGCTTGCATCATTGTGTATTTTTTAATATTTTCCTTATTGTCCCATAAACGTTTTCTTATTTTCCAATTAAATTTCGTTATTGTCATATTTAAGTTTCCTTGTTGTCCCATTAAAGTTTCTTTATTGACCCATATTTTTTTTATTTAGTTCAGAGGTTTAATTTAATAGGATTTCTAGTATTGCAGCTGTGAAGTACCAATGCTGTCTTCAAGGTTTTGTGGTTTTAAATAAGCAGAGTAACATCCATTACACTAAAACTGTCAATTTGCTCCCAGCACTTCTTTTGAATTGCTTGAAACTGTGATTTTACTTTAATCTTTTTTTTTTTCAATTTTGATACTTCTCTTGTAAAGTTTTTTCAACTTCAGGACAGTATTTAACATTTGCTGCTTTTAGGACACAGAATTGTTTCTATGATTAGTATTTCTAAAACTTTAGCATGATTTTCTACTTGGGTTCAGATTAAATACGATGCACCGGCTGGGGATGAAATTTACAGTCCTGGGAAAAGACCCAGTCATTCCTGCAGCCCAGACTTTCTTCTGTGTCTCAATATTAAAGATGATTTACTTTACTCGAGAGTTACTGACAGCCCACTGCTAAAAGTTTTCCTCATCTACATTTTTTGTTCTGAAGCCAACCAATCACAACTGCCCTTACTTTCCAAAATCAAGTGTGCTTCTCCCCGATTCCCGTCACCCTCACAGCTCGTACGCTTCAGTCGGTGTCCTCTCTTTTTCACTGCACTTTCCCACCACGGCCCATAATCACAAGAATTTCCTCCCTTTCTTTCACTCCTCACCTCCTTTGAGAATCAATTCCCTCCCTTTGTCCGTTCGTTTTTCTCCTCACTCAACCTGCACTACAGCCCGAACACTCTCCCTCACCCCATTACTTCCACCCTGGTAATGAAAACATTAACATATTGTGAACTAAAGACCATCTTCCCCTGTTGTCTACCACCAGCAGGGTTCCCAGACCAGAAGAACACGAGCTCAAACAGTCTCAGGTGGTGAGGAATCCATGGTAATATCTCAGTTTATATACAGTTTTAAACCCAATCAGTCGTAAACCTCTTAATTCCTACTTCATAGCATTGGATCCATGTGCCTCCTGACTAGTTGGTTTTTGTGACTCAATTTGATAAAAGCCTTCATTAAGGTAGAAAGCCACAGGAGCGCTTTCAGTCTTTTTTGCTCATTTTTTTCTGGGGGTTAGAGTTTGTTTGGTTTTGGTATTCACGAAGTCAACAAAACAGCATTTCCATGTAAAATGACAAATTTCATAAATAAAAACTATAAAGCACACGTTTCCTTTTTAGCGAGTATAAACTTCACAGTGCTGGCAGGCGATTGATTTGTTGTTTACAGCTAGTGAAGCCAAATGACTTCTTCTTTTTTTTAACTCTCTTGGTGATTTAACAACATGTTGAAGTGCTTTTTAGATCAGCAGTTGTCCCAAAGGTTGCTGTGTTTTATGGTAGAGTTGTGTGTTTCTGCGTATTTATGTGTGTGTTTGTGTGTTTGTGTGTCTGTGCATGTGTGTTGTCTCTTGATCTGGGTAGTTAGAAGTCAATAATGCCGTTTATTAGCTATTGGTAACAAGCCTGGGGTTGTGACAATAGCCACTTCACTGCAAAACTGCGTTCATGTGACACCTCCTGTGGGGTTAAGCTCATTAATGTGACTGTCATTATGGAAAATCTTGTTTTTCTAGTTTGAATCTTTTTTTTTTTGCTGGTGTGTTGTGTGAGATGGAATTTAGTTGTCGTCATTTAGCTGTCATATCATTGTTTTGCACACCTCGCTCAAGGGCTTCTGGAGAAAACAAAATTTAGTTGGTCATCACTTCTGCTTTGCACATGAGCTAGAGGAACAATAATTAATCATACGGGGGAATTCTTTATTGTGTGTGTTGCCAGTTATTATTAATTATTTCTGGCCTTGAGCACCTGTTCCCTACAGAGAACTTTCGGTTGAGTATATAACACACAGACATAAAGGTTAGACTTAATTCACGAGTGCTTATCACACACACATATCTAATGTGGTAAGGTTAATGTCTGTGCATTAGCCAGATGACATTATTTGATTCCTTCAGGCTTCCTCTAGCGTTAATAGAACTTCTCTGAACTATGACTCATTTCTCTTACAGTAGCTGTGCTGCCTACAGTGTACTGGGATGGATTCTTTCAATAACAACAACTAGTGCAAATATGACTTGTATGACTTTTTTTTAACCAGTGCTTGACAGCATTTATTAGTAGCCTAAGCAAGCTCTCATCCTCTTATGAGTTAAGGTTGCCCTGTGTGACCTATGAACTCTTATGCATGTTGTCATAGGAAGTGGTGCCTGGGCTTAACAGCCAAACCATGGGGATATGTTGCTTTTTCATCACAATGTAAGAAGAAATTCATACCATAACAGTCTTATATATTGGATATCTAACTCCACATGTACATGCACTTAAATGTTGATTTAAATATGTATCTGACACATTGATAAAACAGCTGTAATAAAGTTGATCCTACGCACTTTATTTGTTACGAGCTACTTGGTTCAAATACTGGAGTTCTTGCTTGAAAAATATCTAGTTTATAGGCTTCAATTATTGATACTGTATGATTAAAGGTTTATGTGGAGAAGGAGAGTGTGATTTTCCGGACGTCTCTGGTGTCCAGCCTTCAGGGTTGCTGCTGTTTTTACTAAGTCATATCTAAAATATCAACACAGTCAGTGCTGTGTGGTTTTGTTTTGTTTTTTCTTTTCTGTTCTGGTGAATAGTTCACTCACCGAAGCAGTAATGATCTACTACCTTTCCCCATGTGGTGTTTATTTTAGTCCCACTCTGTATTCCATTATGTTTTGTGTGTGAAAGTTAACATCATAGGCAGTCCCAACTTTTCCATTGGAGTAAGAAATCGTCTTTTGTCATATGTTTCTCCTGAACTGTTACTGTTTCTGTGCCGTTGAAGTGGGAAAGTATTTCAAAGCTCTTGTTGTTCTCGAGAGAACTTTGAGGGAAGAAAAAAAATGTGGTATTTTATTTTGGAAAAGCTCAAAATTTTATTAAAAACATCTCTTTCTATCGTTCCGTGCAAATTTATTTAAATATATTATAACGGCGCGTGAATCAGCCTGTACTGATGAATTGTCTTTGCTTTGCTCTCTCTCCACACTTGACCAGTCTCCCACAGCGACTGCTTACACATTGACCACCCCGGGCCTGCCCCCTGGATGGGAGGAGAGGAAGGACAACAAGGGAAGAACTTATTACGTCAACCATAACAACCGCACCACTACATGGACTAGGCCAATTGTGCAGGTACAGCAGGTCTGCAGGCTGGCTGGACTCTATGCATGGGACTGGAACTTCCTTCGGCCCCTGTCATGGCCTCGGCCTGTGTGTTGATGTCGAACCTCTTCCTCTTTTCCCCTTCTCCGTGTAGCCATTAAGAATGGCTTAAAGAGATGCAGCTTTGCAACTTTAAAAAAGTCTCTTTGTCTGTCTTTCTCTTTGCCTGGTTTCCAATTTTTTCCAACTTTATTAAATGTTTTCCTTATCCTGTCTAGCATTTTGTTTGACACTCTGGATGAAGTGCAACTCTGTATTTGTCACGCCTTTCAAAACCCTGGCATGGAACTGCAACCACCATTTTTCCCTTCCCTTTTTTTCCCATTTCTGCCCTGTTTTTCCACTTGTCTTCCTCTGTCTTTCTGTCTGCAAATGAGGCAGCTCCACATATTCTGAGCTCAGGGAGTGACTGCTTCATGGGACTGGGTGTATGTTTAATGCTCATGTCTCTCCTCTTTGAAATCCAACCTTTCATTTCTGCTTTTATCAGCACACCGCCGGTTATATTATACGTGTACGTCTGTTGTCTTCATCACAGTCTTCTCATTGTCTGATTCTCATCTGTTTTCGTTACTCAGAAGGAGAGGACACTGCCAAATGATTTACATAACGATTTCATTGCATTGCTTTGTCTTTGGTACATAGTTGTGGCTTGTTGTAAATGTGGCCTTAGCCTTTGTAGCAACTAGCTGAGTTGGGGTTTTGAGTAACAATAACTATATTTCTCTAGTACATTATGTTACAGACCGCAAGCCTTTGTCTCATCATTAATAACTGGGTTTAAAGCTGAGGTAGGCAACATCAGGAAATTAAGCTAGCTGTAGCGTGAGACTCTTAAGGAAGCAACTCTGTTGCACCCTTCCCTCCCTGTTTTTGCTCCAGCTGGAGTTTTATTTTGTTTGTTGTAGCTCTTTCTTTTAAAGCCAGTTTACACCAAAGATGACAAAAGAGGAAACTGTTTCAAGGAAAAGTTGCAGCGGGGTAAACCGGTCCAGCTCAACTCAAGCCAGCTGACGGTGTTGCCTGCAGACACTAGTTTTAGAACGTAAGGCTCGTCAGTTTCAACAGCCAATCAGCTCGTAACAATGTCATGTATTGTAAAGAGGGGCAGTGTAGAGCAGTTAATAAGAACACACACTCTCTGAAAATGACCCGTGATTGGCCAAAAAGTGTCTGTCACTGTCTGATTTGTCTGAAGCCTGAATACAGAGCCGAGGAGAGATTCAGAGGTTTAGTGTTCTTTCATACCAGCTGAATTACAGTATGCTGAAAGGTTATTATGGAAATTTTGCCCAATGACACAAAGAACAAACAGCCTGCCTCAGCTTTAAGCAGCATAAATGATTGTCCTACTGGGCTTGGACGAGCCCTGCTTTTGATGTTTTAGGAATTCATTTCCCTGAGAAAAAAACTTGCATCAAGACGTTTCCGGTGGCAGACAAGCATCTCTGACAGCATGCCTTTTAATGAAAACGAGTTCTGTTTTCACAAAGACGGCAACCCTTGCCTTATCCAAACCCTACGTAACCACAAAAGTGTATTCTCACTGACAGCTGACTGAAGATGGAGCCAGCACTTCAGCAGCAGCAGCAGCAGCAGCATCAGGAGGAGCCTCTGCACTGGCATCTGCATCCACCCCCTCCTCCTCTTCCAATGCCTCCAACAACCACCTCCATGAGCCCCAAGTCCGACGACCTCGTAGCCTCAGCTCCCCTACTGTCACCCTTTCCACCCCCTTGGAGGTGAGATTTAGACACCTGTACCTTCCCCCTTCCTTATCTCTCCAATCTTTTCCCTTCTACTTTTCCTCGTCATGCAGTTCTTCCCTGTATCACCCTTTCCATCCTCAAGAAGATGAGCAAATGTCCTTACCCATCTTCATCAATATTACACCATTCTAATATATCTCTCCTTCTTTTAGGTTAAATCTGTCTTGATGCTGCTTTTTTTCTCTTTCATTCTTGACACCCTTATGGAAATGCTCATCTCACCATTTTTCTCTTCACATGTCTTCTTCTTATTTCTCCATGGAGGATGATTTTCTTTCCTTCAGTGTGGAATGAGATGACCAGGCTCTAAAACACCCCCGTGATTAGTCACATGAAATGTGACTGCGCCTTTCTCTAGCTTTGTTATTCCTCACGATGAGATTGTTTGGAGCAACATGCACACATGATATAGTCTGCATTTCGTTTTGCAGCACACTGTGTTTTAGAGCAATAACACTAACAGAAAGAAGCTGGTGTGGTAAATACAAGATTGATTGATTCAGTTACTGCCGGACCCATTATTCGGATTGATAACAGGTCCAAAATAATCGACGTAATTTGCTAAAGCAAACCCTGTGACATCCAAATCAATGATATCGATCTTGCAAATAAAATATCTTTAATTTAGAGACCATTTTTATTAACAGGAAGGGAACCACAAAAGCATTTGGAGATTAATTTGTACTGCATGGCATCTGTCATAAATATCTTTTGAAGTCCTTTGCCTGCAGCTTTTCTATTGTAAATACCTCTGGCCATCAGATATCTCAATAAAATTAAATAATGGAGTGAGCTGGCAGCAGCGGAGGCTTTTACTTTAAAACATCTGCTGTACATTTGAAGGTTTTACAGACTCAGCCGTGTAATGGACAGGTTAGTTTTACATTATTTGAAAAACAGTGAAATTATGCCAAAAAAAGAAAAAAAATCACAAATTAATCAGGGACAAGTGATATATTGTATATTAATACATTACCCTTTATGCTTTTCGTGAGGCAAATTTTGTTACTCATTGGCCCGAGGGTTTAATAATCAGACAGCAGGTTAACGTGCCACAACACTCGAACTCCACAGGTAGTAACTTTAGATTTCCACTGTTGTTGTTTTTTCAGGCTGAGACCAGTGTTCATTTCATTGAGAAAAGTTCATCATCAGCTTTTGCACTGAAGAAAACAAGATGATTAGCTAAATTAAAATTTAAAGGAATAGTTCAGTGTTTTTGAAGTAGGGTGTACGAGGCACTTACACATAGTCAGTCTATTACCTTCTGCAGGCAGTGATCAGCGGTGTCACTTTTAGGAGAAGGGCGGAGAAATGGCTGCACTGGAAGTCAGCATTGTACTATTGCAGACAGGGTCAGCTGAAAAAAGGTTTTTAGCCACATATATCAATGTTTACCTAAAAAAATCAATATCCAATCAGTTGTAAGCTAAATTTAGGATTTTTTCGCCACCATATTTTGCTGCCAGACAGCCATTTATTTATGCTACCGTCTTAGGCAAACAGCTGATTTGCGGACTGATACAGTGTAATGCGTAGTGCCAAAATAAACTGTCTGGCGGCAAAATAAGATACTGAACTATCCTTAAGTATGTTGACAACAACTGCTACGAAATCTGTTGAGAGTTTCATCAACAAACAATAATTAAACTCTGAGGAAAGACCATATTATTATTCTTGTGATGAACAATTTTTTGATAGTTTTCATCAACAAAATTTTTTGCATTGATGAGAGACGTTAACTAATCAAAAAATTATTTATTTCAATGAAAGATATGATGAACTGTATTGACACTTCCGTCATTAAATAAAAGCAAGCTGGGGGCGCCCGGTGGCTCAGTCGGTAGAGCAAGCGCCCCATATACAGAGGCTGTGTCCTCGCGCAGCGATTCCACCTGTGGTCCTTTGCTGCATGTCATTCCCCCTCTCTCTGCCCTGTTTCCTGTCCACTCTTCAGCTGTCTTGTATATAAAGGCACAAAAGTCCAAAAAAGTATCTTAAAAAAAAAAATAATTAAAAAAAACAATAATAATAATAATAATAAAAGCAAGCTGAATTTTAAGAAAAGGAACTGTG
>JAQLOL010000011.1:16795641-16809707 GCA_029783665.1 Naso thynnoides
TTTGTTTGATTTAATAATTTGATCAGTATAATGTATACTTCAAACCTTTGAAATTAAATGCTATTGCAAGGTCCAACATTAATGTTATTTGTTTACAAATGAGTCAGATGATCTCATTTAACTGAACTCTCAGCAAACTTGTCTGAGCTGGAGACTGTTTGACTGCAGGAACAACGCAACTGTGGGAGCCCATCCTTCTCTAAATACTATAAAACTAATAATATTTAAGTGGCACAACATAGAGAAGGGTTGTTTAAATAAATCAATGTCTGCTCAGGTAAAGTATTTCCACACTGTATACTGAAGTCGGGCATTTGGACAAACAGCCATGTTTCTTTCTGCGTCTTGCGCTGCTGCATGTCTGCTGCTTTAGCGCCACACACTGCACAGTGTCAAAACCACACGGGAAATACTACTAAATATCAACAACAACAACTACCAACAGTGGCCCCATCTGCAGTCTGCTGTACATTTATTGCAACTGCTAGAATAACCTGTTAATGACGTTCTTTCTCTCTCTGCTCTTGTCTCTGCAGGGACAACTACACACTCCAAATCAATCCCAACTCTGGCCTGTGCAACGAGGATCACCTCTCTTATTTCAAGTTCATTGGACGTGTGGCAGGAATGGCCGTGTTTCATGGGAAACTACTGGATGGTGAGACGATCATTGCTGAATCCTGTCTTTGATATTACATTATGATGCACGTTTTTACTTATGAGTGAGAACACTTGAACATTAATGGCTGTACCGAAGAGAACAGCCATAAGAACGTGTAAGGAGCTTGCTGTTACCATTGTTGAAACACACGTGTGAGTGAAGTAGCAGAGCACTTCACACTCTGGAAGTGAAGGAGGCACCAGCAAGCAGGATATCATTCTAAAAGACAAGTTGTGTTTTCTTGTGAAGATTATCTTGCTGAACTCTTTGAAGCCTCTGGGAACCCAAATCATCAAAAAATTTCTGAATATATAATTTAGGGTCTTACATGCTTAAATAAAAGCATAAAAAATTTTCAGTCGTTAACCTCAATCCAAACTTAAAATACTATCATTTTAAGTTTTTGGCAGTTTGAGATGCAGCTCTTCGCAGGTCCAAAAACTTCATGACAGATTTACAAACAAGTGTTATTTGAATAAATTAAGTACATATTTCAAATCTACATTGTAACATTCTCCTCTAAAAAACATATAAATTTTACTGAACTATATATGAACAGTTTGACGGCAGTAGGACTGTACCACGCTTTGCTACATGGCTGTTGTGGAGAAGAGACAGTTGACAAAGCTGGGATTCAAGGAGATGTCAATCAAAATGTGATCTGCCATGCCCACACAGTCTTGAGAATTATTAATTATTACCAAAATAAGCACTTTTTGAGCTAGGTTTTCTAATAGTTGGAACATTTATTTTCACTCAAACTATACTGTGTGCATTCTCACTATTTTAAGCAACGTTTCCAGAGACTTTAAATGTTAGTGTCGTAGTTTAAGGCGCTTTTCGTGATGTATTGTGCAAATGGAGAACGTTAGCAACAACATGTGTGTGTGTGTGTGTGAGATCTGTCGTACCATTATAGCTAGTATTGTAACAATGTTAGCATGCTGCCATAGCTGCATCACCCTCTCATGCCATCGGCCATTTTTGTTTCAGGAAATAGTGCCGCCACATTTTTTTGTAGCTAAACCAATAATTGCTGCTGCTGCGACACAATATCATAATAATCATAGCTGTAACCTATCATCAGATGTTGTGCACACATGGTGTTACCATCGTTTGCCATTTGTACAAAGCATAAAAAAGTCCTAAACTACAATACTTAGAGTTCAGCAAGATTTGCACAGACAGTGCTGTACATTGATCGTCAACATATATCCTAACTTCCGTGTATTAGCACAGCCATAACTAGGCTCGGCTTGTCTTGTTTTTATTAATGTTTTTAAACTTTTCTGAACACACATATTGTTACAAGGTGTTGTTATCTGATTCTCAGGTTTTTTCATCCGACCCTTCTACAAGATGATGCTGGGAAAACAGATCTCTCTGAAAGACATGGAATCTGTGGTAAGAACTGATTGCTACCACATCATTAACTGATAATACAAAAAGAAAATCAGCAATTCTGGACACTATTTCTGGCACTGTAAAGTAGACTGGAACATGCATTTAGAGCTTTTAATTTGCTTGTTAAATTGTAATTTATTTTTTTTTAACACTCAGCCTTTTATTAGCAATTGAGCAATAAACACTGACCACAGGGTTGGTTGTGTTTGCTTCGATCGTTTTTACATATTAAAAAAAGAAATCATGAAATCTCACAAAAGAAGTGAGTGACTTAATTATCTTTGTGTCTAATCTTTGTGTCTTTCTGCGGTGCGTTTTATTCCTGCAGGACAGTGAATACTACAACTCTCTCAAGTGGATTCTTGAGAATGATCCCACCGAGTTGGACCTGAGGTTTTGTATTGACGAAGACAACTTTGGACAGGTGCTCAGTCCTCAATAAATCACTTGAAACCTGTTAAAATACACATTTTCATTGCAGTAAAGTAATGTAGCATTGTATTAGGAGTGACTGTTCTTTCATTTAAATCATGGTTTCCCCCCCCTCAGACGTATCAGGTGGACCTGAAGCCCAGCGGCTCAGACATGGTGGTCACCAATGAAAACAAAAAGGAATACATAGAGTGAGGACATTATTAGTTTTTTTTCACTCTTATTTAATGTTATGTCTTTTTTGAATAGTTGCAGGCTTTTTACAATGATTATTATAAAACTAGGCTATCCAACAAGAATCTAAAACAGTCCTAAAATTTCATGTGTCAATAATCTTTCTCTGACAGCCTGGTCATCCAGTGGAGGTTTGTCAATCGGGTGCAGAAGCAGATGAATGCCTTCCTGGAGGTATTTATGTGCAATAATACAGCAGCCACTTGGGGGCGGTGTGACCCCAGAATATATGTTGGCCTGTTGAGGCCCCCAGTTTCGTATCAAATCCTGAACCTCCTCTGTAAATACTTGAAATTTTTAAAACTAAGTAACGCTCAATTATTTTTCTGGGTATTCTGAATTTATGTTGTTTGACTTAAACTTTCAATGAAATTATGTTTTCATTCCCTTTTTTTTTTTTAATTTTCAGGGCTTCACTGAGCTCATTCTCATAGATCTCATCAAGATCTTTGATGAGAACGAACTGGAGGTATGGAGTCTATATCTTAAACCTCCTCAAATTAACTTGACAAAAACAAAATTGTGTGGTGAGTTGGAACCTGGCAATGGCTGTAAATCCTGTCTTTCTCTTGTGCTTCACCTCTGTCTCTGTGTAGCTGCTCATGTGTGGTCTGGGTGACGTTGACGTCAACGACTGGAGACAACACACGATTTACAAAAATGGCTACTGTCCCAACCATCCTGTCATCCAGTGGTTCTGGAAGGTAGGCAACATCTGTGACACGTCCGCACACAGACACCCAAAAACATGCAACAAAAACATGGAAACTCAGCCGCATGTTGCTGCATATCAAATAAGTCATAATGATCATTAGCTCCAGTCTTCTTTCCCTCCGTTCAGCCTGTGTCAGGTTTGCTGGCCTCGCTTTTGAAGATCAAAGTCTGTTTGGAAGAACAGGCTTGTTTGCTCTGATGAAAGAGCCTAAAGTAGCACCTGCCCTGGTTATCACCTGTCTTGACTTGAGCTTTAACACACACAGGCACACACACAGATACAATCAGACAGCAAACAGCGCACAAGCCATAATTTTTTTGTGTACACACACACACACACACACACACACACACACACACATACATACTCACGGACAAGTATCGTGTTATCTGAATAAGTAAACTGGCTCAAACAGCTTCTATTTAAATTTGTGCCATCACGCTTTTTTAAATGCACACAGGCTGGATTGCAAAACAGTGCAAAAGCTTTGCTGCCTCAAATTGTGTTACTTTTCTGTGTTGTAGGTTTGGAAATGTGAAAATTTTATGGGTTTAGGACTTTTATATTTTATGTATGTATTCTCTGAGCTGTTTGCTAAATAAAGCATGTGCCACTTTGCCACGTCAGGTTGTCCTGTTGATGGATGCTGAAAAGAGGATCCGACTCCTCCAGTTTGTTACAGGAACATCACGAGTGCCCATGAATGGCTTTGCTGAGCTTTATGGTGAGTTACTCCACCTGATGACTTTAGTTTTCCTTTATTTCTGCTTTTTGTAGCAGAACCAGTTTTTAAAAATCATATTTTATCTGCTGAAACTGCAGGTCGTCAGCTTTATGTAACGGTGACACAAAAATAGTTTTCTCAGAAAAGATGAGTCAACAGTTGCAGTTCCAAGAATTGAATTACTATCACTGTACACATATAGACAGTTTAGCTGCCGACGAAGAATGACCAAAAAATGTCAGATTCTATTATGTAAAATAGGAGTAATGTGTAAATTCTCAAAAACTGATGTAAGTTGTTTGTTTTTTTTTTTTACTACATAGCATCAGTGGGATGAAACTGAAAATCCTTTTTACACATGCTGTAAATTAACTGATTAAAACACTAAAAGGGAATACCCACCATTACAGAGAGAAAATGCAATAATTGCCCAAATGCTAACTTTCCTTTTATTTGTTTGAAATGCTTGATCCTTATGAATTTGCCAGGAGATTTGTTTTGTGGGTTAGCAAATATATTTTTACATCACAATTGTGTGTCATCGTCATAATTATCCCCTTTTGTTTCAGGTTCTAATGGACCTCAGCTGTTCACAATCGAGCAATGGGGGACGCCAGATAAGTTGCCAAGAGCTCACACTTGGTATGTTACTACAAACACACACTCACACACACACACACACACACACACACACACACACACACACAGTATGTCTACATTCATGCTAGCAGTTAAGGCTGTATTTAGTCACTGCAGTGCTTTACGCTACATGCTAACCTCATGCTCACCATCACGATGTTAATGTGTAGATGCTAAGAAAACTTCAGCGTGATCATTTTCTTAATTTATCAAGTTAGCATGATAACATTTGCTACTTAGCACTGAACACAAAGTAGTGCAGACTTAGACTGACTGGCATATCAGTTTTGTGGGTATTTGGTCATAAACCATGTAAGATTAGCAAGACAAAATTGTACCAACTGGAGACAGGGGACCACTGCAGTTGGTTGAATTTATCCTGAGGGGAATATGAATGTGTTTACCAAAATAATGGCAATCCTTCTTTACCCTCATGGTGGCGCTATAGGAAAAGCAGGCAGTAAGATAGATTGTTAGGGAATCACAAAAATTTGTTGACAATCTAACAAGTAGATGGAGAGTAGATAGAGAGAAATTTGACAAAATAAGTTAAAATTTTGATCTGCTTGTGGTGCTAAAGAAGTCAGGAAATCAATGAAAAGGACTTTTGTTTGATCCTCTGGCGACCATGAATTTTATCACAACCAATCTGGTATTTGTTGAAAAATTTCAGTCTGGACCAAAGTGGATCAGTTGACTAACATTACTGTCTTGTAGCCGTGCTGCTAGCTTGGCTTAAAATGCTGTAGTTTTTTCACATACTCAAGGTCAAGTACTTGAAAATTTTATACATGCATTTTAAAACCAAACGCAATTTCACTTTGTCTAAATTTGTCAAACATTTTTCTTCCCAGTTTCAACCGCTTGGATCTGCCAACTTATGACTCATTTGAGGACCTGAGAGAGAAACTCCTCATGGCTGTGGAGAACGCGCAGGGCTTCGAGGGGGTCGACTAAAATAGCAGCCCCTGAGCGCATCCAACCAACCACCAATAAAAAACAAAAACAAATCAAAGCCACAGGGATGTCAAACCAGCTGCTGTAGCAGTTTTGTGCGAGCATGTTGTACTGTAATGCCTGACCGTGAGCCACCTCCACAGCATGGTGGTTTTGAGACTGTACAGTGATTTTATCGAGCCAATATGCCTATGTCTTCATATCTTTCCAGTGCAGGTAGGTTACTTCTTAAAGGTGCTGGGGAAAGAACGGGCAAGTCGCAACAGTGAATGCTGAAATCTTTAACCACAGGCATGAGCGATAAATGATGAGAGCTGGCCCCCCCGATCCACCGTATCTTTCCCCTCTACCCTTGTCCTGTGAAAATCTTCAGTGCTGGAAAACACAAATGCATTTCAGTATCTCCTTAACGTACACTATAGCACAGTATTTGAGCACCTTTCAGTGGAAGGGTCTTAGCATGGCCTTAATCTGGCTCTTACATGCACTATTTCTCTAAGAACCTGCAATGGCACTACGATCACAACTCTCTCGAATCCTTAGACCAACACCAGATTACCTTAGGAATGCTAGCCAATCACACTTCAGGAAATTGGCCACACCCCTCCGTAGAGCCTTGTCTTTATGTTGTGTGATCAGAAATCGCCACTGCAGCCTTTTGTAGAAAAAATGTTTCTCTTCAGTTTTTTTAGCCACTGGTAAAGATTCAAGAATGGAGGGGATGAAAAAATCCCCAGAGATGATTTTTATAATTTTTGTCATTATTGAACAGATTTTTTTTTTTATCATGGTATAATTGTTGCAGGAAAATACTCTCAACGTATTTGTACTGATGAACAATGTTGTTTACTATTTTGACAATTCTATATGACATGGTGTGTGAAGTGTAAATCTGGCTAGTCTGGGAAGATAATTAATCCATATCATTTGTTATGGTGATAGCAAATGTGTTGAATAAATGGTTTTTATCGTAGTGCTATGAAAGCAGCATGAAACTGTATCTTGTGTTTGCTTCGACTACATGGTTGTAATTTGGACGTGTAATCAGTCTCGAGGTTGTGAAGGGAAAACTAAAACCGGAGTAGTTTCTCTGAGATGTTTGCGTCATGATTATATTAATATTCTCATGCCTGTTGCTGTTCATAATGCTGTAAATTGTTCTTGAGAAAAAAAAAACAACCACATTTTAAGTTCTTTCATGATATATAAATATATGTATGAACTACATTTAACAGAAGTATTACTGATCAACAACACTAAAATGAAGCTGTGTGCGTGTGCGGGTGTTTGAGAGAAAAAGCTGTGATTGCCACTGAATATAAAGCAGCACGTTTCTTACAAAGAAAAAGATGTTTTTCTTTTTTATGTTTTTGTCTCTCCTTTTTCTAACACCATTGAACCTAAAGGGCACTTTATAGATCACTCTGAGGTCATGTCACCTATTGTATGTCTTTTGTCATTAACTTGAATGTGATTCTTTTTTTTCCATTCGGAGCACTTACTCGGTGCAATATAAATAGTCTGTAAATCTGGGCTGCTGCTAAGGTAGAAAAAGTTGACCGAAGTGAAGCAGAGACTTCACATCGTTTAGTATTCTTCATTTTCTCTCTTCTTTTCTCTACAGTTACCCTCCTTGTGTTTCCCTCCTTCTGTGATCTCACCTCTCAAAATGTCAGTAAAGATTAGTCCTCTCTTTAGAGGATTTTCCTTTTTTAACGAATGATGGGAAATATCAGTTTTTGTTAAGGATTCCACCACTTTCTCCGCAACTCTTTGTGGTTCATTTAACTCCAGTCAATAAAAAGAAACTTCTCAAAGTGTGTTGTTTGAGTTTATATGACTATTAATACCTCTTCACCCAGTTGATAATATCTAAGGAAAAATTATACGGAGGAAAACTGATCTTGCACTTAAATGTTCTTAATAATAGAATAACTTAGAATTTTGTTTTGGAACCTTGATGTGTTTCGACTGCCAAACTTTGTGCAGTCTTCATCAGGTTTCATAATGGTTCTACTCTCCCACGTCGAAGACCGAACCTGTATAAATTAGCTGACAAGATATGTCAACATCATTACGTGATTCCTCTTAGGAAGACTGCAGTAAGTTTGCCAGTCAAAAACATGTCAAGGTATGAAAAACAAAATTATATGTTGGTCTATACTTCAGAATATCCAAGTCTATATGTATTACTAGTTAGACTAAACCTTTAAGAACTAGAAAATGAGTTTCTAGTGTGACAGTCATATCAACAGTCATAAACAACATTTGAAATGATAGGACTCTTAACTGAATATTCAAACTTATTAATGTTTTCAATACTAACCACATTTAAAGGGATGTTCCTAAATTTTTGACACATGGCCTCATTTTCAACTAATCCTGTCCTATTCCTATTGATAAAGTCTATTTTCAGCTCACTGCATGCAGTGCTGAGTTTTGCAGTCCAAACTAATACAAGCTAACACTAGCGCAAGTCAGTGGTTTCTGCAATAGCCACTACCAAACACACCACAGTGCATCCAAAGCAAGTCAAACACCACGACAGTCTGTTGGTACGAATTTGAGTGTTCATAGAATAATTCTAGAAGTCATACAGCTGAATTTCTTTTCTGTGGACCTAGTTTCTGTTAGCTTGCCAAGTGAACCAGTGCAATGGTGGAGTTATACCTTACCTGACAGACTACTCCCAAAGACACTCTGCTACTGCCAGTGAGTTTGGCTAACACACTTGGTAACGTAACCTCAACAACAAGAAATTACAATGACCACTTTCAAAGGTCATATGTCTGACTTTGAAGAGGATGATGATTTTTATTTTTGCTGACAAACTATACTTGTATGAACCAGAAAATACAAACAAGGAACTAAGAGATGGACCCTTTGAGGGCAAAAAAACACATTTGAAGATACTGATCTTGTTGCTGCTGCTGCTTAAATGCGGGAGTGGACAGCAGGAGACTGGTGGTGCAAGTGTGGGCAATGTGTGCTACTGCCTACAGATTGTGAGTGCTTTTGCTGCCGGGAATGGGACTTTTTTTGTGCCTCAGAAAAGCTCAAACTTGACAAGCTTTCAAGGTCTGGATGTATCAGGGAAGATCACAAGACAGGCAAGTATGCGTAACCGAGCACACTGAATTCCTTCCACTAATACATTTTTAGAGAATTAGAAAACCTCTTCACATTCCCAAAAATAAACTTGAAAAGGCCATTTAACAGTCGTGCAAGTGTCCAGTTATCCTGAAAAGTATATCAGACCTTGTTCACTCACTGTTGCTGCTGACCTTAACCGTAAAACTATGTCCACACAAAGAAATTCAGCCTCAGTTTGACTTCTAAAATTATGCTACGAACGCTCAAATTCACCTCAGTAGACTGTTGTCATATTCAACTTGCTTTTGGTACGCTGTGGAGTGTTTAACTGGAGTTTGGTAGTGGCTATTGCGAAAACCACTGACTTGCACTAGCTTGAGCATTAGTGTGTATTATTTTGGATGGTGAGAGTCGGGACTCCATCAATACGAACAGGACTGGGTAGATTGAAGAAAAAGGCCCTATGTCAAAAATTCATGAATATTCCTTTAACCATAACCACCATTTAGTCTTTCACATTGGTTTAAAGTACATTTGGAGGAGGTCAAGAAGACCCTGGGCGTTTCTGTGTGTGGTTTGCATGTTCTCCCCATGCTTACATGGGTTTTCTTAGGTTACTCCAGTTTCCCTAACGATCAAAAACACGTATAGGTATAGTTCACGGTGCCCTTGACCGCGTCACTGTTTGACACCTGAAGATGGTCCCTGGGTGCCTTATGCTGACTGCCCACTGCTCCTAGTCGCCTATTAGGATGGTTCAAAAGCAGAGGATGAATCTCACTGTGTAATTTCATGTGTAAAAATAAAGACCTATTAAAAAAGACAAAAACCTACTTAACAGTATGTAAAACATTTTTAGAGTTAGCTTCACACGCTGCAGTTACATCACTGAAGTTGGGTAGACAATTTTTGATGTCATTGGGCAAGAAATCCATAACCTTTCAGCATATTAAATTTCAGGTGGTCTAAAAGAACACTGGACTGCTGCACCTCTCCTTGCCTCTGTATTCAGACTTAAGAAAATAAAGTACTTGATGCACTTTTCGTCCAATCGTTTGGGTCATTTCAGAGAACACGTATTCCTATTGGCTGCTTTATGCTGTGCTTCTTAGCAACAGGTGATGTTGCTATGAGCTGATTGGAACAAGTGACATTCCCTATGTTCTAAAACTGGCTTCTGGCAACTTGACCAACTAAGTTGCAAGCAATGCCGTCAGCCTGTTTGAGTTGAGCTGAGACAAACCAGTTTACACCACAGCAACTTTCCCCACAACCATTTTGTCTTGCTGTGAATCTTTGGTGTAATGTGGCTTTAAAAGAAAGAGCGACGACAAATGAAATAAAAGCCAGAGCAAAAACAGGGAGGGGAGGATGCAGTTGAGTTGTTTCCCTAGGAGTCTCATGCTACAGCTAGCTTGACTTCCAGATGTTGCTTACCCCAGCTTTAAGGATGCTTGGAAAAACTCCTGCAGCATTTTTATCCTGCACAAAAATCTGTAGGACAAGTGCTGCTGCTGAGAGAGACTGTTTCAATTCATCCACGTTATAAATGGATCCTTGATATCCAGCCAAGCTTGCCACAGTTTCCTGTTATTCAAATAGTTGCAATAAAATTACATTTGAGAGCACCTACGAAAATAGTGAGATTTGCAACTGTCCTTGTCTCTATATGTGCATATGTGTGTGTGTGTATGTGTTTGTGTGTGTGTGTGGGGGGGCACGTGGTGTGGTGAAGGGACCTTAGTTCATTCACACAATCCCAATCTCAGAGTTATCAGCTCCAAGGACAAGCAAATAAAAGCTACCCTGCCAGCCAGGGGACATTTTATCAAGCCCTGCTACTCTCGATCTGGTCACAAACAAACCAAGAGCCAACTCTTCTTTGGATCCACCTTCTAAAACATTTCACTGGCTCCAAAAGAAATGTTACAAAGTGCAAATGAGAACAAATCTTCACTCTTAAAGAAGCCATCATAAGCAAGCACAAATACATTCATATGGATTTGTGTTAAAGAAAAGAGTTTTACAGTCTGTCTCTCACAGGCCTCTGTTTCTTTCTTACGTCACAGCACTGACCTCACTGAAACCCTGCTAGCAAATTACAGCAATAACCGCAAACAAAAGTGGATGATAACAAGTTGAACACATTAAATATTCTCGTAACTGATATTCAAACACTACTGTTCTTTTGCAGCAGAGTGGCATGCTGGCAGACCTATTGACTATTGATTTTCAACATCCATATATTAAATTGGGAATCTTGTCAGTATAATTACAGAATTTTTTGATTACTGTTGCTCAGATTTCCATTGTAGGGTTCAAATGAGCAAAACATTTGAAAAAAATAAATTAATAAAATGATGAACATGTGCAATATTGTGAAGATCCAACAGACTTCCTCCTTTTTGTGTTACCTAATTTATGCTAAATGCTGATATTTTAATTTGTGTACTACTACAGATGAGATCTGAGGCCACAGCAGGAATAGAGCATTTTATGTGACAAATTTGCAAATTAAAACTGTGAGAATTTAGTGATCAAGTTAGTGATAAACACAGTAATTTAACTCCTATTAACTTGAGTACTTGAAAGTAGTCTCTTTTACAGACTTTTATAGTCAGATTAGGAATACCCACCTGAATAACTGTGCCTCCCTGTGATCCAGGGAGCTGTGTTGTCTAGGGCATTAATCCCTGGAAGGGTCTCCAAAGGTAAATTGGTCCCAGGTGAGGGTTCAGACTCAAAGTGATCCAAAGACCTTGTGTTAAAGGGCCTAAAAGGAGATGCTGCACCTTGCCTATAGTAGGGTCAGAGGCACACAGTCAAACATGTTGTCAGTTGGTGCTGGACCCTTCAAGATTGTCCTTTGTCTCTGAACATGTTTGTGTTATTTAAGGACAAAACCTCGAGGCACAGCTGGGTTTGGGAGAGTGCCTAGTTTGGGAACCTCAGAATTATATATCTTCTTTTTGCAAGTTTTGTTGTTCTGTTGGCTCCATCAGACCCTGACCCTTTATTGAGGCAGTTTGCATTTCAGCATCAAGCAGCCATTATAAGAGTCAACACCTTCAAATCTAAGGCTTTGACTCTCTGCTTCAACGTGTTGGACTGTTCCTTCTGGGTTTGGAGCAGTGAGGTGATGCCCCAAACAAAGGACTTTGGGCATTTGGGGATTTGGTTTACAAGAGATGTTGGCATTGTACTGGCCTGTTGAGTTGAGGACTGGATAGCCAATCTTCATTCAAGCCCTCAGTTACGGTAATGATCTTCGGGTAGTGACAGAAAGAATGAGATTATGGATGCTAGTGGTAAAAATGACTTTCTGCCACCGAATGGCTAGAAGTCAAGGACTACTATTTTATTATCCACCTTAGGTACAAGTTTCATTATGAAACAGATAATTTGACATGGATTTACAGTATACTACAGTCTTTATATAAATTAACTACTGCTAAGAATTTGCATTCACATTGTGACATACGCCTATTGAGTGAAAGCCAACAGTAAGTATTTAACTTATGTGATGAAGGAAAGCCGAAAATTCATTACATCTCGACTAATGACTTGAATTTTACAACATTCTCTTAAAACTCTGCCTGCTGGTCGTGAAAGCTCTACTTGTCGACTGTTGGGACCCTTAGTTTGACTGAACTGTTTGTCTAATTACATAAATTTTCCAGTTTGTTTTTCTTTCATGAACCATTCTTTGAGCTCATGTTGAATTTCAGTGAATCTGTGGTAGTAAAGCAATGTTGCCTCACCAGGGCAGCTTTTTGGTCTCCCGCTCGTCCACCCCTCAACCTCTACTTCTGGTCAGGGTCGATCAATACTTCCCCTGTAGCTTATCACTAATGTGGAACTGGCTGTTTGTCCAAACCCTGCTCCGTCTACATAAAGACTTGGACGGGACAACATCAAACCCAAATGCACCACATATCACCCCATGATCATGCAACTCCGGATGCACTACTGGACTTTAAGCTGTTTGGAAAGACTCAGAGAGAGATCGCTGGTGCAGGAAAGAAGAAGAAGAAAGAAGAGAAAAGTAGCTGGACGAGTCAGGAGCAAGAGAACAAACGCTGGGTATGAATGAATCTTGAAAAAGGATCCACATGAGAAACTTGAGGTGAGTTAGTTGTCCTGCAGTAATGCCTCAATCCTCTAATAATGTTTAACCTCCCAGTTTTGTTCTGAAAGTTGTGAACTAGGATAAATTTAAACATTGAAAAAAAAAACACACTCTGTACAATTTAGTTGAAATGTTGTGTAATGTAGTTAAAGGCAGAAACACTGAAAAAAATGATTGAATTTATCTGCACATGCAGTCTTTTTTCTAATTATTAGATAAAAATGCATAAATTTTTGTTAGAGAGAAAACAGAAATAACACAGGTGGTCTTTTGGTGTGTTGCTGTCTCACACACTCTTATTCACACACACACACTCTTATTCACACACACACACTATGCACACATGCACACAGCTGCAGTCATCCCCACAATCAGCAGAAAAAGACACGACCGGACTTTGGACACTTCGGATAAGCCTTGTGTATTTACTCAGCACTATTTTCCCTGTTTTTCAATGGTTTTCTATGCTTTAATTTGTTTTATATTTAAGGATATTGATGAGAACAAAAGTGCCACACTAATAATAATAAGATCAAGTTTAGTGTGAACTGAGAGTGATTTTTTTACTCTGTTTCTACACGCCAACAAACTACTTTGTTCCTTTTTTCACCAGGTTTGCCATCCGCCAGACTGTATTAACAACCTCTACGTCAGCAGTAACTACAGTAAATGCTGTCCTCCAGAGCTGTGGAGTGTGACAATGGTGTTTGTGTCCTCTGAATCAAACGCCATTATCACACTAAATAGCTACAGTGTGAAACGGACCTCAGTATATTCACCAATTTCCTGGTTTGTCTGGTTGTGCTTTTTCCCCTTTTTTGCTGTTTATTTCTTTGGTGACTTCCGTGTAATCCTCTTTGTATTTTTTGCAAATTTATAATAGTTTCCTGATTTATACTGTTGACATATTGATGGTCATGCCTATAGCTTGGGACACATTACACCATGCAGGAGTGGCAGAGATGAAAATAGAAATGCAATGTGTTGGTACATTGTTCATGATCTTGAGCTCATGAATGTGACCCACTTGGTTCAGCGTTTGAGGTGCTAATTTGCTGCTGGAGACCTTCTTCTATAA
>JAQLOL010000011.1:16809807-16821254 GCA_029783665.1 Naso thynnoides
ATAAGAATAGATGGCCCAGTTGTTTGATGTACAACATGTAAACATGTCATCTCATTCAAACGCTTGTAATGCTATATTTAATGATTGCACAGCATCTGTGCAAATGATGTTGATAAACATTTGTTTCTTTGTTTGTTGCTATAGTGAAGTTTTGCCTAAGAATAAAATCATAGTATTCACATTTTAGGAATTCCCCCGTCCTCAGTCCTGTGTACAAAACAAACAGATGTTTGAATATTAATGCTGACACATTGCTTCCTCCTGCAAACCCCTAGACTAGAGGTCCCTTTACAGAAATGTGACTTGTTTTATTTCATAAAAAAGACACCAGAAAGTATCTTCAAGCAGCAATATCTCTTTAATAACAAAGATCTACACAGCTGCACTCTGAGAGCCATGACAGCAATTTGGGTCAGAGATTTAAAAGGCAACAGTGAGAGGAAGACAGAGAGGCTTATTATATAGAGTATGCAACTGGATGGCTAGCATGCAATGAGACCATATGTACCTATGTAGATTTGGCTCTTAGTCTTTTAGTTTTATACTTTTTTTTTAAACTTAGTTTGAGCATGATTGGCGCAGTATAAATCCTTGAGATGATGCTATGCATTTAAACTGGATCAAACAAGAAGAATTCCCCATATAATAAAATGACAATTCAATAAACATTACACATTCATATTTTTCAGTGAATACATTCAAAGGCTTATTTAAAGTGAGGTCTATGTGTACAAAATTTGTATTGCTTTCAGAATATAAATTCTGCACAGCCTGAATCAGTAGTTTTTACTAAATGAACAAACACTGTGATCATCAAACGTCTTTGTTGCCTGGCAAAGCAAACACACACAAGTGACCCACTCATACTGAAGCCAAAACAAAAGTGAACATTTGTACTATATCATACAACCTACTTGAAAGACATTTCCTCCAATCAATAAATAAGTTCATTAATTTAATGAACCATAAGTTTGAAAACATCATTGAAGTAGAAAACAAAAAAACCTTTGTATTGATCTCTGAAGAAAATCATTGCATCACCATCAATAAAGCATCTCTAAGACATCAAGACTGTTAACAAACTCATTGTTTTCACAATCACTTCAAGTGTTTGTTCGATGTGTCACAGTTTCCCAGAACTAAGAAGTTTACTCCTCTGGATTAATATCACTCTCTCATACAGCGTCTTAAGTGAAATAAAAAATCTCTCTCAAATGTTCAACATGAGATGAGGCAAAAATACTTTAATAAATCAACAGCCGCTGGTTGCATCACAGTCGCTCCGTTTAGAGTCAAATAAGTCTGTCACGTACATGATGAGCCCTGCTGCCGCCCAAAACTTTAAACACATTCCTTATTCCTCTTCGACAGGCCAGACTTTGCAGGACGAGGTCCAGTGTGGCTGAAGCAAATCCCCTAAAACCTCATCTCATTGTTTCAAAAGCAATAAACCCTCAGTCAAAAATTCCCCTTCTATTATGACTTGCCCTTCACTGTTGGCCCGAATGTTTTTTTCTTGGGTGCTGCGGAGGGTTGAGGTTTGGGTTTGGGAGTAGATGGCTTTTTAGCTTTGGGCTGCAGAGGTTTGAGACCCAGGATCTCACAGTATGTGTTGCACTGGTGTAAAGCTTTGAACTGGTCGATGAAGGAGGTGGCACAGTTTCCTTTAAAGCCTTTATAGCTGAAAAGAAACAAATGATTAGTACATCAGTTTGCCTGTATGTGTATTTGCATCTATCATCATTCTCATAAAAATACTCACCCTTTCTTACAGGTGGCTATTCCCACATCAGTAAGTCGCATCCCCACTCCTGAAAACCACGAAAATCAGACTGACATTAAACATTATAAACTTGCATTTTCACCCGTGTCAAATATCTGATTCTCTGCGTTTTCCCAACCTTGCATATCAGTGACCAGCAGGTTGCCCTCAGTCTTGTGGTAGACCCAGTGCTGGAAAGCACAACATTTCTGTCCTGCCTCTGAGTCACGTCTCAGCAGGTTGAGCTCTTTGCCGTCCTTCACTGAATACTTGACAAAGTCACCAATCAGCTCCTCCTCTAAGGTGGCGTACGGTATGTCGTTGGATGGACGGTGAACCAGGTAGATGGGAATGATCCTGGTGGAAGTGAGTAACAGAAAAACTTGAGCTGCACTTCATTTTAAGTATTATGGTGGCAGGTGTGCTGCAGAATTCTGTTGTCAAGTTTACAGCTTGCCGAATGTGTCTGTCACTCACTCTGGGATCTCTCCAAAGGCGTCAACAGACTGGGCTGCAGTGGTGTAAGCCTTGATGTACTCACGTGCTGTGTTCTGCACTTGGCACTCCTGCAGAGCAAAAAGTCAATTACAATACAGTGTGACAGGAGATCTCTGCACACAATGATAATTAATCGCAGAAACCCAGTAATGCTTTTGTAGTCTAATCACAAAAGACACCTTTAAGTCTTGATACAAAATTATGTTGCTATTTTTAAAAAATTGTTATAACTTATTGAATGATTGGCAAATTAAAACATAACCAGATGACCCCAATATGCTGATATTCTCTGTGTTTATTCTATATTTTAGTGTTTTCAGTCTTAGTTTATGTTTGTTTCTTTCATAAATATTTGGTGTGTTGTTTTTTTGGAGTATATAATCTTGGTATAATCCCATTTTGGATTTACATAGCACCTTTTTTGGTATATTTTCTATACACATAGTCTTTATTCTAATAATATCCATCTGTTGTTACTATGTGTAACTGTCAATAACTGTTCAATAACTGAATAAGCTGCTGTTGTAACAAGTGAATTTCTCAGTTTGGGATCAATAATGGAAATCTAAGTATAAGTCTAAGTGTCACATTTTGCATATCATGGCACTGATGCTTATACTTTCTAAGCAAAATCACAGAAGGCATTTTACTTAATAACCCGCATTTTTAGGCTGTAAATGCAAATTTCAATTTTCAATCAAAATTTCATATTAAATATTAAGAAAAGAAATAGAAGAATATATAAATATAAAAACGTTTTTTTGTATTCATGTATTTTTTTCTCCATATAAACGTTGTTACTTTTGCAGCAAAACATGTCTACTGCAACATATCATGAGTTACTTGGTGCCAAACGAGGACTTTGGTACACATAATACAACTAGACTTTGAGCTCTGTGTGTATGTGGCACTAAACTCAGAGTTCTGTGATGTTCTCACCTCTACAGCCAAAGTAAAGTTCCTCTGGATGAGCTCCTCGTTGTTCTTGGTCCCGTGGCTGACAGCATTGTGTACTTTGAGCACACATGAGTGTCCAGGCAGTAACAGGGGTATCTGACCTGCTTGCAGCTTGGTCCGGAAAGCCCGTCGGTGCATCCCTTCCCCAAAGTGGGCTTTTTCAGTGATGATGCTGGCAGGTTGGTTTTCACCAAAGTATTGGTCAGACAGGAAATCCTCTTTGAACAAAAGCCTTGAACAGTGAACGTCCTCTTCTTCATTTGCAACCTCTACAGGGGCAGCTAGAAAAAGCAAGACCAACTGAATGTGTCATCTTTTATCTGTCAAGATTCAAAATAGAATTAATTAAATTATAAACCTTTATCTAGGATCACAACTTACATGAGATATTCTTTGGAGATGGAGGGATGACAATTTCACTGAGCACTGTAAAAGAGTCAAAAAGAGGAAATGCTTTTATTTATTTGTTTTTGGTCACCGTGATGGCTTGTCCTGCTCAAAGTTGTTATAGTTAAGTCATGTTTTCTACCTTCATATGTGAGCAGGTAGTCGAGGGTGACTGATCCATTTAGACAGGTCAGCTGACACTGGTACTTTCCCAAGTCTTTGTGAGAGGCATTGGTGATGACCTGTGACACTCTGCTCTCGTCCCCTGAACTTTAAAGGGACAGTGCCACAAAATACATTATCACAAACCTTCATACAATAAGCTTCTGGCATCAGATCTAAACATATACTGTGACATTTGAGAATAAAAAATATGGTAATCCAGGGTCCCTTCTTTGTGAAAATCTGGGCCATGTCTGCAGGTATTTCACTGTTTTCTTTAAGAAGAATTTTCAAAATGATCAGAATATAGTGCCAGTAAAAGTACGTATGTATTTATATGTAGAGGATAAAGGTTACACAATAGCAGCTATGACTAGTGTACAAAAAAATGAAAGCAAAATATGAAACAGTCGGGTGAAAGTAGTGAACAGTAGTTACAATAGTTAAAATAAATGGATTAAGAACTAAAACAGCTGGCTACAAGTAACTAGATAAACTTTTTGAAAAAGTTAGGTTGTTCAGCATTAAAAAGTAATGGATTTTTTAGCTAAGAGTAACGGATTAATGGTTAGCTAGAAGTTATAAAAATGTCCAAGTGCTTGAAATAATTAGATAAAAGTATCCTAATGGGAATATTTAGAAGTAGTTTTAGCTGGAATAATGGATTAATGTAAGATAAAAGTAAACTGCAAATGTTTTAAACAATTAGCTGAAAGCAATGAGTAAATGATTGTCCAGCTTATGACATTCACAGTGGCAGTATAGCTCAAATGCAAACATGTCCATAGACTACGGACACATTCTACAGATAATCTTTTTATACTTATGTTGTAAGTGACTGGTACATATAGAAGACTAGTTGGTGGCTTGAGATGTTGACATTAATGTAAAGAAGAGGTAGTTGAAATTAAACTGAATACCTTCTCTTGATCTCAGCCAGGACGGTGCCGTCTCTGCTCCAGGTGACTGTGTATTGGGAGACAACAGCCGTAAACTGACACCACAGACACACACTCTGAGGGTCTCCACTCACTGGCTCTGCCTGGATCGGCTTCACCACCTTGGGTTCTGAAGACATTATAACATACATGTACTATGCTGTGAAAAGCAAAGATTTACCTACCTACCTACATGCCTTTCTAATTTTCGCCAGAGAAGTGCCTAGCAGAAAAACGTTTTAGTGTTTATTTCTTACCCTCTTTAGTTGGGATTTTTTGTTTGACCACTTCACTGTACGCCTTCTTATGAATTGCCCCGGTATCTATCTTGAGCTCCTCTCCCTTGGCTGGGACAGAAACATCTGGTTTCGGTAGCTTAGACTCCAAAACACTGACAATCCTCCCAAACTTATTATCAGACAGACGTCGCCTTTTGATGATATCATCATTCAAAGGACTTGTGAAGTTTTTCGTCTGGTGGCCTTTATGATCTGTGTGATGCGGAGGTTGTTCTGCCTTGGAAGCTTTAGCCTCTGGTTGCTGGGGCTTTTTCTCAGCATCTCTGTCCTTTTCAGCTTTCCCAGCTTTAGCGCCCAGCTTGGCCTCCATTATATCAATTCTTCCTTTTGCAGCCTTTGGCTTTGCTCCATTCTCCACTTCAACCAGTGGCTCCCCTGCACTTTTCACTCCTGTTGTACTGTGAGTGTGTTTCTTTTTCTTCTTGCCATGTGGCTTGGCTGAAGCCTTCTCAGCTGCCACACCAGTCTCAATCATCAGTTTAGTCTTGTCCTCAAGCCTGGCTGGAGTGTTCTCCCCTGTGTGGTCATCTCCAGTAGGAGAATGAGTGTCTTGCTGTTTGCAGACCTGCGGGGCTGAAACTTGGTGAGATAAATTCTCCTGTTTCTTGGAAGCCTGTGCACCATAATGATGAGCTGCTGACTTGTCCTTTTTGGAGCGTGTTTTGCTCTCTGAGGTGGACTTGTGGGTTTTATGAGGCATTTTTTCAGCTGTTTTCTGATTCAGCTCAGCCCTCTCAGGTTTTGTGGCAATGGGTTTTGCAGCCCTTGAGACAAATGGGTCGTCTAAATCTAAGGTGACGATAGCAACACGGTTTTCCTCTGAGATGATAAAATGATCTGCAGGAAGAACAGTCAAGTTTGACAGTTCTCTACTGAGGTCAGTAATGTCCTCATTAACTGTTTTCTTTGCAATGAAGAAACCCTTTGTAGAGGTTAAGTCCAGTTGTTCCTGTGATGCAGATTTATCTGAAGAATCTATTGCATTTCCCTTTTTCTGAATCAACTCATCACCTTCCAAAGTTGGTTTGTCAGTAATTCCATCCAAAGTTGGCCAGGGAACAGAAGGAAGTATGTGATCACAGCTGATGTGTCTGTTGTCATTGAGAGACCTTTTGGCACAAGCTTGATCTCCTTTCGACCTGCTGCTTGTCTGACAGAGAAGCGAGGAGTCGATACCTAATGGAGCTAAGGGCATAATAAAGTTGGGACTTCCCCACTGCGGCTCCAACTGATATGCCCCGTCAAAGTGTGGAGAAGTGTCAGCCGACACGTGTGCGTGAACATTTATATATGGACTAGGTTGTGTGTTCACACCTTGCACGTGGTAGTCTGTTTGAGAGTGTTTGGCGAGGAGATGGAGATCTGTTGGTGATTCCGTTCCTACACGATCAACCTCGACTGACCCGAAGCTTCTTTTTGCTTCCTGCTTGGCCACCAAGTCCGGCTCGGGGACGCTGTTCTTATTTGTCACTTCACACAGTCCATCTGCAAAGGGCTGGTAATGAAAACAGAAAAATATTAATTAAAAAACAGTAGTTAATTATTACTACATTGTATATTTGTGAGAAAGAGGTATTTCTTCAGAACAGTTTTGATTCTCTCAAACTTGATTATAAGACTGTTAGTCTCATATAATAATACACGGTATATCTGTAAGATTTTAGCCTTTATTGTCCCAAAGGAGGATTTCTTTTTACTGCCAGTTCAACTCAGAAACACACAGCAGCAATGGATAAGACAATGCAAGAAGTCTCCATGAACGCATATTCAGACACACCACAGTCTCAGCGATGAAGTTTATTCAGTGCTGCAATTTTTGTAGAGGTGACAAAACATTAGAACATTCATAGCATTGTCACAGCGCTGGCTCCAATATCACTAAACGGTCAAAGGCAGAGTCAACACATACCTGTCTATAGAGCCACAATGCAGAAGTTTATGGAAGACCATGCTCCTAAATCCAATCCCACAGTCCATATGTCCTTTATGCAACTGAAACCTTCACTGTCGCTGTTATAGACAGGAGCTCCAGCTATGCCCTGCACACCTTAGCCAATGAAAAGCGGTCCTGCTGGTGTCCTGATACTTGCTTTTTAAAGGGGATGCAGTGGAAATGGGTGTGTTAAAGGGTGAGTATGAAAAGAGAGAGAGAGAGAAAGAGCAAGGAAGGGTCATGTTTCAGCCCTCAGCTGTGCTGTCCTCTCACCCCTCCGCCCTGACACGCCACAGACGCATGCTATTATCATTGAACTCTCGGCTATTATTAGATGCCATTTCTGTCCATCTGAAGTTTTCCCTCTCAGCCGCTCCTGTTTCCTTCAGCACACACAGCTGTCAGTCTTTGAGATTCGAGCCAAAGGACTTATCCAATAATACAGAATCAATCCTGTGTGGGTGACAGTCCTTGGCTGCAAAATGAATGGCACCAATCCAAAGCAAGGTGACAATACTCGTAGGTATGATGTGTGGTGACACATGTGGATTTCACTCTCAGGACAACTCTACGTACCTCCTGACAGGCTATCAATACTGTAGGTATGACAACACTGACAAGGGCAGGAGGGGGAATGTCTCTTAACGTTCTGGCCATGTTTCCAAAGCGCATGATTGATTTATGTGTTTGCCAACACGACTGATGTGAAGGTGATCGCTGTTATTTTCTCTGTCGTAAAGGGGGAATCTTTCCACTGTGTGTGTTTAGGAGTGCATGGGCAGGCATACCTGTGTGTTTGTATGTGTGAGACCAATGTGCAGGAGAAACGTTCACTTATATATCATGCTTTTCAGAAAATGCTGAGCACGACACCTGTCAACATTGTACGGGACAATATCATAAATCGTCTTACCTCCTGAATTATTAGCTCTGAAGGTGCCGTTTGTCCCTCCAAATCTGTATCCTCCACTATATTCAGTATGATTGGATCTTCATCATTGCTGATGAAAACATCTGTCTCGTAGGACTCGACATATCCACCAAAGGGAGAAAGGTACAGATCGGCAGAGGAAGTAGATCCGGGGATTGCATCTATGCTGTATCCTCCAGGAGAGGCCACCGTAGCAATGGATGAACCCATGGATGAGCACTGGTGTGTGGGGCACGGAGAGACCTCAGCCTGGCTGCTCTGGCTTTCTTCCGGCTCCTTTTCTATTTGTGTGGATGTTGCTGTATCACACAGGGATTCTTTTCTGTCTTGTAGATCAGGTCCTGCAGCTTCGAGGCACAAAGAGAGGCAGCCCTGCCCAGAGAGGACGGAGCTCTTTGGGATGTTTTGTGCCTTTAGAGACTGATCCTGAACACCCATGGGTGGCTGTTCTTTAGATGTCTCTGTATCTATATAAGTGTTTACCTCTTCTAATGCCTGTGTCAAAGCATCTATTTCAGCCCCGGTCTCTGTGAAGGCAGCGGTGAAGTCCTCTGATGGAGCCGTTATGATCCCAGGCCAGTCTGAGAGTGCGCTTGCCCAGCTGTCCACTGAAGACCACCTCTCGACCGATGGCCCCCAACCTCTAGTGTCATCGCTGGACCAGCCAATCCCTTCACTACTACCAGGGTTGTAACCGGACACTAGTGTCTCTCTTGCAGGAAAAGGCAAGTCACTGGTGGCTGTTAGCTCTTCTTGCATCACGAGATGACCTGTCTTGTCTAAATCAGCCCTATTTTCTGTATCCTCACCTGCTACATACTGGCATGCATCCTGCCACAGTTCAACAGGGCTGTCGCTGCGATGTAGTTTGGGGGTTAAATCGGTGACCTCCGCTTTCTTTTGACTCACATCATTTACTGACATCAAGCATGCCTCCCAAGCATCCACAGCAGGTGGCTTCAGCCTTGTGTGTTGGCTCACGTCTGACTCATAGTCCAGCATAGCTCCCTCCTTAGTAGAGCCACAATGACATTGTGTCACCACATTTTCTGGATCCAAAATCAACACATGTGTATTACATTCAGGCTTTGGCTTCTTCCCCTCTGTTTGTGATAATGGCTGGTATTCAGGACACTTACTTTCAACTGGATCAACCTTACGGCTTAGGATGAAGTCCTGTGTCTCACTTTCAAAGATATAAAGGTCTGACACAGGTGCTATATCTGTATCACTCTCTAAACTGTCTGACTGTGATAATGTCCTTAGTAGAGAAGGGACTTGACTGTGGTCAGAGCTGAGGCTGTGGCTAGAGAGAGGCTCAGTGACTAATGGCTCCATCAAAGCCTCAGAAGTGGATGCCATGACCTCGAAAGGTTGAAGTGGACTATTTTCTGGTTTAAGAGAAAAGGAAAGTCGTGGTTCTTTAACAGAAAACTCTGAAAAAGATTCAGACAGGGGGGAAATAAGGTCATGAGAGAGGTGAGAAAAAAGAGGTAATGCATGCTCTGATGAGCCAAAATAGCTACAAACCCTTAATTCATCATCCTTTGGTACTGCCTCGGGGCAAAGTGGCAAACACTCTGACATATTATAGCTGGAAGACAGGGGTTTCAAACGGCCTGAGTCGGTGCTTTTCTCCTGAGAGGGGCTTTCGGAAACATACGATAAAGTCTCGGATGATTTGTCAGCAGGTTCTGACACAGACTCTGCTCCTGTCCCATATGCAGACAGTGTGTTTTCTGTGTGACTTTGCAGAAAAGAAAGAGAGTCTACATTCTTAGTTTGACTGTCTGCAAGAGCTGGCGGTGTCCGTGTCTGGCCATCCGTGTGAAGGACTGACAGATCCATCGGGACTTCTAGCTGTGCTGCTTGAGGAGGTTGTCAGCAGTGAGTCTCCAGCTGTCAGACAGCGACGTCAAGCTTGAATGGCCTAAAGTTTTGTGCACACATTGTTCCTGTCGGGCTTCTGTGGTGTCTTTTCCTCCCCTGGGTCCGACTGTGTCCTTGTGTTTTTAGATTCAGTACCTGCAAAGTGAAGCATGATTATTGAGAATTTTTTAAAGATTAAATTGCAAGATTAGAAAAAATCAATCAAATAATCTTGGGTGTCAAGTATTTAAAATAAGGTCCACTATCTCCCTCTAGCTGTTTATCTTAGTTAAAGGAGATGCCTCTTCAAATGGCACGTTGCATCTATTTTCGAGGCTTTTAAAGGACACTTGACAGTATCAACCTTATCAACAGGAAAGCTTCCTGTTGTTGTTTCCTTGTAGTTGGTAAAAATGTCTTATGTAGGGTGCTTGTGTTGTTACCAGATGCAGACTGTAATCTCAAGTTTCTGTTTTTAAGCTATCCAAAAAAAGCACAAAACAATATCAGTTTTAGTGCATGCTATATTTAGAATTTATATATTTATATTATGTCATCAGACAGCCTTTTTTCTATAAGATGAAGCCTTCACATCATTCTCTTCAAAGCCACCAGACTCCTTTGACAAACGCAGTAACTTAACCCCACAGAACCTGGAAGATGGTTGTCTACATCTGCTTCAAACTAACCAATGGAGTTACAGTCACCAATCAACCTAACATTCAAGGCAGCGGCAGACAAGCAACTCCTGTGTTCTCGCAAGTAAATTATCAAAGGAGTTTGATGGCTTTGAACAGAGCACGGACGGATATAACAACAGCAGTTAACTGATTTGTTTCTTTCACCAGCACTCTTGATGCTTCTTTAAACTGGGAGCATGCCAGCTGCTATCCACTGTAGGTGATACACTGATTATGGGTTAAGTACCTCATCCAACCCCACTTCGATAAACCAGAGCTATTCCTTCCAGGCACTTATCTTAAAATTTGCCTGTGTTGCCCCCTACCTGACTTGTAGCTATGAGCAGATGCATGGCATGAAGTGTTGAAATGAGAGGCTTCAAAACATCCGTCCTCATATACAAGATTGCAGAAGGCGAACTAGTGGCGCAGACGCTGGAAAAATACCAGTATGTCTTAACCCATGACCTACATTTGTCAGATTCCTGCAGCAGTGAAGGACACCTCGTTGAGCCCTCAACCTGAATGTTTACTATGGATCCTAACTTTAGAACGTTTATTGTCAACAGTGTTGTGCATGAACGCGTTCAATGAACGATCGTTCATGAACTTGTTCATATTTTGGGCGAAGGTGAACTGAACGTACTGTATTCCCGTTTGATGAACGTAATTGTGAACGCTTTCATTCTGGCGTTTGTGAACAGTGCTCTCTCTCTCAGATGCCAGTTTCCATAGAAACCCCCGCTAAAACACACTGTAAACAAGCACCGGCAGCAGTACTGGCAGCAAACAACAGTCGCTGCAGCCTCTACTGAGCTGGAGTCAGACGTAACGCACATGAGATGGACACATAGACCTACTGAGCAGATGTCGTGGACATTGTTAAACTTCTCACACTGTTGAAAAAAAAACTACCGTGCTGTGTGACGGCAGATACAGAAGCAAAAATAAAAATCAACCTTTTCATGATCACTGTCTACTTACATGAGGAAACCAGTAGAACAGAATTTTGTGTGACACGACTTGCTTGA
>JAQLOL010000011.1:16821354-16835519 GCA_029783665.1 Naso thynnoides
GTCAATAATCTTGACGAATAATAGCTCGCAGCAAAGTATTGGAGAAAAAAAGAACTAAATTAGTTCATTTTTGGGAAACATGAACTTTAGTTCAAAATGTGGAATTATGAACGATGAACTGAACTAGTTCAATTTAAATTGTGTGAACTGAACTCTGAACTAGTTCAGGTAGAAAGTGAACTTTCCCAACACTGATTGTCAAACACCTTGAGTATAAACAAATTTCACATACAAAAAAAACAACAACAACAAAATGCTTATCTTAGAGCTAAAAGTCACTGAAATAAAGGTAATGTTTTTGTGCAAAGTGTCAGTGAATTTAATCTTCTTCCAATTATCTCAACACTGTTTAAGATTAATTTCTGGTTGCCTTATTGGCCTTACAGTCACATTACCTGTGCTGACTCTGTGTTGAGATTTGATTATCGTGTCCATAGTAATAGTCAACAAAAAAATCTGAGTTGTAATCCACTTTTAGAAGCACCTTGAAGTTTTAAATTAAACTGAAGTTAATCTTGTTGGTATGATTGATTAACACATTAAGTAGGGCTTGATCTGTACTGACATGAAAAAAAACAACAACAAACATGTCAGCACAACCATGACTGAGAGCAAGTAAGTGTAATTCGATATCATCTTGACTGTCTGAGCCAAAATAGATCCATCTCTTGGCCACACAGCACGGCAAGAGCTGGCTGCATCTTTAAGGCTTCTAAATGAACGACTCACTCAAACAAATCTGAGCAAAATTTTGAAAATAATAACACAAGCTGCCTCAAAATATTAGATTTTCTCAACTGAAAGCTGAGAGCAGAGTGAGAACTACCGTCGTATTCGCCAAAATTCACAATATTTATACTTCACTTAAAGGAATTATTCCCGATGCTTTACAAAGTGTATCATGTGTATCATGCAAAGTATTTCTCTGCCTATCAGCAGTGTTGCAACAGATAAAGCAGTGTACTTGTAATCTGAGCTTTTGCCATTCTTGAGAGAAAGACACAACAAGTGCCTAAGAAGTTACCTCACAGCTGAATCACACATAATCAAAGTAGCATTAAAACAGTTGTAATTGCCTGTGAAAGGGATTTTCCGCCATGCATGTTGTACGTACCCTTGTCATAGCCGAGTGGTTGAGGTTTTAGGCGTATGATGTAGGACTTCAGTATGAGCTCAGGCAGAGCCAGCGGTCTTGGGGTTTAAGTCTATTTTTAACTGTTGTCCCCCGCAAGTACAAAGTCAGTTACCTGATATTGTGGACATGTGCCGATCTTGAACATTTAACACGGGATATCTATATTTACAAGCTGTTTCAGTGATGGCCTACTTCACAGAATGATTTTAACTTGTAGTTGTTTTGGAGACTGAAGGAAGTTTTTGACCTACAGTAAGTGGGTGAAATAATGAGAGATTTATGACAAGAAGGCAGTAAGGTTTAAATAGCAGTTTAACCACAACTAGACATAAGGTTGTGGTTAGGAAAATTAATGGAACAAATTAATTTTCTTTATGGGTCTGGAGAAGTTTTGAGGTTTGAAGTTTCTTTTTTAAATTATACAAACAATGACAGACTTAGCACTTATCCACTCATGTTTAATATGCACCAAACATTTAAACAACAACAACAACAACAACATGCTAATTATGAAGCTACAGTCAAGAGTTTTGCTTGGTGAAAAAGCCTGAAATAGGGGAAACATCTACCAGTCTAGTTGTGTTTAAGGGGAAAAAACAACTGGCAATGATGACTAAAAGACAGCAGGAAGACATGAACAGGGTTAGGAAGGTTACTTTGGAAATGTAATAGGTCACAGATTACTAGTTACCCTATTAAAGATGTACTAAGTAATGTATATATTTCAATTACTTTGTTAAAGTAATGTAACTTATTACATTTGATTACTTTTTGATCACTTTTGTAATTCTCTAATGAATGTTTTCAAATGTTAACCATCTTCAAATATTAAAACTGGACAGTGTTAATGGCTGTGTTAATGGGGCGCTGCAAATTCAAACAAGAACCAAACAAAAGCATCAGAATAGCATCAAAATCTACCAAAAGACCTTGACCTTGTGTAGTTACACATTTGAATAAAACTTTACAAGAATCAGTGCATCCCTTTGTTTGGCTTTTCTTTCTTTTTTTCATTATTTTTATGTTTCCACAACACCAGTTGGTCATCATTTCTAGGCCTCACCAGGGTATTTTTGCAACAGCGCTGCAATTTTCATCACCTTTGTCAATTTACAGTCTATATTCAATGCTAATTTAAAAAATAAATACATAAAAACAAAAAATTACATGTAGCCTGAGCAACTTGAGACTGTGTACTCTTTTGGTTGGAACAAACAACAATGCAGAGTTGTTTACTTCTCCGTCTCTCTGTCATCAAATCATTTATTAATGTTGTTTGATAACACCGGGGAAGGACAGTTTCATAACCAACAGTAATAAATGGCTCTTACATAATTGCTCCTGCGACAGGTGATGGGAGTGGATACTTTCAGTGCTTTAAAATCACCACATTGTAAATAGTAGTTTAACAACAGAGGCCCTTCTGTTAAACAGCAATGTCTTAAGCCAGACTTGCAAACAAAATAAATAAATAAAATCTATTATTTATAACTATGTTTAATGACTACTTGTCTGAGAACACTGACACTCATCCGCTTTGGCAAAGCTCTGTGTGAGGTCACAATTGTAAGTGTGAGTGTGTGTAAGACAAACCAGGGGGGAGTTTTATGAATGAACCCCCACCCCAACAACACACACACACACACACACACACACACACACACACACACACACACACACACCAAGGAAACAAACCATTGGAATTATGTCATGTCCTTTTATCCATCTATTCTTTTCCCCACACTTGTGTCTGCACACCTGTTCATGTGTTGCCTTCTAAATCTACTAAGCAACAGAGGGAATATTATTACACTATTAGAGCATGTGCTTGTGTGTTGGGACTTTTTGTGTATCAGTTTGCATTTTAAGATGGATTTTGTCCATTTTCTCAGACATGCTGACTTAAAATTCACAATTAAGTAAAACAGAAATACCACAAAAGCTGTTAACTTTAAAATTTATGCATAAGCACTCAAAGAGTTGAGGGTTAGGGTAACAAGAGCTTTATAACTCATCTCCTTCTATCTTAGGCCACAAACTTATAAATCACCCCTTGTAAATATGGAATTATGTAATGTAAAACTCCTGGCTGCAGCATTTGTATTAGTAAAAGCTTAGTATTTTTTTTACTAAAACTAACTAAACTAATAATTTTGTGTCTCCAAAACAGTGACTGAAGCAGAGTCTCAGACATGTTACACCATTTTGAACATGTTGTGGGATTCTGGATTGTACATGGCTTTCTGGACTCTTGTAGTCATAGTGAGAGAAGTGTCATCTTACCAAAGCAAGGTATATTTTTACACCGTGTTGTTGCACACTCTGCCTCAGCCTGGAGTCTGGCCTCCTTTCCTAAACCTCCCAGACAGCACCAGGTGGAAAATGGTTGCTGCACATGTAAGAAATGTACGTCACAAATCACATTTTATTTGTGTATGTGCATGAGGGAGTCAGCTAAAAGATGCACGGCAAGAACACATTAAGATGGGAGTGCCATAGCAGACGGATGATATATGTGACACATCTTCTCTACGCCAAAGTGCCGTAAACGAAATAGCAAACCATGTTCGGCATTGCTATTTGACCGCCAAACTTGGTATCATGATTCAAGTAACCTGAAATGATGACAAAGATTTGTGGATAATCATATTCTGCTTTATCTCCATTAATGAAGTAGCAAATTAATAAACACATTAGCAGCAATTTACAGTCATTGTGCTTCATCACGTTAGTTTTCTGACATTATTTCAGTGAAAATGACCATGTAAGGAGTGGAAGGATCAAGATATTTCTTTGATGCTGTCCACCCAGGTTTAGTCAGCCTAATACAATGCACAACAGAGCACATGCCCTGCATAACTCAAGTGCTAGGATCGAAACGTCACTGGGTGTTTTTGCGTCATAAGAAACTGAAAACCTTTGTTATGGTCTCAGCAGCTGAGTCAGTGTCACTTATAAATTCTGACTCACAGCCAGGGAAAGGGCAGGGAAAATATGGCCCACGTTATTTGTGTTGTCTTACACCAGAACTGTAAATAGGAGGGGAAAGATGGCAAGGGAATAGGAAGTTTGGGTCACAAGGAAGTCAGTCCCATTAGTCCCGCATTTTTCAGAATCTTCTTCTATAAAATCTCCTAAAATAGAGACACTGTGCAACTGGAATCACAATAAAAACTTCATGTCTTTTTTTCTTTTTTAAAGAAACCAATACATTTATTATCTACAAAAGCAGATTTGAAGCGTCATAGCTTGCAAAGCGGAGACAAACAGCATTAAAGTTTAAGGATGCTGACGGAATAAATATTTGTTCTGAGGACTTGTCTCTATGTACTGCTCCATTTTAGGAGGAGGTAGGGCTTCTCAATCAGCACAGTTAACACATAGCTCACCACCAATGTGAGCACCAGGTTGCCAAGGAACAGGTACATCTAAAGAGGTGGGGAGAAATACAATACATTCAATTATAAAGGGTAGAAAGAACCACAACCAATTATTGTAAAATCTGAAATACCTCAGCATCAGGCTTGTTAATACAGAATGAAAGTTGCTGTCTGATATACTTACAAAGTTGATGTCTGAGTAGTGGATCGGTGTTTCTTGCAAGCCAATATAGAGGATGATAAAGACAGGATGTATTAGGTAGCAGGCAAAGCTAATGTTGGACAGAGGAACCCAGAAACTGAACGACAAAAGGCTCTTAATAAAACCTGGGGAAACAAAGAATAAAATCTATATTTCTGTTTTCCTGTGGCTGAGGCTGGCTTCAAAATCAAGCCAATTCTCATGTGCTCATAGTAAAATCTATGGCTCATTAAGCCGATAACTGCAACAACAACTGCAAAGGGAGTAAATTTTTATTGATAACTTACTAACTGCTCAAGTAAGAGCGTGATAAATTTGAGTGACAGCAGCAGCAAACTGTTTGTTAGGCGTCACGCAGTCATTTGTATCACTTGCATTCTCTTTAGCTCGACCCTCCCATCCAAATATGATCACTTCAGGCTCCAAAAATACAAGATGCCGACAGGAATAATGGCAAACAAGAAGCTTTAAGAAGTTACTTCACAAAGTAATAGGTGAAGTGGAGTGTGAAATTATTACAAGTCAGTTAGGGAATTATTTTGCAGTCAGTAATTTATCCACAAGATCAGTTTAAAGAAATACAGTAACACTTTATATAAAGCATGCATCTGTAATGCATTATGAACATACTTGTAATGCGTTATAATGCACCCTAACGTGCTGTATAATTATAGTTATATAATGAGTTAGGCTAACCCTAATCCTAATCCTAACAATAACCCTAACCATAACCACCTATAATGCATTCTAAGTGTGTTTAGAAAGTATTATAATGCATTATGGAGACAGGCTTCATAGGAAGTGAATACTAAAACATTCATAAAGACTGTCTTAAGTTTTACTGAATATTTAGACTGTGAAACGTCCCCACTCTGGTTTTACCTCCATAACCCTCCTCACAAGCCACTATGATCCAGGTTACAGCCAGAGCCCAGAGCAGTCTGTGCAGTCCCTGGTAGAGGGCATGTGGCACCGATGGTGATGCGGGGGTCTCCCTCAGGATGTAGGCCAATCCAATCAACACAGCCAAGAGTGACAGACAGCAGAACCAGCCACATGCTGCCTGCCACTGGAGAAACGGCAAGACACAAAAAGCACATCAGTGTGACAGCAACTCAGTCACTTGTTTGTGTATTGAGTTTTTTTGGCTTAATAATGTCACAGAAGAAGAGGATGGGTTCAATTTTCTACTATAAGAATAGTCTGTGTTTAGGGATGGAGGCAGGTAATCGGATGTGTTCACCTTTTGCTTTAACAGTTGATCTTTCTTTGTTTTCAAGTATATTCCAGTCAGGATCCCTATTAAAAATGGCCCGTATCTTGTGTAGGGCTTTACATAGTAATACAAGACATAGTCTGCAGATGTCCTGCAAAATAAAGACAAATACAGAACACACAAACATTTTTAAATGCTAAAAAAAATGATGGGGATCGCTAGTTAACCCTGAATTTCTTTCACAATTAAAAAAAACAAGCGGTAAAAAAGAAAATGCTTAACATCACTGTGAGTCTTACAGTGTAGATGGCTGAAAGACAGGCAGCTGCAGGAGTGCAGTCAGAACAGCACTGGTCACAGTGGTCGTCAGCAGGAGGCCTCCTGCAACGACTGCAAACACACCTCTGTTTCTGAAAAAGAAGATGATAAGATTATAGAACTATAGTTGCAAAGGTGGAAAATGGCCTCTACAGTAGTTATGACTCTGAAATGTATTTTTCCAAGTAAGACGACTGAAATTTAGGACCTACAATCTGTAAAAATAGACCAACAGAGGAGTGGTGGCATAACACTGGAAGTCCAGAGACAGATACCATGTCCATGGAATACACTGAGGAGAAATTAAGAAATTAGAATTAAAAAAAAAAAAAGAAAGAAAAAGAATAGGTCGGACTCTCTATTTAAACTTACTATCTCATGAACTGGGAGAAGATTGCTAATCAGCAGTAAGTTAGCCCACCAGTAAGTCTTGCAATCCATCATTGTATCTATAAGTGGGAACCAGTAGGGTCCCCACTGGACCACAGACATGAGTCCAATGGTTAGACACATAATAAACATGTGCAGTGGTTGAATCCTGCAGAGAGACACAAATACAGAGTTTTGTAGTCCTTTTTTGCATTGTCAAACACAGGTCACAGTGACCTAAATATATTATCATGACATTGAGTACCTTTTAATCCTCTTAAAGAGGTAGTTGGCCACCAGACTGGGGCTCAGTTTGTCTTCAGCCCTGTCGATGGAGCCCAGCAGAGTCCTGGCACTAAGCAGACCCCTACAACACACAAGCTGCATTAGAAACAGCTAAAACTGACAACTTAAATCTCACAGCAGAAACCTTTTTTGTAGACACACTACAGTGTCACCACCAGGTCTCACCCTAGCAGTAAAAAGGTGTCCACAGCCAGAAAAACAGGTCCGCTGATGCTCAGCACATACAGAGGACTTCTTTCAACTGTGTCCCGCCAGTTTTTGTAGTTATCTGCATTAAAGACAATGCAGCATTAGAATGTAGGAAAGTGATTTAATGACTTGTAGACTGAGTGAAGAAGTCAATGAGTCTTGTCATTTACCCAGGTTGTTTATCACAGGGAACTGTGCAGAGTGTCCACACATGATCCACAACAGGCTGAGGATACGGATGCCATTCAGGGAAGAGTAACCTCCTCCTGGAAGGGTGGAGGTGTTAAAGACACCCTGACTGGTAGTTTGTAGAGAGAGCTGTTGTAGGCAGCGGTGCACACAGCTTTGAGGAAAACACCGTGGAGTGTAGCTGGTGCCATCTACGTAAAACAATATTCAATAAAACAATGTCTGAATATAAACACAACCTATTTCCCATTTTTATAGAATACACCATATAACATAAAACATGTTCTTACTATTACTATTTTCCTCCAAAGTGTTGCAATCAGTTCTGCTACAGGAGGAGCTGTTGGTCTTAAGGGTCCCATAAACGTTGAGGCCGGAGTTTAAACAGGAAGACTCTGCCGTTGGACTGACCTCTCTGTTTTGTTGCCGTCTAATTATAGCTGTGAACAGGGTAGCCGCAAGAGGAACTGCTACCATTACACAACACACAAACCTGCAGGAGAAGGAATCTGTGTTTGGTGAAGACTCAACAATTTTGCTTTTTTTAAATGCAAGACAAAAACCGAAGAAAGTCTTGAAATGAAGCCTGGTGCAAGTGAAAGGTCATTTCTTGTCGGTATAAAGTTAGAGCACACACACACACACACACACACACACACACACACACACACACACACACACACACACACACACACACGCACGCACACACGCACACACACTACAGGATCCTGTTGGACAGCCACAATGAACCCTGGACCTTCAGTTATCACTGTCTCCATCGATGGTAGGCTCGCCGTGTCCCTCTTCGCTGAGCCTGGACCTGAGCTTTTCGTTGGATTTTTCTGTTGATCTCAAGGAAGGATAGAGCCTGAAGGGAGGATGATGATCAAGCTGCAAAGCACTGATGAAGGTGGAGGAGTTGGTAGTGGCCGTGCGGACGTACTGAGCACAGAGGAGTTGGAGTGTAAGATCTGCTACTGTGCATACAACCTGGGGAGTCGCAGGCCAAAGGTGCTCGAGTGCTGCCATCGTCTGTGCGCCAAATGCCTCGCTAAGATACTGGACCTGGGTGAGTCGCCTCCCAACGCCGTGGTGTGCCCGTTCTGCCGTTACATTACCAGTCTGCCTGGGGAAGCGGTGAGCAGCCTCCCAGATGACTGCAACCTGGTGGCGGCGCTGGCCCTCCAAAGCAGGAATGAGAGGAACCTCCACTTCCAGCAGGAGGCGACCACGGAGCTGCTCCTCAGCCCCAGGCGCTTGAGTTCGCTGATGGGTAGCAACTTACCTGTGACATTCCCTTCCTCATCCTCCTCTGCTTCTTCCTCCACTCCTTACTCCTCCATCAGGAGTTCCCCTAACTTTGTGGTTATTACCATCATGGAGCCTCCACCAGGACCTGCAACCCCTCCAGACCTCCACCACCAGCCACCTGGATCTCACACTTCAAACCGGGGGTACCACTCGTCCAGTCTGGACTCCATGGCGTCCATCACGCAGAGATGGACGGTGTGGAACTGTGCGGCCCTCCTGTGCCAGACCTCAGCCCGCGCCCTGGTGTGGGTGCTGGGGCTGCTGTACTTCAGCTCGCTGCCCATGGGGGTCTACCTGCTCATCATGCAGAGGACAACGCTTGGGGTGCTGCTGGTGAGCCTGGTTCCTGCCAGTCTCATCATGATCATGGTGTACGGCTTCTGCCAGTGTATCTGTCATGAGCTGTGGGACTGCATGCCACCGTAATGGGACCAGATGAATGGGCCATGGTTTGCTTTGAATATGCCTTACAATGGATCTCTAGAACTCACTAATAGGGATGTTACCGTGTAACTGACAATGTGAACACTCACTTCAATAGGAGAAAAAAGTGCTCCTTTTTTATGGGAGAAGAGAGCAAGAACATTATGTCCAGTTTGGGGCTTTTCATGATTATACATGTAATTTGTGCTTTGTTTCACTTTGTGGCAAACTAACGACCTATTAGAGGTCTATGTTTCTGATTTAGCTGAGGCTTTAAGGCATGTCTGCTGGAATCTGCTAATGATACATCAAAACCTGAAGGTACTGAAGGTGTCAGTGATATGAACCTCTGACACCTGTGGATCTGATTTCTTTCAAACTGCGTCACAGTTAGAAATGCAGAAAATCTAAATGTTTACATCACAAAGTCCTGATGTCCTGTGAAAAATCAGCATAAATGTGTTGCCATGTGAGAAAAACACACTGAAAAACTGTCACTTCAGGTCTGTGAAGCTTGTATTTAGGCTAAACAGATGTGATATGATCAGGCCTCTCGGTTTTCACTAAAATTTTAACAATTTAAATCATTCTTATTGATAAAAACCTGAAGCTTCCTTCAGAAGTTACTTAAACGAGGCAGAAGAAGAAAGTCCTTCTGAATAAAAGTAGAGATGAGAGAAAGTAGCAGGAGCTTGTTAAACTGTAATTAATTAGTTCAGGTTCAGTTCAGTCTACATTACAGTGTACTATTACTCATATCTCTGTAGTGAGGTCACGCCTGAACCACCAGAGGGTGCTGTGACGGCTCCTCCTCCCCTCTCCCGTAAGTGACATATCCTTCATTGACAGTCAGCAACCAGCATCTTCATTTATTTTGTCTGCGTTTGCATTAAATGATTTGAAAAGGTCAGATGACACAAAATGACAGATGATCCTCCTCTGCTTCAGCACATTTTCTTTGTCTCTGTAGTTCCCTTTGAAGAAAACAGACACCTTTCTTAGAAAGCTCAGACTGAATCAAACAGCTGCAGGCAAGTTTACACAAAGAATGTGAAAGTAAAAAGAAATTATCGTGCTGTTATTACAACTTAAGGCCCAAATGCACTGAGAGCGATAACTGACGTGCCTGCTGACACTGTTGGTGCAGGATCAGCCGCCAGCTGTTCTTCAAAACAAGCACTCGTGCTTTCGGTGTCTTCGGTTCTTTACTTGAGAGTTCAGGGAAAGAAAAAATCTGTGCAAAAATTAACCATTGGCCCAAAACGACTCACCTGTTTCTGTGCATTGTGTATGTTTTGGTTACTAGCTGTTGATTTGTGGTAACTCGGTTAAACACAAACTGGTGTTGAAATATGCTCCATGTAAATACATTTCAATCTGCAAATAATAAAGACTTGAAATGAGCTGTTTTGCCTCAAGATTACATAAAAGTGCAGGTTTACCTTGAAGGTACCTGTGGAGTGTTTTTTTTTAAATACACAAACAACATTTGTGTTTACAGTTTGTGTTTCTCAACAGAGCACATTGGATGTATGGTGTATATTGAATGCGTTGCACTTATATCATTGCTCAGGCTTTGTCCACACATACATGGATATTTTTAAAATCGTAGCTTTTTCTGTGCAGTTTGGCCTTTCGCTCTCACACAAACAGTGTTTGAAGACCCACAAACGGGGCTTTTGGGAAACTGCAGGGTTGAAGATTTTTTTTTTTTTAAACTTGTTTACAGTGTTGTCATGTGGACAAGACAAACAGGGTTTTTGGCTGTAGATGTCAGATTGCGCGTCGTTATTTCCCGTGTTTGGCGTCTGGGGGTGCGTCATTTCTCCCCTTTGTTCACATGCAGGGTGTGTGCAACAGCAGCCATGTCTACAAGAGTGCTACTTTTAACCTTGCAAAGAGGAATTTTGACTTGTTTGCAAATAAATGTTGATAATATTCCATCTATTGAGGAACAGAGGCGTCAGAATGCGCTTCAGAGGTCACTGCTGTTACTTGCTGCTGTTATTGTTGTTTTCTTACGGGAACCGCTATGTTACCGACTTTGTTCAGGTTTCTGATTGGCCAACGTGGCTTCAGTGTCATGTCACCACCTGTTGGTCTGCCCTGCTACCACCACCACTTGTCAGTATGTTTTTGCAATTTAATGTGGACAGAGATCTATTTAAAACCGTGCTTGATCATTATTTTTATTATTTCAGCAAAGGAGGAAAATTCCTGTTTTTCAAATGTCTGTGTACATGTGGACGAGGCCTGGGCAGCCAGCAGTCATTTTGCAGGTTACTACCAATAACCAGCCAGGGAAACAGACTCTTCCGTTAACTGCATAGTTTATTCGCTCTGGCAGAAGAGTCTGGTCCACTTCCATTAAGACAGATTTTAACTGGACCTGTCACGTGTTGGGCCAATCACAACCTTTAATCTTGTCGCAGGGTTGCGGGCAGGGGACTGAACATCACAGATCTGAAAAATTCACTTTGGCCTGGCGTGCTACAGATAGACAGACAAGATAAGATAAGAAAGGACAACATAAGATAGAACTTCATCAATCCTGAGGTAAAGTCTTGAGGCAGAAAACGCTTAAAAGATAAATTACAGTAACACCAAAAGTCCCGGGGGTCCTGGCCAAAAAAGGAGCCCGGTTTTAAAGAACAACAAAGAACTAAATATCAGTTATAAAATGCAAGGTGCAAAGTTTTAAGAATCAAGACAGAAAAACCAGTGCCAACTCTGTAAAATACTATATATTTTACAATAATAAAATAATTTTAAGTGTAAAAATCATCCATAACTTAATCACCTGTACACAAACACAAGGTAATTCATTATAAGTCTAACTGGTTTGACAATATTTACTTAAGTAAAAGTGCAGAATTATTTGTTCTACAGAACAAAGGTCCCTGTGAAAATGATTACAGTAAAAATGATGCATCAGTGTGGAAGTAACATTTTACTGCTGTAGCTACTCAAAATGGAGCCACATTTATCTGTTTTGTTCTTTATACAGTATTGTAATGCAGTGCAGTTATTCCCAGCTGAGGTCGACTCCTCAGATGGATCATGAGCTGAATGATGGTGCAGAAAATAAGACAAAAAAACTTCCTGACCTATTTATCAGGACCCGTCTTTGCTTTGTGAAATATTGCATAATGCTATCCATAACCGTCAAAAAGGAAATTGAAATTAAATCTTCTGATTCATTTAGAGAAGAAATCACTCTGAAAGGAAACAGAATGTGACGGTTTGAGAAAAAGGTTTGGAACTAGGAACTGTTTTTATCAGTGTGCGAAATACCCGGTTGTCCCGGTTTAGCTTTTAAGAAGTAAATCCAAAGTTAGTAAGGAGCTTTGTTTTCCCTTTGCCATGTTTAGCCCATGAGTGAGCCAATGTCACCAATATCGAAGCAGGAAAAAAAAGAAGGAGAAGAAGAAGAAAAAAAACTATTTGCAGACAGGTGGAATGTAGGGAGTGTGAACTTTTACAACAGTGCCACCAAATGGAAGGTGGAATTACCGGAAACAACCAGGTAACCAAAGCAAACACCACAACAAAGTATTCATATTCCTAAATAAAAGTTTTGCTATTTAAATTAAATAGACTTAATGAATTCTGGACGACATATGAATTTTTAAAACATTTTTACTGAGGCTTTCCAGGGGTCTGAATTGTCAGTTTAGAGGTCTCAGACCCCCTGAGACCCCCCATATTTCACACCTTGGTTTTACTCTTAAACAGTGTGTTGTGTTTTATATGCTGGTGCATTCTTAACATAAAATATTTACCTAAAAAGTATCTTATACCTGTCAAATAAACAGTGTAGCTACAAGTAAAACAACTTTGAAGCTGCATAAAATAGAAATACTCAAAAAAGTACAGCCACCTCAAAACTCCACGTAAGTACAGCACTTAGGGAAATGTGTTTCCCACCACTGGTTACTGGATTTGATTTTCACGTGTACTGCAGTGATATTAAGGTATTATTTTCATTTTGCACCCCGTGTTAAAGCATGTGTTCTCTCACTGTCATGAGGCCTTTAAACTCAACCTGACCACTTTTCCAAGTAGGATATAAAACAAACACCGAGGAAGTGTTTCCAGAACAGTTTGTCCCTGCTCTCCCTCTGCAACACACGTCTTACTGATGATAAACAGTCGGCCGTCTACCGCTTGTGTTTTTCAGGGGACTCCGAATGTGAATCTGAGCAAGTGCTTGCCTACAGGGAACGAAACATCATTTCAGATTCCTTTAAAGTGATGCAATGAACATTCCCACATGTTGGTGCGAGGGACTTTCACAGGCTGTGCGAGCCAAACTGAAATAAAAAAAAAAAAAAATCCACTTCAGTCTGTCAGCTCCTAACTTGAATCAGAGCTACTGGAAACAAAAACAGCATGACAAAACACATTACTTTTTTGAAGTACTGCTATTATTTCAGTTCATTCAGTGGCAAACATGAACAGCATGTTACTGCCAGCCATTTGTCAGATGCTGCTGTGGTGAACTATGACAGCTGCATGTTGTTGTTATGGTGTGTTGAGTTGGGATGTTAGCCAACAAGAAGTCATAAAGACAGAGGTCCAAGAGGTTCAGAGGTCCCAAAAGCCCAAAGTTCAGTGTGTTTGCATTAGTTTTGGTTAAGTCAGTGAGTTGTAAGATGGTAACGTGCTCAGCCCAGTGTCAACTGAGAAGACCAGTTAGATGGTTGTTACAATTTTTGTCTGTTGAGGGGCCCTGAGTCAAAATCAACCTCTTAACTTCAGTTATACTATTAATATTATATATATTAATAATATTATATTATCAATATTAATAGGCCTATATATTAATATTACGTCCGCAATGGATGGACTTGATAAAATCTTGTAACTCAGAATTTGAAGAATGAACATTTTGTGAGTTGGCAGATATGTTCATTAATTTTTTTTTCCTTGTTATGCTGATGAAAAGTGTTTGCTAAAATGAATTTAATACTTTAAAATGGACGGATGGATAAAATAGATAGATAGAGATTTGAAGAAGAAGAAGAAGAAGAAGAAGAAGAAGAAGAAGAAGAAGAAACAGCTTTAAAAATATTGGGGGAAAAAGTATGAAAGTTCATCACGAATTTGCCTCATGGTTGCCATGGC
>JAQLOL010000011.1:16840065-16853255 GCA_029783665.1 Naso thynnoides
CTTTTGACAATCTTGTAAAAAAAATATCTTTAAAAGTTAATTAAAATTTGTGTCTTTCAAACACTGTTCGTGGTGTAAAATGTTTGACATAATTGTTCATAAAATGGGAGCTTTAACTTGAGTTTTTGTTGTGTATGCATTTGATATGTAAAATATAATAATTTGACAATTTGGGATGTTACATGTAATATCAGCTTAAAATAAATGCAGAGATTTTGTTTCAGGATCTGTAGTTTGGTATGTATTATAAGAAGGTATGGGAATCGAGAACCAGTTCCACTTGAGAACAGACAACAAATTGAAATCGGAATCGGTATCATATGCCTCCAGATTTATCAGTTTTTTCTCATCAATGTCCAGACGTGATGCTGAAATGAAAAGGCAGAACTCAACCGCAAGGGCAGTGCAGCCTGCAGACTGTCTACAGGAAGCTCACTGATAAACAGTGGTGATAATAAAACATTTGGGATGCTGATACTGAGAACCTGTGTAGGCCTACTAATCAGAAAACTGATTAGGAATCGATAAAGGAACTGATAAAGAGTTGGACTGATAAGCAGAATTGATCATGGAAATGGTATAAAAAAAACCCTAATCAATTCCCACCCCTAATTAGGAGGCAGGGTGTAATGTAGTAGCCAAAAACTCAAAGAGAAATATTAGTTGATAGGGCCTGACAGATATATCAGTTTGCTGATCTTATTCACTGATATCAGCCTTTCACAGATACTGTATATCAGCATCAGTGTATATGTTCTCCACAATGCGTCAATATTAAAACTGTTTTTCAAGGACAGAAAAATGTTTAGGTTAATGTTTTAAAATTTTGTAATTACATAGTTTGTCTAGCAGAGGGTGGTCCATTATTTAATAACTGAAAAGTGAAGTGTTTGGTGCACTGATGTGTGGAATTAAGTTTGTTAAAATTTAAGATATCCAACTTCCATTACACATCTTTGTCACAAGTATTCAGCCGACATTACATTGGCTCATATTTAATTTTGACCAATATATTAGAATTTTCCTGCTCCCTATTATCAGTATTGGCATCAGCCACAAACATCGCATATCGATCGGGCCCTATTAATTAACAATGAAAGTTAAAAACCTAAAACATAAAGCATGTTTGAAACCAACTCATACTCAACCAGAAAGTTGATATTAAAGACTTCATAAGGGGCATCAACTCTCTTAAAGTTTTCTATATGTATATTTTGTCTTTCAGACATTCATTGGACGTTAGCAGCATAGAAAATTCTGAACACTGCTGACTGTATGAGGATTAATCCCATTACAACAATATATATTTATACACTATCTAGTTCTAGTGCGAAGACAACTATGGAAACGGTTTAAAATAAAAAAAAAGCTCTTCTATAAAAAGATCTATTCAAGTCCTATAGAAACATCTATGAGTGTACAAAAACTCTTGTTCCGTTTACTTAAAGACACATAAAGTGACCTTGACATATATTACATATTTTTGTGTTTATACATTATACATTATACATTTTGTTGTACCATACATGTACATTAGGTATGTGCAGCAGAACCCCAGCCAACTGAGGTAACGTAGGTTGTCTGCAACAATGGAGCAAGTTTAAAACATCAGTGTTTGCTTCAGATGGAATGGTTTAAAAATGTGTCCCTCTCACTTCTCAGCCACGCTTAGTCTCTTTGACTTTATGAACGCCATCCCATGTGTCCTCATGTGAGTGTTCAGATTTCCCTCTGTTTCAAACATCTTTCCGCACACTTTGCACTTGGTATTTGGTGTCCCGTCATTGTTCTCATCTGTGACGTCCAGCTGGTTCTCTCTCTGACTCTCGTCATCGTCCGTTCCCCGTCCGTTGTATCGGGCAAGACCCTGTGGCTCCTTGAGCCGGTGGACGATGAAGAGGTGACGGGCCAGCGAACGGGGGGAGGTGTAGCACAGCCCGCACTCCTGACATTGGTAGGATGAGCCGTCAGACTTGTGCTGGGGAATGTGCTCATGGAAAGCAGTGATGTTCTCGGTGGTGAAGCCGCAGACGGCACACTTGTGAACTTTAAGGATGTTCACCTTGAGTCTCTTCAACGGCTGTGAGTCAGAGCCCCTGGAGTTCAAGCCTGGAGGCCCCTCTTCCTCTTCTTGCTTCCTTTTTGGGCTGAGGGTCTGCAGAGGAGATTGAAATGATCAGTGAGGAATGATAAAAGAACTATTAAAATCACTTTACAAGGTGCTCTTCCTTCTGATAAATGTCTGTAAATGTGTGTCACAGTACTGTTTTCTTGTCAGGTGAAGCTTCTTTATTATTGGAGTTGACAGTCTTCCCCTCTGGGTCTTTGTCTCCATGCATCAGTTGAATGTGCTGATCCAGCAGCACTCTTTTAGTGAACGGCTGACTGAGAGCTGGACAGTGCCTATCAGGGTACAATAATACAACCAGCTTATTTTTGTCTTCTATCATTTGTGTACACATCATCCTGAGAGTGAGAGTGATAGCCTTTCACTTCAGTTGCATGAAAGTGTTTGCAAGTTACGTAATTACATTTATGTAAGTGAAGCTGCTCCATGAACCAAACATGAGCCTGCTGACATTTGACACATCACAGTCTGTGCCTGTGCTGACTGCGTGTGACAGATAATATTGATAACTGGCTCATTACTCTCTGCCATCCCAGAGCCAATCACCCTCTCTTCTGCCTCTTTCTAAAGCAAAATTTTTTCGCACAGAAAATTGAGATCACTGGTCATTTTAGTTCAGTCTGGTGTTACGACAGAGCTGCAAAGTCCACACAGAGGGAGGAGGTCTGGGTGGATGGATGGGTCAACAAAACACAGAGACCATGGTTTGTTTCCCCTTTCCTGGAGACAGACAATCATGTCTTCTTGTAGTCATGACAGCATCTGTACTCTAAAGGTGGTTATTATTAAAACTATAATTTCAGAGTCTCCTAACCTTAACAAAGTAGTTATTTTATTTAAAATCATGATCTTTCCTAAACTGTAATCTGGTTGTTTTCGTGCTTTAACCTAATCAAACCTTAACCACAGCGTTGTAAGATCTGAAAACAGTTTATGTTTGATGTGTTGATGGTGTCAGATCAGGAAACACTGAAAGTAACACAGTAGGTGTGTGTACTTACGGGCAGGTGTAGACCTTCCGCATTCCCTTGTGTTTGAGACGGTTGTGTCGGCAAAGGCTGTGTGAAGAGCTGAAGGACTTGTCGCACTGTCGACAGGGGTGTTTCTTTAACATCTGCAGTGTAGGGAAACATATGATACATTAAGACATAGGCAGTCATAGATCATCATGTTTCCACATCTGGACTTAAAAAATTTAGTTAAGTACTACACGTAAGTTTAATTTTAAGATATTGAGGGCGCTTCCTGTGCAGAAGGACCCATTGGCGCACGGACCAAGAATAGTAGAACTTAACTCCATTAACTTTAACAACAAGAAGCTTGACCAGCAGTCGGTCTGTCTTGATTGATCCACAAACTATTGCTGATTTGATGCACTTCTTTTGTGCCATAAATCGAGCCATCATTTTTGTATCCAATGATGGCAGACAGAACTGCATAGAGAAGGCAAGGCACAAAGGGAACTGATGTAAAATGATGGTGTTATGATTTTATTTTATCTCAGAGGAGGGGAACTTCCTGCCTCCGTGCCGTACACATCCCACGAGACTGTTTGATCTGGCCAGCACCGAGCCTTTTTCCGTCTCTTCACAAAAGCATGCTATACCAACCTAATTTGTTAATTTAATTTGAGTGTGCAAAACTCAATCAGCAACTTGAGAAGTTCTAAGGACATGAAAAGTAAACATCAGGAACTGAACATATACTCAGCCAGCTTATGTGCCTGCCAGCCTACAAACTACTGATTCATCCAAACCTAAGTAAACTAAACTTGTTGCCAGTTTAGGTAACATTGCAGGATGATTGCAGGACTTTATCTGGTAATGAAGTATTTTTACATTGCGGTATAGGTCATTTTTTAAATAAAGGATCTGATGAAACTTTCAAAAAATGACAATGCAACAAAATGGAAACTTCACTCACCTTGCCATGTTCTCGCCTCATGTGTGCCACAAAAACCTCCCTGGAACTGAAGAGTTCATTGCAGTCTCCACATGTGTATCCTGAGCTGGGAGGGTTCTTGAGGTCTGCTGAGCAGATACTGTTTGTTTTCTTCAGTGGTGAAAGTGAAACCATTTTTTCTCCTTTGTCTTGACCATTGACATTTACTCCATCCTTGTTACTATTATTATTATTATTATTATTACTGGAGCTGTTGCTGTTGGTATTTATAGAATTAGTGGGCTTGGTGCTAAGAGGGAGGTTGATGCCTAAGCTTGGTGGCCCCTCGATGGTCTTCAGGGTTCCATGGATGGTCTAGAAAGAATCCACACACAAATTTTATATTGAAACTAGTAAGTTATCAAGCATTGATATGTGAAAATTTCTTTACTGAGCTTGATATAATTGCCTTGAAAATGGAAATTAAGAAAGCAGTGCTGTTTCGCACGTACAAAGTTACTAAGTCACAGCATGACGTTTGATTTCAGAGTTATTTAGAAGTTAAAAGCGCTGTCAGAATACAAGACAAGTCATTATTATTATCAAGCATGACTAATAGCAGCTTTTAATGTCCCACCTTGATATGATCCAGCATGAGCTGCTTCTGTGCATAGTGCATGGAGCAGTCGGGGCATTTGAACACTGACACTTTGTGATTGATGACATGCTGGTCGAAGTGTGTGTAGAGCAGGGATTGCAAAGTGAACACGGTATCACACATGGAACACTTATAGATCACCCTGAAAGACAGAAGAAAAAACAAACTTAAATATTACTAGGAGTTCACGGCACAAAATGAGAGAGTTGATTTTTGTTTGTTTTTTCAATGAGAATATTTTTTTAATAGAATTCCAGCAGTCACTTGGCAGTGAAATGTGTTTCCCATGACATCCTTTGTCTAATTATTTACTTGTAGGTATTCATTAATTCCTGCACCTATTGTTTGTATCTTAGTTAGACAGATCTAATCATAGTGACATAAATTGTTTAACATTAAATATTGTTTCTTGTGTTTATTTGGCTTTAAGCTTGTGCTGAACCCACCCAACAATCCAACAACAGCAACAAGAGCACCTGCTCCTGAGCACCTGCATCTTTAGTAGTCCTGATGATGGACAGCATGTAAGTCAGTGAAAGGTTGCTGTGTGGAAAAAACAAACCTAGATAAGGCACCGTGTCTAAAATCCACAAATCCAGCTACCGATGAAGCAGTGAGCATGATTTTCCTTAGAGAAATGAATTGGACATGGGCATTAACTTATATTCCTGATGTGTGTGTGTGTGCAGGTGAATTTTTTTATTTAGGTAAAAAGCTTATGTATTATGTTTGTAACCTACTGCACATTATTTTGAATTAAATATGTGTATATTACATTTAATTTTTGTTGATTTCAAAATGTGTACTCTAAACAGCAGCGCTACACTATGCTTAAGTCTGTCTTCAAGGGAATGCACAACTGAAAATAAACTTATTTTACATTCGTATGTTATAAAAAATGTCCAGTGTGTTTGATAGGAGATGCAGTATTTAGGGACCTACTTGGGCTCTCCTGCCTTCATTCCCAGATGCTGTGTGTATGCGTGGGAGTGCGTTCCAGGTGCGGATTTAAAGGCCATGGGGCAGAGAGGACATTTGTAGAAGACCTCGCAGTGAGAGCTCTGTATGTGGGATTTTAGAGTTGCAACATCAGCGAAGATCACACTACAGTGGACACAGCTGGAGGAAGAAGCATAAGTAAAATTTAGATAAGATTTTAGTCGAATGAAAGACAAGGTAACTTGTTCTTTAAAAAATAAGCACTTTTACTGGAACATGCTTATCAACACAAAACTCATGTTCAAAACTCATTAAGACTTTAGAAAACAACCATTTAATTTCGTGTTGATACTGAGATGAAAAGGTTGATACCTCAATTGTGTCTTGCTTTTCAATAAAACAGAACCCAATGACGCATATCTTAACGTAGCAAAGTCTTAATACAGAGCTTTATACAGAGGGCAACAACTTGCTTGGCTATGTGAAAAGCTGTTATGCTAAGATGAGCCAAGGGCCACCAAGAAGAGTATTATTGTCTTATCTACTGTAACCTCCTGCACACAACTGAATAACTGACTTTTTCCTAATGTCGAACCGCTTCTTTAAAAAAACTTTTGTGTTTTAATACATGAAAACACATGGGTGAATTTGCATGATCAATGTTTTGTTTAGGAGGGAAAACAAACTTTTTTTAATAATGTGCACCAAGCATAGATTTAAATTTCAAACTTTAAATTGGTTGCGAATTACAGCAAAGACAGACAAAGGAGTATAGAATATATTTTATAGATATATCTGTCATATTTATGAAACTGTTAGACGTTTTTGATATGCAGGGAAAATATCATTAAGAAAAGGGAATCCAAAGATATTATTATTAAAAGATATTATTATTACATTTCATATTTTAACTTTGAGACGAGATCCTCATTTCATAAAATTTTGATGAACAAAACCCATAATTAAGACATAATTGGTAAAATACTGAGTTGTCAGATTTTAATGGCTTGGCTTGTCATGGCTTGTCATAAAAATTAAGAGAGCCACCCACCCACGAGTTTCATAATATCGCTTTCAGATTGTCAACCCATGGCAAACTTAATGTAATAATGACTGTCTTAAGAAATGAGAGTGGCATCTTGAAAGAAAAGCAAGAACAAGAGGTGTTTGAATCTGAGTATTGCCACTTTCAAGGAAGAACACTGTTTAAGTGGTAAATACCATAAACTTATGGCCATAAACTTAACTGACCGGTAGCCGACTCTCCGGGTGTAATGCAGGCAGTTCTTGGTGATATGTGCCTGGAAGTGGACAGAGCGGCAGCTGGCGCCACACTCAGGACAGATGTAAGGAGACTTGTGCTGGTGAATCCTCTGGTGTGACAGAAAGCTGCACTGATTTGGGAGAAGCATTTGGCAGATGGTGCATGTTTTCTATAGGGACAGAAAAGAAGAGATGAGAAAATCTTCGCCTGCATTGTATCACAGTTCTAAGAATTTTATAAGGGTTTATCTTTGCATGAAGGTCAACATGGTCCTTGGTATGTTTCTTGGCATTGGAAGTTGGAGTAAACATGTGCCTCAAATTTTTGAAGTTCACAAGCTTGTTAATGTTTCAACAACTCTGGTACAATTGCAGTTGCACCAAGCCTTAGAAGTGCTCCAACTGTGAATCATGAACATTGTCAGCGGGAAAAATTAATGTGACTACTGCAGAAATCACAACCTGAAAAAAGTTGTTCAGGGAGATGTCTCTAAACACTCCCCCACAGACTAAAGCATAAACAGGTTGTCATGACGGAAAATTACTTTACTTATTAATTTGACAATATTTACATGCTTTTTTTCCAGAGACTATTTACACAAACACAAATATGTCTTTATGTTTTCTTTTTGGGGGGGCACTCTGTCATGACGCTGGATACATTGAACTGACTGTCTCGGTCTGGGAGAGAAGACGTAAAAGCCCGCCCACACAGAAAAGTGAATGGTCTACTAAGAAAGACAGAGCAATCAGGATGCTTTCTCTCTCTCACGCACGTTCTGCATGGACAGTCACACAGGTACACCGACACACTCTCGCTCCCTCTCATGCATGTGCGACGTGATCAGTCACACACAAGCAGTCACTCTAGCGCGCTTGTGCGCTCTTGCTCGCTCGCTCTAGATTTCAGGAGATTGCATCTCATTTGCTGGTGTGCGGGAGCCGCAATAAATATGTAGGAACCTCCCGGAACTTCTGGGAGAGTTGGGATGTCTGCTATTGCTTTTGAAACGGGGCAGAAAATAGCTTTTCACATTTGCAAATCTATAGCACAATACACCGTATTAATCAGTACATTATGTAGAAGTCAGAATTACATTTACACACCTGCTCATTGGACTCTGATGCCTGTTGATAGTGCATTGCTAGTGAACTGTCATCCTGGAATATTTCATTACACTCCAAGCACTTTAGGCTGTGCCTACAGAGCTTTGATGCATCATCCTCCAAAGGCATGGCAGCCACAAGAGGAGCACTGCATGGAGCTGATATCACTGCAGGTTGGGCCCCACCACCAGCAACTCTCCCTGGGACTTGACTAGTGGGTGCTTGTGCTTGGGATGTGGAGAAGGTGATGTTAGGTGGGCCAGATGAGGACGATGCAGTTATCATCTGATCTGCAGGGATGGGTTTTAGGATTAGGTGTGAGCACTGCATGACCACCCCTTTGTCCTTGTGGCCTCTGGCATGAGACAGGAGGCTACATTTGTTGTAGAACACTAGACTTTTGGCACAGTGGTTGCAGGTGACCTCGATCCGCACACTTCGACGTTCATAGTGCTGTGTGAGGCTCTTTTCAAGAGCAAAAGAATCTCCACACTCTAGACACTTGTAGCCACGTGAAGGTAGAGAGATACAAGCTGAAGTTGGTGGAGAGAGGTTTGGGACATACACAGGGACAGGGTTTATGCTACTAAGGACCTTATTGAAGGCATCCACTACAGAGCTTTGAGAGCTGGTGAAGACTTGAACCCTAGAGACTTTCTTTGAGGCTCGGCCAGCGAGAATTGCCTTCTGTTTGATTTGTTGCAATTGCTGATGCTGTGGTTGTTTGGAGGAGGACAGGGCCTGTTGTAGATCACAGACAGCAGAGGATACAGTCTGAGGAAGCAGATTTAGGTTACTAAGATGGACTGTCTTTGGCACAAGTTTGGCATTTGCCAGACTGGAGGCAGGTACCATGACAGTCTGCTGCTGAATGGCATTAGCAGCTTTCAAGATGGCACTGCTGGCACTTTGCACAGATGCAGCAGGGATGACTGTTGCTTTTACTGTGGTGTTGTTTGCTAGCTTCAGGTTAATGACCTGGGAACCAGCTGTCTTGACTGCAGAGACAGGAAGAAAAGCTGTTGCCACAGGCTTAATAGTCATTTGCTTGGTTATTTCAAGTGAAGGGCCTCCAGTTGTGGCTACTACTGTGGTTGGCAGAGAGTGCCTTGTAGGAGATGAGAATATTGCACTGGTGGTTGCCACGATAGATGGGCCATTGTCTCCTTTTCTTGGATCCTCAGGATCAAACTCTGGCAGAACTCGAGTTACAGTACGTTTGATTTGGCCAGATGAAGTCTTGATTGTTTTGATCCTGACTTTTGGAATGACTGGGTTGGTGTCTGTGCTTGAACCTTTGCTGCTACCCTCACTGGTGACACTAGAGGGGCTGTCTGGTTGACTTGTTAGCAACCTCTTTGCAAACTCCAGGGCTGACTCCTGCTCATGTAGCTTCTCTGGATCTCTGGGATGTTCATTGGCCTGGATGGATTCTTTCTGCTTGGAGGGTGAATCCAAAACACCTAAGTCTGTAGCACTTGCCTTTTTGGCGCTTAAGGCTGCTATAGCTGCTATACAAGATGAAAGTTTTGCTGAAGACTTTGCTTTGACTTGAGACATACTGGACACATTAATAAGTCCTGATGACTCTCCAGCCTCCTTGCAAGTCTGACCTTCAGACTTGAGGACAATTTCCTTGAAATCCTCTTCATGTAAAGTTGATTGAGTGGGGTCATCAGACTTGGCAGTCACCAGATTAGCATTGTTGTTGTTCTTTAGATCAAGCTTTTTGTCGCCGTTTCCTCTGGGCTTAGCTTCGTCCACGGATACAGGAGATTTAGAATTCTGGTCCTCCTTCTTTGCAGTGGACCTAAAGAACGATTGACCTCCCTGCTTGTCCAAAGGGTCATCTACCTCAATTTTATCATCATCATCAAACTCTTCAGCACTGGAAATAGGGCTGAACTGATTGAAGGGAGCTGACTGATTGTTAACTGGCTGTCCTTCCTCCCTTGAAGCTTTCCATCCATTCTTGGTGTAATGAGTACCTGCATGTAATGCAGGCACAAGGCCATTATGAAATCCATTGCCAATGCCAGTCGAGTGGGGTTGGGAATGGCAGTGGAAATGCCCACCCTTCTCCGATATGTTTCCACCATGCTCACTAGTGTCTGTGTTTCGAATATTCTTGACAATCACACTAACCCCAACATCATGTCCTGTGGAGGGATTGTGGGCCTCGTCTTCAATAGCCACCATACCAGTGGGTTGCTTGAGCTCTCCATCATGGTCGTGGTGGTGGCCAGATTCAATAGCAGCTTTAGGATCCACCATGTCAGGGATGTCGAAGGCTGCCAGCAGGTCATCAAAGTCTGGCGTCTTCATATCTCCCATGGTCCTGCTTCTGTTGTGAAGAAGATCACCTGGGTGACACAGATGAAATGGAAGAATAATGAGTAATATAAGATGTGTTTACTACAGGTTTTTTTGTAATATGGTCAGTTCTTCAGTGTGCTATATCACATTTTGCCATCTAACTTTTCATGATGTCTGTGAGCTAGTTTTTTTTTCTGATTGTGTTGTGATGAAAAAATTCTATGACTGTAAGCGTGACTGTTCACAGTAATTGATATTGCAAACTTCTTTGCAAATCTTGATATTTGTTGCACAGGTAAAGATTTTGCCTGTTGATCAAACTCTAGGGGCTATAGACACTGCACAGATGCAGGTCCAAGTTCTGGGTGCAGGGAGCACAAGTAGGTGTGGCAATCTTTTTTAGTAATTTGATAAACAGAAATGTAGGCACATCTGCGGCACAGCCTGGTGCAGTGGTAAAGACGGAATAGACAATAGACAAAAAGTGTGTCACAGCCGATTTAAGTCATGGCCAATCATATCAGCTTCTCACTTTCCCTGTAAGATCACTGTAATGCAGCATATTGTCAATTTTATAGTGGCTGAGGAAGGAGCAGACAAGTGCCATCAGCCAAACTTTGCGTGGAAGGAAATAGACAGAAGGTATAGGCTCATAATTGCCAAATTTACAGTACTACAAATAAGACTTCATGGGCTTATGTGGTGAGATTAGCTTGGGAAGAGGTAGCTTATGACAATACTATATGATTTTCTGTACATCTTATCAATACAATTAGAAACTGTTGTGTTGTTCATTTTAAAGGAGCCTATTGTATCCTCTGGCAAGGGACTACAGATGTAAATTAGCCTTTTGACTCGATCTGGCATATTTACAGAAATGTACATTTATATGCATTATCCTTGTAAATAAAAAATAAAATAAAATGTCATCAATGGCTCTTTTCCTGGTGCTATGAGAACTGCTGCCTAGTGTGCCATGATGCGCATCAACTGATTCATATCAAATTCAATATATGAGAGTCAGCTTAATATTTACATGATCAACTGAAGGTTGCATTCAAAATAAATGTTTTGATTATTTATGTAAGTAGGATGGATTTCGGAAGACAACCACCAAACCTGCCTGCAGGATTTGGATAGGTCTGTTCATGTGCGCTCTTGCCTACTAAAGCCATGAAAGTAGTGATCTGCCGGCTGCGCTGCACGTAGACCTGATTTGGGCTGGCAGAGGCTGGATTTGGGTCCAAGCATACTAACATTAATCTGTCATTACCACATCCAATACCAAAGTCTACACAAAGCAAAGCCAAAATACTCGATGTCAGATACACTTACTATAACATTGCTGTCTGTTCCTTAATCTTTCATTTATGTACTAGGAGACAGAGCTTAGTGCTCTTTCTTCATATGCCTTTGAATCAAAATGTACATCTATTTGACATAGAGGATGCTCATATAAGTATTTAAAATTATTCTTATTTATTCCTCATTTGACCGTTCTTTAGGTAACTTCATTGAACTGTTTTCAGAGAGAAACAGCAGGGAAACACCGGCTGATCCACACAGGGGGTTGATGAGACATTCTGATGACATTACGGCAAATGTGGGTAATCAGCAAGACATTTTCCTCTTCAAACACTACATGCCAAAGATTGCTATAATTAAACAAATTTTAAAGGGTGAAAAACATGGTATTGGTGTGCTGATTAAGTCCATCTGGCTTGTCTTGAAAAATTGTGGGTTGAAAAAGGTAATGACCTGCATTGTGAAAGCTTCTCTGTTTGAATGTTCGAAGAATCTAGTCCAAGTAATCAATAAATATGAATGTTCTTGTAATTTTAGTAAATTGGACATCAGTGGACACTCAGCTGGTTTTGGGGTTGAATAAATTGGGTAAACAATTCTTAAAATATGAATTATATGAACAAGATGACAGGTGAAAACTTTTTCTGATAAGGAGATATTGGAAAAATACAGAGATGTCTCTCATTCAAGCAAACAAAACATGTTCATCAAAAACAACCAACGTTCATAACAAATGTTTTTGTCAGTAAATTAGCAAGTGTTTTGCACAGTAGTACCAAACATAAGACAAACATTACATTTAGTGGGTTATAACCCTTCAGAAACATAATATTTCTTCATGTGAAGAAATAAACTAGGATGGGTCTGAGATGCACTGTCTGTGTATATGGGTGGTGGCGACAAAAGGCACAGCCATGGATGGAGCTGCTCTGCTTGTACAGTACGTGCAGTCAAACCATCTCATCAGCCAACTAAGCCTCATGTAGGATTTTTTAAAAAAGTAACAATTCTCAATTCAATCCAGATGATGGAATGGTTGTAATAATGAGGCAAACATAAACAAAGTGACAGAGAGAAAGAGAAATGTTACGGAGGGAAAGGGCAGGCATGAAATGCAGTGTGGGGAAAAATGGCTGCAGAGCTGTGTGAAGCTGCAGCAGAGAGAGAAAGGCCTGGTGGAGAGAACTGCTAGTCACAGCCATGACAGTCATGAGCAGTCTGATGTAGAGAGTAAATAAAGGTTAAAGACAGACAAATATGAATAATACACAACACAGAGCACCTCTCAACAACAGCAGTTTAATAAACATGCATCATTTCCACCTGAATCCAAACACAGTGGTGAAGACGACTACAATCTCAGTGAAATGAATGGAAAATAACAATGGTGGAAACATGCAAGTGAAGCAGCCACTCCTCACCCTCTTGCCTCCGTCCCTGTCCAGCCACTAGCCAAACCTTCTTCCCTTCCTTCCTTCCATCCTGCAACAAACACAGTCACAATACTGCTAACCCACAAAAGACATCCACCCCACCCTGCCTGGAAAAAAAGTCCTGTGTCTTCCCAACCATGCAAAGGCCCATAATACAGGG
>JAQLOL010000011.1:16853355-16876495 GCA_029783665.1 Naso thynnoides
TCCTGTGTCTTCCCAACCAGGAAAAGGCCAAGAATACAGGGTCAGGTTACATCAAGGGATCTGGTGAGTGATGGTGGTACTGGTAAGGATCCTCCTTAGTCATTCTTTGCACCATTAGCAGCACACAGACATGCAAACAGACACATAGATCATGCTCCTGTACGTGTGTGTAAGTGTGTGTGTAGGCTCTGGGCTGCAGATTCACAGACTTCCAGCCAGCAACGTCCCCCTGCCCTCGTCCCTTCGCAAATCTCCCAGCCCCCCCTCGATCTGAGCTGCACTGCATAGCACACCGACATGCAGCCAGCACCCGAAGGTCGGTGCCATGTTAGCCAGTGGTTGATCTGTAAAGGGCTGCCATGGAGTAGCTTGAGCTATCTCTCTGCCTCAGTGGAGCACAGAGACGGTATTGTTCCTGTTAGCCCTCCGTCTGCCTCAAACCGGTTTCAGCTGGTTCCGGTCAGCCAGCATAAAGCCCTGTGCTGCAGTACGGCCTCAGATACTCACAGGCAGAAGCTGCGTGCCCACCTCCAAGGAGACACTGCAACATTTTTCACTAAACTGCATGGATACTATCAGGTGGATGTTCTGAGACACGAACACAATATTACATAGACAGACACCATAAAAGATTAGGCCTCAAATCTGCAAACTCCTCAAAAAGATGGTGTTTGGATAAGAACAGTTACTGTGACAAAAAAATAACTACATATAATACATATAAACAAAATTCTGAAGTAAGATTAAAAACATAGAAGATAAAATGATGAGCAGAATGTTTGATATTTAAATTTAGGTAACCATGATGGTAGTAGAACATAATCCAGTACCTTGGCCTGTTTCTTAACCAGATCTCCCAGTGTTTTCGCACCTTGACACATCGGTCTAGTCTCACTGGTAACTTCAAACTTTTATGCAGTCCCCAGCAGCCGTTACACCCAGCACTGATATAAAGACAAGAATGTATAAAGCAAAACACAGACAAACATAGGCTACTCATGCACCTCCCCAGATTTCCTTCAAGCAAATGCCACCCCTGCCCACATATGCCACCACAGAGACACACGCACACATAGACATGCATGTTCATGCATATATAGATTAAAATGTGGCATACCCGTGTCAGATTTTTTTCCACTCTGATATTCAGGAAAAATCAGTCTTCCTGTAGAGGCCTCAGCACCTGCCTTTACTCAGCCCCAACCATTCCAGCCCCCATCCTCCTCCTCCTCCTTCTCCTCCTCCCCTCCCCCTCTTCCCACTCTCCTTCACTGGGTCAGTCCTAGATTGTAGTCCCAGTCCAGGCCTTGCTTTCTCCTTAAGCCCCCGCCACCACCACCACTACAGCCGAGCATTAAGGGACGGATGGAGAAAGGGGGCAGTGTTCAGCAGGCAAATCAGGCCTTTTGTCTCTTGTCTGTGCAGGGGGGTGAGGGGACTCTTCACTCTGGCTCTGGAGCAGCAGCAGCAGCTGGTGCAGAGAAAGAGGAGAGAGAGGGAGACGGATACAGAGGGAGGTGGGGTAGATAGAGAGGAAGAAAAGGAAATGAGCAGGAGAGGACTATAACGAGGACTTGGATATATACACTGTGTTCATATTTTAGGCCCGTGCTATAGCCACATATGATCAAGAGGTGTGACATTGTGCTGATAAACAAGTCCTGCACATTATCCTCCAGGGATCAATAACATTATATATTAATAACCTAATGTATAAATAGCAGAGGCATCTGTTTAGGCCTAACTGCCCATTTGCATGTTGCATGCCAATGCCAACTAGACTTGTGACTGCTTTTATATTAAAGATGGAAGTGAAACTTTGACTTTCGACAATAAAGCTGCCTGTTTTCATGACATGTATAAGACAAATACCCAGATGCATTTATAAAGAGCACACAAATGTAAAAGAAGATGGATGCCTTTCAGTCTAAACAGATATGTCATAACATATGCATTAAAGGCTTCATTACCGCCCACACATTAAGAATCCTAACTTGTATCCATGCTAATTCACAAATGCAAACATAAGTATGATTATCCTAATTTAACATTCTTTTATACTGACGCAGACATAAAAATAACACATCAATAACAGGGCAGTCGAAATGTAATTATATGGCATCACGTTGCAGTACATGTGGGAGATAAAAACAGAATTAAATCAAGTATTTTAAAACCTACCTGGGAGAGTGCAGAGAGGCTTTCAGCTGAATGGGGCTGTCTCTCTCTGGCCTGCTAGTCCTTGATACATTTGGCAGACCTCTCAAAGGCAGCCATGAAAGCTGCAGCATAAACTAATCAGCCCTCATTATGGTGGATCAAGCCAGATTTATTAATCAGACAACACAGATGCATTTTATACACTGCAAGGCGGTTGAATCATTGCATGTATATGATAGAAGGCCCTCATGGTGGCTCCTGCCTCTCTACAGTGTGACAGATTCAGTGCAGGAGAGGAAACTGAGGTTGCTGTGCTCCCCACCCCAAACAGAGGCACGGTCACATGACATCACGTTGTCTCCATTCATGTCAGCCACAAGCAGCAAAGAGGAGTTGCTGTGAGCTTACCGTCTCGTTTAGCAGAATTTCCTGCTCAAGTTGCAGGAAATTCATGCTAGGTTGTATTCCTTTATTGCTTTTAATAGTCCTGTTTTGTAACACTACAGGACAAGTAATTGTATCGCATGATAACAGAATTTAATATTAAAGGTAGATTTGCAGTAGTGAAGATCAGATCTAGAATGTTTAACATGTTTTAGTTCTATTACAGGTGCATTATCCCAATATTACTTTATTTCACTGCCAATGTTAAAAAAAAGGCATGCCTTCGATGGGTGTTTCCTTAATTTTCTTAAAGCTCCATTCAAACCAGCAGTTGCCTTTTACCTTTTTGCAGTGTTGCCTTAAAATTAAAATGAAGTAATGCATTCACTCGTGTGAATGAGTCATGGCCTTTGCATGAATATGTAGTTCAACCAAACAGTGATTTTATTTTTTAAGACTGTTTTATTTGAGGTTTTTTTTAGAAGTAAGAGGCAAATGTGTCCAGTATTTTGCATGAAAAGGGTAAAACATTTTAGAAGAGTCAGAAAATAAACTCAAATTTGTCTGGCAGAAGCATATAGATTATTTTTGTTTCTTATGCTTTGCATCATCTTGTTCCACCTCAGATTTATCCGGAGATGTTTTTGTTCCAGACCTCCAGGTTGAAAGCCACTAATGTAAACCTTTAACCTTTTAACCCTTTTGAGCCACTGGTGGGTAAGTCATTGCAAATGCATGCTGTGCAGTCAGATGTGTCAAACCCATGTTAATTTAAATTCAGGTGGAGATGTCAAAGTTTGTGAAGACGTTAAATGTTGAAAACATTGTGCAATATTGAACTGAACTAAAAAAAAAAAAAAAAAGATAAAAGATACACATTTTTATTTGCAAACACAAGGAAAGCAGGATAGTAAGCATTATGCTTGCTTTGTAAATAAATGTAGTTTGTAAGTTGACTTAATCTGGTTAGATAAATACAGAAAGCCATTTGTTTCCCTTATAGCTGCACATTCTACATCAAAGCAACCAATTTGAAAACACCAGAAAGTCATCTATATGTTCTCTCCCACTCTGTGTCACGTCTTTCAATATGTAAGTGAAGCTGTAAATTTGTTTAATCCCAGCACTGCCTTCGACGTCTCTGATTGGACAGTTACAAGATGATTTAGTCAAATCTGTGACGAACAGCAGATACCTCACAATGGCAGTGTGTCCTTTTTAATTAACACTTCCTTACTGAAAGGCCGTCCTGAAGTGGCTTTTACTTTTCATAAAGCCTGTATTATTAGTTATGACACCACCATCAGAACACTTAATGTATCATATGACATTTGAAAAGAATGAATAGTATGAAAAGAAATTAGAAAGGGCATTATTACATTCACAACTCAAAAATAGATTTTCAGCGTGAGATCACACTTTCTTCTCTTCATTGTATATCAAAAATATCAAGATAGCCTGAAGAAACATTTAAATGACAGAAGCTGTAGTATATTTTATTTTTGTGTCATAAGGGTGATAATAAAGCATAAACAGAATGTAAATTTAATGGTCTATCTTTCACCACAAGTCTCATCATTGAAAAACATTAACAGACGCCCCATATTTGCACTCCACAGCGCCATCTGCTGTTTCTACTCCCAATAAATTAAGCTAAGAGTAAGCCAGGATTTTACAGTTTGTTTTACTTCTAACACTTTCAGCAGAGTTTTTAGCAGCTGTAACCAATGTATGGAGAAAAATAGCTTTTCTCATAGAACATATATTGTTAAACTCCCCCAGCTCACCTTTTTAATCAAAACCTGTAATTACTGCACCTGCTTACTCATGACAAATGTTGAATGACGCAGTCAGTCACACTTACTGAAACTTTCTAACCAGTCAGTTTTGGTTTAATTGTGTGGCTTGAAGTGATCTCAGTGGTCTCTATAGGTGATCAAGGGCTGGTAATCAGACATGAGAAGCCGTTAGTGAACTAATGAGGAGTGAGTGAATGATTAAAAAATGCTTGTTACCTAAGGACTCTGTTATGAAGTGTTTTGTTTAATAGTTTTTTTTAATGGTGCGAGGTGAAAATTCACATTTTGTTTTACCAATATCATTGCATCAGGGTATCACATCTTAAAAAATTTAAAGCATAACAATAATATTTAGTATGTTTGTCAAAGAATACCATCTTTTATTTTAGCTGTATATTTAATCCTGGAGTTTGGTGATTTTTTGAGACATTTCCTTGCTTCGTGATCTTACATGGGATTTTTTTCCTCGCATAAAAATAAACCAACAAATATTTCAGATGGCACCGCTCTGTGTGTCCTACCAGTTCTGCCCTTTGGTTTATCCTGTTTCGTTAAGGTCACCCGTGGACGAGGATGTGATTCGTTACGAGCCAGAGATACTCTCATATCCTTCTGGGATGTGTTTGTTGAGTCCTGATCTGACCATACACTGAGGAAACCTTCAACCTTTTCAGCACAAAATGTTACTTACCTGCGTTGACTCCTTATCTGTCCTCATCTATTCTCTTCCTCTGGCAATATGTCGGTCAATACTGTCATGAAAGGGATCAGTCAAGTATGAGAATTTCATACAGAAACATGCGGAGGTGCCTCGCTGTGTTTGATGACAGCTTAATTCACACTGTTGATCTTTCCAGGGGGATAAATACACTGTAATAAACTGTACCGGTAAGTGGCACATATGCTTCATTGTCAAATTCTTGGAACTGAGCAAACAAAGTGTTATCTGAAGCCAAAATATTCATCGTCGTTCATAACATCTTGTTACACAATCACAGTTGATTTTTTCAAACTTACGTGTCTCTTAAAACAAGGTCATCGAATACTGAATAGGCCCAAGGAAGTCAGTACATCTGATTTTAAAGCGACACAGTAAAAATCACATTAAAGCGATAAAATCAGAATAAAAGAGATGTCTTTGTATTGTTTCAAGTGTGATTTGAACTTTTCTTGGTGCGGGGTCTCAGAATAATCTGCCTTATGGGGCTTCTTTTGATCTATTTCTGATTATTTGGATTCTTTTCTGCAGGTTTCCCCTCACCTTTTGAACAAAACGCCAGCTGGTTAAATGTGGATATAGCCAGTTTTGAAGATAACATTTCATAAGTTTTGAGATGCTTATACTGTATTTGACTTATCAATTTATGCTATTTTATACTTGTATTCCTGTCAAATTCAGACACTTATATCCTAACAGCAGTACTTTCTTTTTACTTTGAAGCAAAAAATTTTACATAACACATTTAATGTCGTCACCATGTCAATGCATTGGTCATATACAGTAAATCCATAATATAAGTAAGGAATAATGTACTTTTATCTGCTGATTTTACTTAGGTTTTTTTATTTGTGAAAAAGGTATACTTGTACTGGTGTAGGCACTTTGGTATCTGGTGCTTTGTCCATTCTGGCCTTTGGTTGAAGGTTTGCAGCAATACCCTCTGTAAAAAGAGCTTATTTTAATGTTCCTATATTCCATTTCTGACAATATATATCCTTGAATTTGAAAGACTGGACCTTTAAGTAGCTACTGTAGTGAAGCGATACTCCAATAAGGGGTCCGCAGAGTTAGGAGAACAAGAGACACGAAATTTCATTAACACATTATCTTTAAAGGTATCAACATGATCATTCTCTAACATTAACACATTTATTACTGTAACCATGACTTTAAAGGTAGCCTTTAAAGTTGGGGTAGGCAGTTTATCTTTGGTGCAATCGTGCAAAAGTTCCATAATGACCATTCAGTATGTTGTAATTCAGGTGTTCTGAAAGAATACTAGACTTCTGCTCCCCTCCTTACCGCTGTATTCAGACCATGAGGAAAGTTGAGGCCAATCACGGTAATTTCAGATAGTGTGTGTACCTACTTACCGCTCTACGCTTTGCTTCTTAGTGACAGGTGACATTGCTACGAGCTAATTGGCTGTTGACACAACTGACTTGCCTTGCTAAGTGCTACTCTAAGACTGGCCTCTAGTGACTTGACAAGATGTGTTGCAGGTGACACCTTCAGCCTGCTTGAGTCTAGCTAAGACGGACCAGTTCAACTTTCCCCACAGCCGCTTCATCTCGTCATGAATCTCTGGTGTAAACTGGCCTTAAAAGAACGAGCACCAACGCGCAATAAAACACGAACCGGAGCAAAATGAGAAGGGGAGAGTGCAGCGAAGTTGCTACCTCCACTCATGCTATAGCTAGCTTAATTTCCAGACGTTAACTACCCCGGCCCTAAACTGATTTCAGGATTTCCCTAACCATACCAAAGTTGTTTTTGTACCCAATCCTGATCGAACCTTAACCTAACCTTACCAACTTAACTCTAACCCACTCCACTGTAACTCTTGCTTTTAGAAACCAAAGAAAAATTGTTATTAAAGGGGTGCAATGCTAAATCTTTAGCAACCTCTTTTAAGTAAAAAATTCAGGCACTTGTACTTTACTTGAGTATTTTCATTTTTACAGTGTTACACTCCACTTCAGAGCAAATGTTTTAGGCTACATTTTATTTCTCAAGATCTCAAAACTTTAATTTCTTACAAACTTTTAGATTGTAAAAAAATAACTCATGATCAGTTTGATATATTGCTATTAATTACATTTTCTGTAGTTGGCTAGGTCTTGTAGAAATGAGCCAGCTTCTACATGAAATGGCTTTTTACATGTTAATTAAGTAAAATAACACAGGAATAGGCTATCATAACACAAAGGGGTCATTCATGATGAGTACTTTCACTCTTGATCATTTTATGTATATTAACAATAATTAGGCTACAATACAAGCCTTTTCACTTTGGTATTATCACTTTCTCTTCGGTGAAAGATCTAGCCACGTTTTTCATCACTGGCTCTTGCCAAGTTTCCACCACATATTTGGTGTGATGACAGCAATTACTCATGTCCCATCCGTCATCATAAAATGACGTTGACACCTCCCGCAATCTCCCTTCAATCTCAGGACAAACAATAGCGAGCAATAGTCTGTCGATGGCCTAATAATTACAGGCCATCGATGATAATTTGTCGTCACTTACTCGCCCTGCTGCTGGCACCGTGGTACTTTTAAAAACAGCCGCTGACGCACAGCTGGATCAGGAGGAGCTTTTAAACTTTCACCAGTAGTCATCTCTGTCAAAGGCATCGGGAGAGTAACTTCAACAAGTCCGCAGCTGGAGCGCGTCTCCCCTCTCCGAGATATCCGTCCTCTGCAATAAAAATGGTGGAGGTTTTCTGAACTTTTATCAGTCTGATTAACTGCAACTACTGGCTCAGAAATAGCGCAATTTAGTTCTGACATTTTCTTCTGTTAACATGGGCGGAGTGTGCACTTGCTGTTCATGGACTTGCAGACCGGTGTGGCCACTTTTCATCATTCTGGCAACACTACCTTGCATGTTGTGCAGCTCAGAGAGTCCTGCAGCTGCTGCTGCGGCTGCTGCTGCTGGCAAAATGTATCCACGCGGCAACCATTGGGCAGTAGGTAAGAGAAACTTATGTAGGATTTAAAATAATCTCATTTGCTGTTGCATTTCATTGATTTATATGGGAATATGCACCATGTTTGGCTGTAATATTTATAGCTTATGATATAAAATCCCGTGACATTTATATGAATAAACAAATGTACAATTAATGTTAATAAATATTTAATAAATATACATTTTAGGCATATTAAGAACTGCTGCAAGTGTGATAGTTGCTCTTTTGGACACAAATTTCACTGATAACAATGATAATGTTGATTTATAATGATTCAAATAATGCCTTGATCTGTTTTATTTGTGTGTCATGTTACTGGGGATGTTTATTTTCTTGACAGGTAGATATTTTACGCTGTACTGTAGTTACTGTTGGACAGGTTCATAAAAAGAAAAATGTCTCTGATTAGATTCCATTAAATTGAATGCAACTACTTTAAACAGAAGTCGGTAGATAAGAAAGTTCTTTCATGGGAGACATATTTTGTTTTAAAACCATCGATGTTTGCATGACAGTGAAAGTGTCAATGTTTTTGATGGTTCAACTAAAGTTTATGGTTTGTAGAGTCTTTTGAAAAGTCTTCAACAGATTTATTCCAGGACATTTAATGCATCCCAAACCATCCAGGTCATTTGATGGGAAAGAAGAGCATCGAGAGCGTCTCTGAAGCGCAGGAGGCAAACAGCGACTACCTCCAGCTCTCAGATACAGCTGAGACTACAGAGCTGGAGCGATATGAAGGCCTGATGGAGGCTCTGCTGCAGCAGAACAACCACAAACAGAGGATGCCACAAACTATAAGTAGACTGCTGAGACTGCGCGGTGGCTGGCGAGAAGAGGACAGAGACAAATATCTGAGAGAGGTCGGTTTGTGTATTATACTTTCTCTTCTTACATATTAATGTTAGAATTCTGGTGATAAGTTGCTCTGGCTACATGAATCTCTCCATTTCGTCACTGCATTATAGATGTCAGACCTGCTTCTTCTGGTGCTGAAACTGCAAGAAGAGTACAGCTGAACGCAAGAAGAGATCAGGTCATCAACCAAACGTTGCCCTGTAGTCATATATCCTCACTGCATATTTTTTTTCTGCTGCAAGAAAAAGCCGGAAAGCCAATAGAAGTTTATTTTATCAGTAATCCAAGTTTGCACGTGAAAAAGGTTGTGTGGCATAAGATTGCTGAATAAAATTTACCATTGTTATAACTGCATTGTGGATGTCTAATCATGCTTTGCACACCACAACTGGCCTGTATTTTTTTTTATTACACATCTACTATTTTTTATTTGAAAATATGTGGAATGCTCATAGAGGATCGCTCCACTTGTGCAGTAACCATTTTGTACCACTAGATGGCGCACAGTAACCATTTCAAGAGCATCAAGTCCACATGATCATAAGTGGAGATGACAACAGATCACTAAATGCAGTTTTATGCCCTTTGAAGCTGCTTTTTCTCACCAGAACAATAAACACAAACACACCACAGTGTCTATTTAGGACAACAGGACAGACGATGGTGATGGGGGCTGTTATTAGCCCTCATTGGTTGCAGACAATCAGAAATGTTAATTGAAACAATTAAGCTACACACACCGTTTTTCTTTAGACCCAAAGGAAAGTTTTCTCCTCTGTCCTCTTCCCCTCATTTGTCGCGGATGATTGGTGAACAATAGAGGTACAAGCCACTTTCACCCCATCATTACGAGTCTAATCCCAGGAGAGAGTGGGATAAAGTTTGCAGGAGCTAACGAGGAGGAAATAAGTGGCTCGGCAAACTCATTCAATAAAACAGTGGGAGGAAGTCCAGCAGTTTAAGCTGCCTCTCAGTAACACTTTCTATTCTTACGAATGCTGCTTTAAATGAAATGATTCGATACTGAAGTGTCATGAAACATGATAAAATAAAGATGTTAAATAGATTTTTTGAATCAAAAACTGCTTTTGTTGGCTGATTCGTGGCTCTATCCACCTCCGTCTGAAAACATGGAGGGTTTTTGGTAAAGTTTGAAAATTCTTTTCAGAAAAATGAAAAATGAATGAGAGTAACTCTTGAAAAGTAACGATATGCTTCTTTTCAACACTAGCTTTGCATTTAGGGTTCAACTTAATGTTTTGGGTTGTTTTTTGTTGTTGTTGTTGTTTTGTTTTTTTGAAAAATCTTTTTGGTTCCTTAAGATGAGTCATTTTAATGGAATCCACCACTAGGGGGTACTGTATTCAATATTTTCCCAAATTAGTGTGGGCTTTTATATACTTGCACTCTGCAGCAGGATTAATGATGCTGTAATGACTTTTAATTAAAGGTTCTCATTAACTGCAGGCCTTGAATGCTATTCTGTCATGCATGCATGCTGGCATACACTTCTGATAATCTATAATGATAATCTGCACGTCTTATATGTGAAAACTTGCTAGGGAAAACTACTTTGTTGGTGGATTTACATATAAAGTTTATTGTATAGAGAAAATAGTCACATTTCTTAAATCTTTCATGATGAAAATTAAAAAAAAACAGCAGGGTGGGAGGAATCAAAATGAGTATTGTTCAGTTTACAAAAGTTGAATAAATATTGATGGGTACTCAGTTGAATTTGTAAAATTGGCAACATCACACTGGATAGAGATGAAACTGAGCTGAACGGAGGTAAGACTTTACAGAAAACACGGCGAGCAGAGAAGATAACGGAGAAGAAAAACAGCAAATTATCAGTGTCCATTAGTTTCATATTTTACAGGAAATTCACAGTCGGTGTCACAGAATTTTAGAACGTTTCAGACAGTAAAACACTTCACTTTAAGTCCCCTTGTTAAGCATTTATAAGGAGTATACAAACATTCAATAAATGTATTATAAACTAATAACTTAGCTGTGAACAGCTATAAAGTCATTTATTTGAGTGTTTATTAATGTGCAATATCTGTCAACAACTTCTTCCACAAATACATATTTATCAGATTAAAAAATGTGTTTGATGTTGTTATTTCTTAGCTGTTTGTCCATCAACCCCCACTTATGGGTGCCTTATATAGCTGTTGATAAATTCATGAATAAACACTTATCTACTCTCAACTTCATGAGGCCTATACATTTATTCAACATTTGTATACTGCTTTAATCATTACCCTTCTGAGGATGTCTCTCATCCTGGATGGTCAACTGTAGATTTCACTCTTTAAATCATCCAGAATAAAATCCAGTGAGGGTGAGGATGAAGTCAGTTTTCAAAAGATGCAGCATGAAGCTTTCTGTCCGTCTTCAACCTTCGCTCAGCATCACCACGTATTCCCAATAGACTGAATATGTTCCTTGGCCTTCATCCTCAGTGAGGCAATACTGGAGTTCCTTGGATCAGCTGCGCACTGGTACACGGGGGGCGGGGGGCACATGGAGCCCATATGTGACAGGTGAGGGCTGTGTCCCAGGGCCGGGGAGTTCAGGAAGGAGGCAGGCAAGGAGGGGGGAATGGAAGGTGGAGGAGAAGGGGTGTAGGTGCCCGGGAGGCCCTGTGAACCTGTGATGAAGCCGGGTAGGGACTGCAGGGAGGTAGAGGTGGTGATCGGAGTGGAGAGCCAGGGGTCCAGCTGCAGGCTGGGGCCCAGGGAGCTGGTGGGAGAGCGGCTGAAGGAGAGCAAGGAGGAGGAGGAGGTGTCCTGGAGCTTGATGGAGCTCACCTCCAGCTTCTCTTGCCGTCGCCACTTGGCCCGTCGGTTTTGGAACCACACCTGAAAAGAGAGAGGATGATTTATTTTTTCATCCCTGGAAAAACACATGAGCCTTGCACAGCCCACAACTCAACACATGCAATAATGTTTCATTAAAAATATTATATTGTGTGAAAGCATTTATATTTTGGAATATAAAGTTTGGGTTAGGGTTATTATGAAGCTATAATCATTAATTTTTCAGTTTTTATGTTTAATCTGTGGTACAAACCACAGAAGAAGCAAGTTATTAATTTTTTTTCCAAAATGTCCCTCTCATAGTTCCTCCAAATATAAAACATGCACTTTTTTCACTGATCTAAGCACTTTAAGTAACTGTGTAAAATACAGGCCTATGTTTAGAGAAGAAAGTCACTTTTTATATTTACAATACTCTGTCAGGTTAAATTTTATTCCCAATCAAATTACCTAACCTAAGCAAATTAAACTAAATTGTCACAAATTATTTTTTTTAATTGTCTGATTTATTTATTGAATTGGATGTAATAACGATAGATTTACCCAAAATAAACTTTTAAAATGTAAACCAATGACTTCAGGATGAAATTTTGGAAAGATTCTTCGGTTTTCCCTCTGTTTTATTTGTTCAAATTCCGGATGTTTTTTTTTGTGTGTGTGTGTGTGTTCTTATGATAGGACACGGGCCGGTGCATAGTTTATTGCAACAAATTTCCTGCCATTATTTTTACGCAGCCTTCATTAATGCCTTCAGGCACTGTCCACGTGCACAATAAGTAAAAACGCGGTGCTGATGCCGGTCCTGTTACGGGGACATACCTGCACTCGGACCTCGGGCAGGTTAACCTTCAGCGCGAGCTCCTCCCTGCTGTACACGTCCGGGTAATGGGACTTTTCGAAAGCTCTCTCCAGCTCGTGGAGCTGGAAGGTGGTGAACGTCGTCCGGTTCCGACGATGCTTCTTCTTGGGGTTTTCGTCGTCAGACAGTTTGCCATCTCCGTCCGGTGAGTCCGGGCTGACCGACGCGTCAGCGGCGCCGCTCGCGCAACACACACCTGCAGAGAGAGGACAGCGAAGAAAGTCTGGAAATGTTTGGACATGTTTTGGACAAGTTTGAATGTTCTTCCTGCAAACGAATCCTGAAAGTTTAAAGTAGCCTAGCCTAATATTAGCTTTTTATTGTGTTTATTTAGGCTATGTTTAACTTTTTGTTTTTTTATTTTTTGGTGGCGTTTTAAGCTTTAGTCGGAAGACCGCTGAAAATGAAGGCGCTGCGCAAAATCAAAAAATGACGCTGCAATCAATAATAAATACAAATACTGTAATTTTGTCTCTCTTTTTTCCGGAAGAAAAAATAATAAGTGTTTGGCCTACGTTATATGGGCCTACGGATTTAAACACGTCACAAACGAAAAATGTGAGCCTTAACAGCTCTGACACTTCTTATCATGAAGTCTAATTTGCACTTAAACTGACTGATTTGCTAAAAACTAAGATAAAATGAAAGCAGACCTGGCCACTTACTGTCAAAACTTTCTGAGGAGTGACTCTTCTTCAGTGGTGTCACGATGACATTCCGCTCAGCATCTTTGACTTTTTCCGTCAGGCTGTAGGAGGTGGACTTGTGGAAGATGGTGTCCTCTTTAAATCCCAGTATCGCTTCGATGCTATGGACGGTGGCCGGGTTGTCCACCTGGCTGTGCACGGAGCGTGCGGAGGGAGACAGGCGCTCATCCATCATCATCACTTGGGAAGTTGATCCGAGAAGCCACATTTGTCGGCGAAGTCCAGAGAGGCGGGCAAAATTATTCACACTCCAACTTGATTTTTTTTTTTTTTACGCAACTTTATTGCAGCTCATGTGTTTAAAGTTGTGAAAATCTAACCAGAGAGGAGGAGGAGCGCTGCTGGCAAAGTTGCGCGCCAGATGACAAGCCCAGTCTTGCTCTGTGCATATGGAGCATCCTCAGAGGGGGTTTTTAAAGAAGTGCCCGCTGTAAAAGCACCCCCGCCGCACGTCAGCGAGGGGACGTCCTGCTGGATTTGGCCCTGGATTTAGGGGTAACTGTGCGCCCATGCAGGCATCAGCGCGCATCCTCCCTAACTCCTCCTCCTCCTCCTCCCCAGTCAGAGCTGCATGGCTCAAACCCACTTACATAAATCTTAAAACCATCTTTCCCCTCCTCCAGATGTCATGTTCATGTCAGTCTGTAAAAAAGAGGAAGATTAGACCCACAGATTAAGGTACAACAAAATCATAATTACAAGATTTCTGGTCAGGACAAGGATTGCAAGATGACAGCTTAATATTTAATCAAAGCGTCAAGATATTGTTGCCAAACCAAATAAACATTTCATTTAGAGGAAAAAACTACTTGTTTTATTGATCTAAGGGAAAATCATGTACCTCCTGACACATGTTGAATAAAAGAAACTTAAATAGCCTATACTTCTAAAAAATAAATTATCTTAATAAATATAATATACGAGCCTAATTAATCAAACTAGAATTAGGAGTTCCCTTAACCAGTTTCCTTTAGGTGTTGAGTCCAAGAGGGGAACAAAGCCCAAACAATAACAAATTTGGGCTATAACCACTTAACAGCAAACAAAGATTGACAGCAGTGTAGTAATCCTGCTTAAGGGGATTACATTATTTTACTCAAAAGAGTTAAAACCCCTAAAACTATTTAGCTTTTCCTAATTACAGAAGGTGACCTTATCCTTTGTTTGCCTGAGAGAGGAGGGGGTCTGATGCAGGGAGGTGATAACTGAGCACAGTCTTAATGAGCACATGCAAAACTTATTTAGACAGCATCAAAGCGGTTAAAGTCTTGTTACCTCGCGTTCTTATGCCGTATGTTGCTGGAAAAGATTAATTGACTTTGAAAAGATTCAGTGCTATTGTGAAAATGTCAACAATGTTTTGACCTGTGGAAAAAAAAACTGCATTCAGTTTCTTTTAAATCAGCTCAATGCTTGGCTACCAGTTAGCTTTGAACATCAGTCTGAATGAAGCCTCTCAATCAGTATGATAGTGTTCCAGTAAACTACTGAAGAAACAATAAAGACAGAAAGTATTCCTTAAACTTAGGTTACTAAGATAGAATGTCAACTGAAACCTATGTGAAAGTCTTCCACTTCAATTTGAGCAACACTTTCAAATATCTGCCATGGTGAGAGGTGTGGACTCGAGTCACATCACAAATTTGATTATTTTAAACTCAACTTGACGATGTCATTAAAGACAACTCGATTTGGACTTTAAAACCAGTGACTCATGACGTCACTTTTGACCTCGAGCCTTTGACTTGAAGAATATGTGAGATTTAAATGTATGTTATTTCAAAAGTGCGCTCTGAGTCAATACATTTCCTCTCATTTCCTGAATCGGCTGAAGTTAATACTATTTATTCCCAGCAAGTCGACACTTTCCCCCCAAGAATCCACTTTATTTGAAGCGTCTGACAACATCCAATCAAGTTGAAGAACACGTTAAGAAGACATGGGTTACATTGTCCTATTGTCTTAACAGTATTTCAAGAAGTGAATAAAAATTTTAGGAAGCATTTAAGATTCGTGTAAATTTAATAGATTAGTAGAGTGCTACTGACTTGTTTGGACTTGAAATTCCAAGTTTAGTACTTTGAACTCGACCTGAGACTTGCTTGTCTTAACTCGGGACTTGAGAGCGAAGACTTGAGATTTACTTGTGACTTGCAAAACAATGACTGTCTAAGAGAGTGAAGCTGCAAAGTGCTTGTGAAAAATATTTGCTAATTTGTTGCGTTTTCAAGAGTTAGAAAGAAGACTGATGCTACTCTTGTGTCTGTCTGCTAATTAGCAGCTGGTTAGCTTAGCTTGGCATCAAGATTGGAAACTGATGGAGACAGCTAGCTTAGCTCTGCCCACATCCACATACCTGCACCTCCCGAGCTCACCAACCATTAAAATATGTATTATGTAACTTTAGATGAGATGTACAATTTTTGCCCCAGCATATTTTTTAGCTTTTTTTGCCAGACATGTAGATAATTTGTTGACATTGTTTGATAAGGAATATGACAGTCTTGTGTTACTTGCATGTAAGCTCAACTTAATGTTCTAGGGCCCAATTTAAATGTCTGTCGGCTGACATTATCAGCTGACATTTGGCCGTCGCATATATATCGGTATCAGCATATGGTTCACCGATATGCGCCAATATTAAAACTGTTTTTAAGGTTGGAAAAATGCTTGGACTAGTGATTAAAAATGGTGTAATTACGAAGTTTTACAGATTAAAAAGTGAAGCGTTTACTCTTAAGTGCACTGAAGTTTGTAATGAATTTTAAGATGTAAGATATCCTGCCTCCATTACACATCTTTGTCACAAGTACTGGGTACTTCTGTTTTGGATCGAGATTGTGGTTGGTAACAGGACTAAAGTTGTTTCTGCTTCACTTTATGAGCCAAGAGGACACAGGAGACTCCACCAGGCTCTTGAGAAGCAGCAGACTTTATTTACCAACAACTTAAGCAGGCACAGTTCATCAAAAGGTGCCCTGAACTGCTGAACTAACTACTAACTGCTTGCTCTCTTCCAGTCGCTGCTGCTCTACCACTCTCTGTTAAAGGAGCTGCGCTCTTATGCAACAGTTGGCTACAAGCTCTATCCTGAAAGAATAAACCAAACCCAACCAGCAGACGTGCCTGAAACTGTGACATTGACTAATGCATTGAAAACATGCCATCCTCAGTTTGCTGCTTCACTTTTTTATAAAGCACAGGACAGAAGATAGACACACAGACTTCCGTGGATTGATATGACAGGACACGAACCTCCAGAGCCCATAGAGAGTCAGAACGGCATCCCTGACAACAGTTCGTTAAACAGAAAAAACAGACCTTAAAATGGCATGATTGATCAATCAGAATCGACTATTCAACAAAGCCATGATAATAACATAATAATAACAGGCGATATATATCAGAATTATCTGACTCCCAATCTCTGGCATCGGCATCGGCCCCAGAAATCCCATATCAGTCGGGCCCTACCATTTTCCAATAAAAAAGTCTGAGATGGAAGACTTCATTTTGTCGTGGTGTATTCTGATCTTGAGAGCGAGAGAGATAGAGAGAGAGGGGACACAGGCTGACAACCTTGGCTACACTGATCCTATTAGATGGTAATCTCCAGACTTTATAAATCCACAGCCGTTTAAACTTGGGTTCATGTGAAACTCTAAATGTTGAGGATTCCTTCCTCCCCCCTGTTCTGCCTAATCACTCCTAACAAGTGTTTGGATAATACCCAATTAAATTAAGACCTTTTTCTTTATTTAATGCTTTAGTCCTGATTCATAGATGGGATTAATTGTCTTTAATCTTAAATATTTAACGATTTTAAAACAGAATACGTCTTTTTTAAAGCTGCTGAAGATTTAAATGGGAAATTTAATACATTTGATAAGCATAACAAGGTGTCTTCTACAAAAAATAGGAAATCTAAAAGCCATCACAAAAGACAGACATATTCATGTATTAAATATACACCTTTATTTGAACAATACATTTGTTTTTTCAGTTTGAAGTAGATCTATATATTTCAACAGTGTTTATTTACATTGTTTTATTTTTATGTAATAGATCTTCCAGTATTTCAAAATTAGGATTTGTGCAAATCTGCAAAAATCTCTGCAAATATTTCAGGCTCGACTGTTTTTTTGTCATGATTAAAATGTGTGTGTGTGGACAAATTCAAAGGAAATCAACACGTTAAGAGGACTTATGAAGATTGTCTGCTTTGTAGTAACATCAAAAGAAAAAAAAAATCTAATTATAATTAATTCAAACATCACATGCAAAAAAAACCTAGAATCACCAGCAAACCAAAAGGAAAGTTGAAACACTCAGACAGGATTGAAATTCTTTTTACTTGGAAAGGTTTTTTTTTATATAAGCAAGTCTTAGAATACTGTTATTTCTTTGACTGAAAATCACACTTTTAGAGACAGAACCGTCTCGTTTTACAACAAACAAAGAAAAACGTGAACATTACATCACAAGTGATCATCATTTTGAAATGGATTGTAGCCTGCAGCTGTCCAAACAGGCCTAATTAGCTGGGAAAACACTGGTGGAGGAGAGATGGTGCACCCTGGTTTTATTTCAGCTTGTTGCAACGATAGTTGTAAATTACTAGCCATTAAGGAATGAGCTAATAGGGAACCCTCCTTCAGTGTATGCCAACTAGTAGTCAGGCTTTATTTTAATCACAGTGAGATGATTTGCTTTTGGTGCTCATGATAAAAAATAAATATTGTTGGTGGTTTACAAAATGCTAGATTCCCAGAAATGGCTGAATTTCATTTTCTTCTGTTCTTCCATTCTCCCCTCCTCTTCCTCTGCTTCTTCATTATCCAGACCCAGACGAGCCCTACGGCCGCTTACATGACGGAGCATTTCTCCTCTGCTTTGCTCTTCAGCTCGGTGACGGTGGCCGAGGCCTTCTCCTTCAGCTGATCCATGTCCATGTTCTGCAAGTTCTGAATCTGGCCCATGATGGAGTCCTTGCCCTCCTCCTCTGTGGCATCCTCGTCCACCATCTTGAGCAGCTCCTCGGGAACGTCCACGTCATCCCCGGCCATCTCGATCATGTTCTCGTCCTGCTCGCTCTGCGGACGACAACATCAGAATGGAAAACACCGTCAGAACCCAGAAACACAAACATCAGCAGAGGATTTTACATTCAACGTGAATACTAATGCTCAGGACAAAGAAGTGTCTGTTTTATCATCTATAAATGACCACAGTGGTTCAAAAACACTGAGCAGAGGGTGACAGTTTTCTTTTTTTAAGAGTTTTAGAGCATGGGTGACAATTAACTTGGGACTCTCTATGATTTACAGCATTTTTGTCAAAAAAAACAACAACCTTTTCTGATAACAAGGACAGTATATTTATGACTTTAAATAAATTTTTGCAGAAGTAAATAACCTAAAAGTGGACTTAAAGGCTTTTAACAGGATTAACATACTGTTTGCCTGCATGGTTTCCACATCATATGTGCAGTTTGTGTTTTCACTGCTTTACTTAGATTCAACAAACACTGCATGTCTTTCACTGTGGTTGACCCGAGGAGTTAAAAGTAAATGGAACTTTACACTGACCTTAATTTGTTAACCCCTTTTTGATTAATCACATTATCCTACCTTGATTCTTCTCTAGTTGTAATGTAACATCTTAAAAACATAAAAATGCAGTTCACTTGTGTGCTGAACCTAAACTTGTACAAACAATCAGGCAAACAAGAAGACAAACGGATGAACTCTAAGACCTGACTTAATCCACATTCAGGTTGCTGCGCTCGAGGATATTCTGCTCTCCGTGTTTTCTGCATCTTTGTGGAACAGTCGCAACTTTGACTTTGTCCTCCTCCATCTTTGCTCCATTGCACATATATGCAACTGCTCAATTTAAAACAAACTAGACCCAATCACTTAATATCTGGAACAGTCATGCAACGGGTCCTTCTGTGACTTCTTTAAACGTCAATCTGTGGGATTATCTCAGACCTGCTTTAGCCTTTCCTCTACGAATCCCAACGATAGTCTAAAGATATCCTCTATAGCATTGCACGAGACTTTAATTCCATCAGGTTACAGGCATCAACATCCTGTTTTCAGTCAAACTGCACACTTATAACATTAAAAATATGTTTTCTGACTCCCGCTTGACAACATGTATGTGTGTTGTCAACCTTCTACCAGTTAGGAGAAAGGAAAAAACACAACAGGACCCCTTTAGGTGCCTTATTGTTGTTGGAAATCCATTCAAAAAGCACATTTCAGCTCTAATAAAGACATGTCACTTCACTGACATTTGTTCTTTTGAGCTCTGGCATGCAATGTAAACATCATTTATGGAAAATAATTAGATTTATACATATAGTCTCCTGCCATTGTCCTCATTATATACGTGTGGGCTCAATTTAAAAGACAAATGGTAAAAAGAAATGTAGCCATTGTTTAAAGCAGAGAGCTGAACAATAGAGTGTCTGTGTGAGACTTGGAAATGCCTCTGGGAGCCAAGGTCATCACTACATTCAGATGGATAAAAATCATTGTTATGGAAAAGCTCTATCAGGAATTCATTTCGCTCCATTGCCATAAAAACACAAAGTTCATCACAAGAAAGTTTTCACCTCTAGATTAATAGACACTCAGGGGGTTATCTATAAATGGCTGAAATAAAATCAAAACATACCTTTTGTGCTCCCTCCATCACAGCTAATTTTTCTTTAACGGTCCTTTAAAAATCCGCAATCACTTGTTTTGCACCGTTAAAGTATATATTGCTCTTTCCTTGAGCCGGTTCACGCTGCCCAGTGCTCCCTAATGAGCCTGGGACACCTGCTCAGCAGCATTTAGCTTTCTAAGACTCAAGGTGCAACATGGGACGCATAGATGCTGGTTGAACGTCTTTTCTCACTAATCTATTGGCATTGCGTCCGCCTCCTGTCGTCCAAGCTGCAGCTGCCAAGCGCTGCTGTCAGATAAAGACGTGAACCATGAAGCAGCTATTTGAGCAGTGGGGACACCTTGACAGAATTGTTCATTATTATAATTAGTGTTTATTAAGAGACTAAGATTAGGAATATATGACTTGATGAACATAAAAGAAATTGATACAGAAAAGCATCAAACACTTTGGGATGATGCAATTAAAAAAAAATTATAACACCAAAATGTAGCTGTAAGAAGATATAAACGTTATAATGCAAGATACAAGATATAATACTATATGCATTTTTTTTTTACAAATATAAGTCCTATTAATAAATGGAAGCTGGTGTAAACAAGATAATGTATGACAATGGGACAAAGCATTGTGATAATAAAAAAATATATAATTATATTAAGTTATAATTGCTAACAAACATTTCACATTAAAAATCATTAAAAAATATATTTGTATATGCATTATTGTGCGTTATGAAGTACTACTTACATATTTATGTAGTGCTTTAGTGAGCTTAATAGGGGTGTTACATAAAAATGGGGCCTTTGAAATCATTAAAGTCGACCGTTATGTCTTTGTATTGCTGCCAAGGAGAGTTTGATAATGTATAAAAAAGGAAATCAAAAAATATGTTTACCTTTGGCAGCCTGTATTTTTCTCTGAGACACACCCTGAGTGTTGCTCTCTCTGCCTTCTTGTGTAAGAAATCTGCATCTCTCTCCATCCTGAAATAGAAATGAAAAAATACATTATCAGCAAAGTATCCTGAATGGTTGGTCTCTAAAATCCAAAATAAAAATAAAATATGATTTCTTTTAATCTCTTTCTGGGAAATTTCAAAGAGAAAAGCTGCAAGAAAATACCAGCTGGAGGTGAAATTTTATGACCTCATGTTTGTATGTGATCAGTGTCTTTACAGCTTAAGAGCAGCATAACTGGTTCTTCAGCATCTTGATTTTTATAAAAAATAGTTTTTCCAGTGGCTCAATCTGTTTTTCTTTCATGGCATCTTAATCCCGCATAATACAAAAATACACATGTGCCAAATTGGATGAACAACAGACACTTCTGCTCAGCACCGCGATTCACCTGAATATCTTTAAAGCAGGAGTTTCTTGCAGAAGAGTTCAGTTTAATCAGTGAGGTGGAAACTAATATTCTGCTTATTAGAAAATAAAGAGCCAAAGTAACATCACCCACTTTTGTGTGGAGTACCGTTTTTAAGCCTTGACTTTGGTACTTTGGCTGTCGCCATCTTGTTTTTTTAAATTTTAGTCAGAAATGACCATATTTGGATATAAGGGTGGAGCTAAAGAAGATACATATTGCTTTAAGTGAAATGTTAAATGATTTTTTTTTGTAGGAGTCTGTAAACATGTTCCTTTCTGCTGTAAAGTTGTTTTTTTTGTGGGGGACTGACTTGAGTTGGTGCCTCAAGTGGCCATTCATTAAACTGCACTCTTGGCACCTTCCTGTTGGCCTCATTGTGCAGCCCATTTAGTTGCAGCTCTTTTAATGAAGGTATATCTCTATTGTTTTTTTTAATTAAAGATGGAGAATTATTAGCCCTCTAAAATTTTGTAAACATCCAAAAAAATCCCTTTCAAAAATATGTAAATTATGACACTCTTACACTTTCACACCTTTAAACATTCAGAACAGAAAATACACTCAAGCTGTACTCTGTTTGACATCAGATTAGATTTTCATTGTGATGTCCAAAAATAAAACTCACAAAACACTTTTCATCAGTGATCCTAGGTTTTAACTTTCCATCAAGTTTATTTGTGTGTCTGTGTTTTTGTCAGTTTTCCTGTCATCTGCACTTTGTGAGAACCTGCAAGACTCACGTACTTTCCCTCAGCCAATTAAAGATGGGATTATTAGGCCAGACTGAGTCAAGCAGATTTGAAAACAAGCCAAGACCTTGCAACTTGAGCCGTAGTGAAACAACAGAGCGGACTGAGGGGAGGTGTCCAACAAAATATCAACACAAATGCATTTGGTAAAATGTTTGCTTTGGTCAGACAAATTATGCAGACACAAACAGTCTTTCATTTTCTGTCCTTTCAACTTCCATTAAATATTTACATGGATCAGTATTTGAAGCTGCAGATCTAAATACGTTTTAAAAATCTATAAATATGGAGACTGTGAGCTTTTTATGTCATCTTTTAAAACGAATGAAGTCATTTCCCAAACACAAAAGCAGGGGGGCTGAATTAATCTAGTTATGTAACACAGGCTGGCTGGATCTGCTTGATGCAGCCAAATCTACTCTGTGTCACAAAAATCCCAATTCAAGATTTTTTGAATAAATAGAAAATATTTAAATTTTGGACAATTTCTTCAAATTGGAGCTAGGATAAATTAATAAAATTCTTGCCTTGTGTACATTTTACTTAAATGTCTGGTTTATTCAAGATATACTGACAATAATGCACAGGAACAAAACGACACAGTGGTGGAACAAACCAAACTACCTGCTGCTCATTTTACTGAGTTTTAGCTGTCAAACTGTCAAAAAACGTAATTTTGCAGGACAGAAATTTGCTTCCTTTGCTGCAGCACCCTGCACATAATTTTAACCGTTTGATTTTTGATGTTTTAGCTAAAATCTTCCAGCATTTTCTGCCTTCAGGTGTATATTTCTATGTGTGATTAAAATTGTCATATTTAACCTTAAATAAGAACTACAAAGACCATAAAAACGTTGCACATAAAAGCTCTGGATGTGAGAACAGATGACAGATTACAGGAGATTATTGATCCAGGTCCTGCGCGTCCTTCAGCCTCACTGAGTTATTATGTAGGAAATTCAGCGACAAAAGAGAAGATCCACTGTGGTGGTAACTCAACTGTGACCTTCAGCTACAGATGCATCGCTCACAAAGATTGCTTGCTCAT
>JAQLOL010000011.1:16880623-16903123 GCA_029783665.1 Naso thynnoides
TGAGTTGAGCCGATCTGTTTCAGGGACTGGTGGAAGGAGTTGCTATGGAGACGAACAGATGTTGATCATAGGTGAAAAGTTATCAAACAGCCTCGGTTCTGTGTTTTATTCTGTGACTCAGCATTGCACAAAACCGCTACATGTTTTTTAAATCCCAATACTGAATCTGATAGCTGAACTTTGCGTATCAGCCGATTTCGAGTAGGATCCCATACTAGTGTGTTAAAAATGTACATATTACTGTAAAAATTTATTTTAACAGCTATAGACTTGTGTACTCGTACTTCTGTACAAATGTGGATATTGGAGCATCCCTCCTTTAAACAAACACGTCATCCCTGTTTTAATCTTGCTTCCTCCATCTCAGAAACTTTATAAGGATTAGCCCATTTCTTCCTGTCACAAATCTAGAAACTGTGATTCACACCTTCATAACAAGCTGATTAGACTATTGTAATGTCCTGCACTCTGGCATCACTAATAAATCCTTTCAGCTCTTCCAAAACTCTGCTGCCTGGTATTTTGACTCGTGGTTAAGTAACTTGAACATGTCACAGCGATCCTGGCTTCTTTACACTGGCTACCTGTTGCTTTCGGAATTGTTACTAAGATTTTATTGATTACAGATCTTTACTGCCATCTTGGATTCATCATTTCTTTATTTTAGCTGTCTTACTGTTCAACATCCAGACTCTGAAGGGATTCTCCCAAGGAAGGCTGCAAACTGTCGTCTTTTTCACATTTCTATCCTTTTTTTATTATTTTATTTTTCTTTGGTAACTGAAGTTAGTTTTACTCTCCTCAGGTTTTATGTCTTTAGTGTAATGACTTTTAGTTTGCTTTACTCTTCTGTGTTTTAAAAGGGTTTTGTTTTTATTGTAAAGCACTTTGTAACTTTGTTTCGAAAGGTTCTATATAAACAAGTGACAGCCCTAAGTGACAGTTTACAGGCCAGGTTAAAAATAAATAAATAAAACAAACAAACAAAAAACAATACTGCAACAGGCTCCCTACAGACTAAAATAAAAAACAAGCTTTAGTACAACACCCTTTTACCAAATAAATGAGGTCAAATTGCTTGCTTTTAACAATCAGATACATGTGTTGAGTGAATTTATGTTGGGAAACATAATGCGCAGTAAATACGCTGCCTGGTATCGTTTATTTATAGTGATACAAATTGTCCAAAATTAATCTTTTAATCCCTATTCGCTCGAGGCTACATATTCCCAAAGTTTAAAAAACAGAAAACTACCATCTGATAAAAAGAGGTCATGATTTCTAAATTAATCCCTTATAAAAACATGTTCTTACAACAGATTACAAGTACAGGAGGTTAAGAAACAGACCACGGTGGAACGTTATCTGGAGAATGGAAGCTGTGACGCTTAAGACAGAATATAATAGTAATGAAAATAGTCAAGAAGCATATTAAAGTAGAAATGTATACATGTGGTCATTGTAAATGCATTTTGTTGTTTATGTGGGAATGTGTAAACGTTTTTAGAAAGATATTTCAAAATAACAACTACGTCGCTCATTGTGGATGCGCTCTGAATTGTTGGCACATAGTTCACTAACACAGGTTGGTTAGTAGGGCTGCAACTAACGACTATTTTTATAATCAATTAATCCGTATATTATTTTCTCGATTAATCGATTGTTTATTCCATAAAGTGCAAAAAAAATTCCAGAACCTATTGTGACATCTTCAAATTGCTGCATACTCTTATTTATAAAAATGACGGAAACGATTAATTGACTATCAAAATAGTTGGCAATTAATTTTCTAGCTATTGATTAATGGATTTATCAGTTAATTGTTGCAGCTGTATTGGTTAGTTAGTAAGGAATTACTTCTCTGCAATGAGGAAAAAAAGTCCTTTGTCTTTAAATTGAAAAAACAATGACTATCTTTCCAAGTTACAATAATTTAAGAACAAATTTTCTTCTTTGTGCTTGCCTGAACATTGTTTCCTTGCCAATTCAAGAGAGGGTCCTGAAAATCTTGTAGTTTTAGAAGAGGCCTGCTAGTTTTAGTCTTACGTCTGATTCCTGAAGCCTCATGTTCAACCTTGCTTCTAAATACATATTTAAATTTTGACAGCTCATTTTGCCCAACATATCGCACATTCATATGCAACAAGGATTTCTTTACAGCCCGCACAGACAAAAGAAACAATCACAGAAACTACAAAATTGTTAAAACTTATATGCAGGCATGTGACTAGTGTTAAAAGACTGAGTTAAAAAACAATAAAATGAATCTTAAATGAGAACAGAAAGGAATACAAGGCCAAGTACAGAAGCTGATGTGACAGGTAGGAATGAATAAATGCATTTTGTTTTTCTGTCCATGTTGTGTTTGATTTTAGACTGAGAAATGAGTTTCTACACTGTGATGAGATCTACTGATGTACCTACATGCTGTATTTGTTTACACATGAGCACAATCTGCAACCTCCACTCGTTGAAACACCGAGGCATTACCTGTAAAACCAGATCTATGTAAACACACATACTTCTGTTGGAAATGGTGCAGTGGTTGTTACAATATTCACACTAGCAAGTAAACATAAGTGAGTAAGAAGAACTGAGTGGATTTATTGTTACTTTTTACAAGTCTCAAGGGGCAGTCTGACATTTTTGGAAGATCCTCTGATAGCACTTTCATGTCTGTAGGCTAAATATGAAGCTACAGCCAGCAGCTACTCAGCTTAGCTTAGCATTGAGACTAGAAACAGGGACAAAAGCTAGCCTAAACGCCCGAAGCTGAAATAAAGTCCTAGCAGCAACTGTAAAGCTCACTAATTAAACATACAATGAGTAATTTCAGCCACTAGAGGTCTCTCAATCAAAACAAGGAAAATAAAATCACTGTCCTGAAGAAGTGTGTGATCACTGGATATGTTTAGTTCATTGTTAAGTAGCCTCCACTGCAGATGAAAATCTTTCTGACTGACTCGGGCAAAAATGTTAACAGATGAGGTCACTTCTTAAAGTTTTGTTCAGGTTAGGTTTAGTCACGTTTGCAGATTTCCCTCCTCACTCTCTGACTGGTGTTACCCCGAAGGTTAGTTATAGCTGACAAAATTAAATGCACTGTTACTTTGAATAAATTACAGATTTTTCTGTGTTTGAGTTTAAACACTGATGGAATTTACATTTGGGATCATGCAAGCAAACAACTCAACAAATATATAACAATGATATAGTCCTTTTTAGACATTTAATGTAGAGCTATTATGCTTTTCTTTCTTTTTTGACCTATAAATGTTGTTGCAATGTCGGAAAGTCGTATTAAACGATGCCAAAGCATCACATAATGAGGTAAGTGCATTTTGGAGTGAGTCCAGTAGTCTGTTTCGGCTGATTCTGCACGCTGTATTTCAGGAAGTTTTTTTCAACTCTGTTTTTACAGTGACAATGTAGGCTGGACTTCCTTACATGGGCATGCCGGGCATGCCAGCTCTGTGCACGCAGCGCTGTGTCTTTCCCCTTCATCGCTCTGCTCGGATACCACTGTGCTCTGCTCACTTTGCTCAAGATGGCTCCAAGAAAAGTGTTTTTTCAGGTGAATGAAGATAAGTTAACTTTGTTTTTTTGTTTTTCCTAAACAGGCAAGCACAAGACACAAGTTGAGAGCACATGAGCTGGATTACCGGCTTAACTGCCACTAAAGAACCGCTGTTACCACGTTAGTTTCTTGTGTTAAAGGGGTAGAAGAGCAAGCTGTAACACATTTTATCCATGTCGTCCTTGTGTTTATTTTGTGTGAGTAATTGGACAAAAGGGGCGGTGAGTGCAGCAGAGTATGGAGGTGTTCACAGAGGAGGGAAAGAGGGAGGAGGAAGCTTCACAGACCGTTTTGAGAGAATGCAGGAAATAAAAGGAAAAAAGAGGGGGCGAGTCACAGTATTCTGAAGATCTATAGACTTTACTGTTCAGTCAGTTGTGTCAAGCTGCTCTGTAGTCCGAAGTCCAAAATCAAAAACCTGGACATGAGTATAAAAGTCTTCTTTGATGCAGAAATGTCACATATGCTACGTTTATGTGATTATGTGTTCCATCTGTACACGGAAAACAGCAAAAAAAAGGTCACTTTCTCTGCATCCATGTACAAAAACTTTATGCGTCAGATTGTCTTTCTTTAAGTTCCTGACGGTGATGCCCACACATCACTTCCTCAAGCAGATACAATCCAGAGCTATTACTGTGGCGCCTCATCGACAATAAAACGTGAATCTCCAAATCTGTATCTTCACTTTCAATTTCATCAGTAAAGGAAGTAAAAATACAGTTCAAATCGTTCTTAGAAGAGAATGAAGAGGCCTTAAGCCTGGATCATATTTCTCAACAAAATGCAATTTCTTAAAGTTGATTACTCACAGGGAGGAAGCAATAAGTTTCCCTTATCATCTTAAACACATCTAAGACGATTATGGAGAAAAAAGTGACTTGACAAATGAACGGAATTCCAGCAGCGTAAGTAGGAAGACCCTGACTGGGGGACAGAGATGAGAAATCAATTGGAGGTAAACGCATGTTTTTCCTGTGTATGACAGATGTATTTAAAGACCTCTAATCTGACAAGGACAACATGGTGCTAAGATGTGGCCTTTTCTTGCTCGGCCACATGGCTGGGGTCTGAAAGGATGGTCAGGGATGACATAAAAACAAAATCTAATTTGTTTCACAGAGACAGGAAAAAAAAAATCTCCCTTGAGAAAGTAAGTGAGCATTTATTAAACCCTACATCTAATCTTCATCTGCTACAAGTGACCCATTTATGAGCAGATCGCTCTCCTTGGATATTTGGAGAGCCTGAGATAAAGTCGTATCACAAACTGTGTGTAAAAGATGGGTCAGGATCAACTAAGAGCTTAATCGACAAAGTAATACAGATCAGTCGTGCACATTAGCACATTATGGGGAGCAGCTGCAGCCTTTTGCCTGCATCTGAGCATACTCACTGTGTCAATCAGCTTACTCCTGTGCACCATCTTATCCTGAAATTGCCACTCGGATAATGTGCTTTCTTAAAATTGAATCAATGCAGAAACTCTGTTTTCCTGCCAGCTATAAAAAAACAACTCACTTAAGGAAACATTTCTATTGAATTAGCAAATCAGACATGTGTGAGTGAGAGTCTGGCTGCATGTGAGTTGTGGGTCAACGATATAATAAAGAAAATCATGTATGCCAAGTCATTTGAGGATGAATGTCCTGTTGGATTTAGGGCATATAAACAGCTTGGTTCTTTTATGATACATGAGACTAAGAGATTAATGTTACATAAAATAAAATCTTTAATATCTTGTGATTCTGATTAATTCTTTATGCAGATGGTGCGACAAAATTAAGACACAATCGAAACTGCAGCAACGGGTAAAATATGTCATTATTGAATAATTAAACTGATTTTCAGAAAAGGTCCAAAGCGATGAAGTAAATAAAACTCTTCTCAACATTTCACAGCTCAACACACCAGCCAGGAAACTAAAATAAGCAGACTAGATGGATAATGCATAACTTAATCTTTGTTGAAACTGAGAAAAACATGAATTAAAATCCCCTCACATCACAGAGGGCTTCTGAAGGAGACTTTTTAATCCATTGCGTGTTCACAATGACTAAGCCCACAAGCACCTTAGGCGAGCGGAACAAAAGCACAAATATGTTATTGACCTGATACAAGGTCTAAACATCATAAAATTACATTCTGTACACCTAATCAGGCTGACTTAGTGTAAGTACTGAAATCAAACAGTCATTTGAATCTTTGCCACAGAAGGCACACCATCAGAAAAACCTCTTAAGCTGTATTATGTTAGTCTGTGTGGAGAGTTGTACGGAGAGCAGTTTTAAAATTAAAAAATAAGGGGAAGAAGAGGATTGTAGCTGGGGATGCTTGATAATAATTTTTTCAGCCGATACCAACAATTACCTGCTTCTTGTTGTTAATACTGATAACCGTAACTGATAATTAATTTCACATTCTTGTATTTTAAGAGGATAGCTTGTATTTATGCACAGCTGAAGGCTCGCTCTGACCAAATCTAACTGACATCACTACTGTTTACACAACAACACCACTTTTGAGATTTAAAAAAAAAGTCCACACATGCAACATATTGCGGCTCTACAGTGGTTTTACGCAGTGGTTTTGTGTCACAACTGCGACACATGAGACAGCAGCATGCTGAGCTGTCAATGACCATGTTTCCATTACTTATGAAACAGATTTTAAGCAAACTTCTGAAATCTTGCAAAACAGAAAATGTGAATCAGGAGTGTTTCCAACAACTGGTCAGGAGCGAATAAACAAGGCTGTAAAGCGTAGTTTGATCAGAGGGTGGTGATACAACGTCAACGTCACACGTGGCTGAATAAGCAGAAGAAGTAGAGGTTGCAGACGGAAACAAAACACAGTGGCATATAATGTCAATAATATTGTCATGTTTTGCAATATCAGGCCAATAATTATAGTGCATCCCTAATTACAGTTTGTCATTGCTATACCTATCATGCTTTAATTACTGTAAGTCTTATAAATAAATAAGAAAAAACTCTTGACTCTCTTCACATTAAATCTTGCTGACAAACAGTTTATGAGTACATTTATTTTTTGCTAGAGAGCCCCATTTTACCACAGGTCTGCATTATGTAACTCCTACAATATAATTAATCTTTTTATTTCATTACAAACAGAGGCAAAGAATAAGTAAAATGGTTTTGAGCTGAGAGCATGACAGTGTGATGATTATCCCATTTACATTTGTGTGTGTGTGTGTGTGTGTATGTGATTGTGTGAGTGTGCAGGGAGTTGTCACTGCAGCTGGATTATCAGGCTGGCAGACACCTGTGAGGCTGCAGCTGCTGCATCCTGAGATTAAATATGATTTGAGGGATTTAACCCCTGGATTTCCCTTGTTTTTCTGGAGTATCACAGATCTATCTTCATGTTTTTTGCAAAAACAACAGCAAGTTTTTAAGGACTGACCAAACATCAACAACACTGTTGTTACTTACCTCAACTCGTTCAGAGTTTTGAGAACCTCCTGCTGGGTGACCACGATGGAGCCCAACTGTTGTTGACTGGCAGCGTCCAGCTTAAAGAGAAAGACAACATGGTGGTCAGAGGATTCAACACTCCAGGTTCTCATGCATGATAAAGCACTCATAAAAAAGTTTTTTAGTTTTAATAACCTGTCATAAAACTACTTAACTTCAGCAGGAGAACACAGAAAACACACCAAAGTGAGAGCAGGTTTAAGCAGATTTCTAATGATCCTGGTTCATTTTTTAATCATAAGAACTGACAGAATATTAATTACAGCATTGCAGGAGCAAATGTGACATGATAAATAATCCTTGACCCATCTGGTGTGAACCTGTCTCTTGCCAAAGACAAAGCTCACCTGTCCTGACTCAGCGGTCGTCCCTTTCTTGGCGATTTCGTCAGTGATGACGGAAACGTATCGTCGCTGCTCGTCCAGGATCATTGCGAGCTGCCTGTGAAGCTGTTTAATCTCCAGGTGGATCCGGTTTTGGCCTTCAAACACCTGACGGATCTCCCGGTCATTCACACTTTCATATAAGTCCTCAACTAAAGACGGATATAAACACAGCCAAAATTTCAAAAAAAATCTCCACACTTCTCCTGAAATACTGCAAATGTAATGCTTGGGCAAGTTTCTTGAGTTTATTAAGATGTATATTTTCCAAACACTTTAACTCGGTTTGTTCAGATAGGTTTGGAAAGATAATAAGAGTGAAATGGATTTTAGCAAACTAACTTGGCTCTCCTTGGACGTCCGGGTGCTCTTTCTGAAACTCCTCTTTCTTTTTGTCCAGCTCTTGCTGGAAGTTCTGAAATTCCTCCTGGTACTTGTCCTTCTCTTCTTTGGGAATCTCAAATTCAGGTGGGGGCTTCAATGAGAGAGACAAAAAAACCCCCTCTCTCAGCTCAATAGAGGCTGTGCTTAAGGCTATGTTGTGCACATGCATGCATGCAGCACACAGAGACACACACAGCTACAGAGACGCGAACGACACACACAGGATTGTGCAAAGTATAAGGAGCTCAAGGAAAACGTTGTTACCGGTTGCTGGCCGGGCTCTGAGAGTCTGAATAACAAGAAGGACAAAACATCGTGGTCATCTGATGGAGGAAAGTAAAACAAAGTTAGAAGATTACAACAGAAATAAATCTTTTTAAAATGATGGAAACCCTAATAACAAGCTATCTGTAGGGTTAAAATTTACTTGGAGAAAAAGGTGACACTGGTTTAATAACATGGTAATTACAGAGGAATAATTTGCTAATAATCTGTCATAACCACAGTTACTGAAGAGTTTATTTTCAGTTTAGGGAATAGCAGGTCAGAAACAACAGAGAAAACTTCATGTTATTCTCTCAAAAATAGAGTTTTAACATTGTACGGGGAAGAAACAATAATAATGAGGTTATATCAGTGATTAATCTTTTTTCAGAGTAAACATGTAAAGTTTTATGTCCAGTCCATTAAAGGTACTACTTCATTGTTTGATGTCATTTGCTTTCAATTTTAAGTTCTTACTTAATTCTCTGTGTGACTTTTTTTTATGCTGTTTGTTTGAAGTCTTTTGTTTGTTCTTCTAATTTAAAATGTTTATGCAGCAAAAGAGAAAAAGAGATTTTGAATCTCAATGAAAATATTCTTGGAAAAAAGGTGAATGAAGTTATGAGTTAAAGTGGAGAAAATCCTAATAAAAAGAAGATAAAGATAAGGACTAAAAGAGTCACACGCTTATAAAAATGAGATAACAATAGGGTCACGTTTTTACAATACACTTGGAATAATTCAGAAAATAAAAAAATATTGAAATTCCTTTTCCCTTAACAAAAGAAAAAGGCAAAACTGTGTTTTCAATTTTTTTCCCCTTTTGTTAATTGAAATTTTATTTTTAGTAATTCTTACATGGAACACAGAGGAACACTGAAAAATCAGCCTGATCAAGCCCCCACAATTCAACAATTCAAGCTAAAAAATTTTGTATTTCAGCTCAGACGAGACAGCAAGTCTTATTTCTATGTGACTCAAAAGTGGCAGCAGAGTTTCAGTTATGGTGACAAAGAATCAAAATGGCTTTGAAGGCTTTTTAACATGGAGGACAGAATGATACCTGCTAAACCACCAGTAGCGGCTGAAATGCCGAAGAAGCCCTCGCTGGGAATGATCATGTTGTCCACCTTTGTGCAGAACTCGTAGTCTTCTTTGTCTGGAGTGAAACCGTTGTTGATCATCACCTGAGGAGGAACACAGCAATAAGTAAACAAAATGACACTGACTGGACCGATAATCAAACTTTATGTGTTGTTAGTAAGACAGCTTAAATTGCCAACTGTTAATGGGACAAAATTGGCTGTTTTTTCCCTCTTTCTACACATAAAGATGTTATCTCCTGTATTTTAAGCTCAACATGTGAGTGTTTAAGGTTTCTCCTACCGACAGCGTCTTCTTGTAATATGTTATTTTTGCTCGGACAGGATACGGTTTGTTGCGGAAGTCTCGCAAACATGTACCGAGGGCTTGTGTGCTGCCGTCACTGGATCAAAACAGACAAAATACAACAGTTACATTCATATATGAATCACCTTGCTCCTCACAGGCACTGAGCATGAGGGAATACAGTATGATTAACGTTTATTGCATTGTTTTGTTTTGGTAAATATTTCATAGCGGTGCAGTAAACAGTGTGAATTCTAAGACAAACTGGAATGTCATTGACAAAGTGATTTAAAGCTTTCACTGGCCCACGGGAGATTAGGAGAGATAGAGGATTATTTACTTTCCAAGCAAATATAATCATATTTCCTAATCTTCTTTAAGTTGTTAAAATTTCAGTTGGTAAATGACATCAGAGCAAAGCAAAAGAAATGTTTACTTACTTTTGGTGGTCATAAACAAGGTTGCCATTGTTTCCCACAACAAGTATTGCTGGGTTATTTTTCTGGAAGGTAGAAAACAAGCAAAGAGCGTAAACACTTTTTCATCTGAAGACAACAGGAGGCCTTGAAGTGAAGTAATTGTATTCAAAAATATCAATCCAAAACCTGGGAGCACAAAATAAATAAAGTTGTTATATATTTTTACCCCAAAAAGTGAGCCGAAGACAATATTTATGATGGTGATTATGTATTTTTTCAAGTGAATGAACCCTTTCTTTATGACAAAACAGGTTCATAACAACCAAACAGAAGCTGTTTTTGTGTCGATGTGGGTTATCTGTGTAGCAAAAGAAGAAAGAAGCAAAGACTAAAATTTGTCTTTAACAACAAGTCTCACATTCCAGTGAGACTTTGTCTTTTACTAAAAAGATCAACAAATTAAAAAAAATGCTCATTACATTTTTCTACAGTCTAAAGTTAAGTCTTCAAATTGTTTCTTTTATTCAACCAACAGTCCAAATCCCAAAGACTCTTCATGTAGGGTCATAAAAGTACTTCAGCAAATCTTTATATTTAAAAGGCTGAGACCAGCCGCTCTGTCGGTCAGTAGGTTGGTTCACAAAAATTCCCCACTCTTTGGCAGCCACAGTTAGGAGGCTGAAATTTGGCATGGTCAAGAGTGTGTGTGTGTTTGTGTGTGTGTGTGCGTGTGAGGATGTGTGTTTGTGTTGATGCCAACTGGCTAAAAAGGGGTGTGACAATGGGAGTGGCCTACTGAAAAACTTTCAAAGGGATTCACAGACTTGCACAAAATTTGGTGAAAAGGTTGGTCATGAGCCAAAGGCCAGCTGATTTACAGTTTTTAATTGCTGGTCGGAGCTATTGTGAATTTGTGCTCGTTCATTTAAAATGACTGTAAAGACCGGTCAGTTACTGAAAGTTTGCTACTAATTTTTCTGTCAATTGACTAATCGTTGCAGTTCTAATTTCTACAGACAGCTTGTTTTGAACTCAAAAATCCTCCATGAAAACACTTTTTGGAACACTGTTGGATACACAAAATCATTAATTGTTTAGTCTGAGCAGTAACTGAATTGGCGACGTGAAGTCCACACCAACCTTTCCATCATTGTCGAAAGAGTCAAAGAAGACACCAACTCCATTCCACTGGTCGGCAGCACCGTACACTGGGCCGTCGAGGCCTTGTGCAGCAGTGAACCAAACAGCCTGTTAGACAAAGAAAACGTGGAGCAAATATTAAACACACTGTATATGTCAAAAAGCAACAACAAATGTATTTCCAGTTGTCACATCTAACAATAAAATCATCCAGTGGCAACTACAGAAAACAATATTATGACAGGAGATCCTCTCTTTGGATAAGTTTGTGTATTTGTACTTAGAAACACATGTCAACAAGTGCAGTTACACATTGTAATTTGAACCAAGTTTTTCATAGCAGTTCTTCTGTCAGGTGGGGAAATACTTGTTTTTCAACCCTGTGGGCTCGACAAACATCCTGAAACTGGTTGTTTAAACCTCTCTACATTTGATATGCAAAGTCTGAGAAGCAGCATATTCTCATCATTAAACAGTACAATTTATTAAACTGTGGTGACAGGAGTAGGCATGTTCTCAGCTCTTATTACACGTCTTTACTTCTCAAATCAACACTTAGTAAAGCTTAGTTTATGGTTTAGCTTATTCAACAGTTATAAGGCTGGAAATCATTAGATATGAGGTCCTAAATGAAAAGTGAATTTAAAGGGCAGTGCAGATTTGGCCTGGTTAACGCTTCTGAGATCATATCATATGTAACAGCTAAGTTTTAAATACTTCCTCAGTTTTTCATTTAACAAAATATGCTAATTTGCTCTGCATGCATCGTCTAAAGTAAGAAAAGTTCACTTAAAATTCATTCTATGAAATATCTATTTAATCAAAAGTAGGCAAGAATGTGACCAAGCATTCACCTGGAAGACTCTCGATGCTACAGACATATTTTGGTCATCCTCAGAATGTACTGCAGCTGAAGGGCAGATGCATAGTAGTATATGCAGTTAGTGGTGGGATCAGTACTGTGACCAGAGGTGTATTAGTACAGTGTAGTTGGTGTAATATATGTTGTGTAATACAACACAATGCTGATCGCCCCGACACAGAAGTTTCCACACTCCTGACTTACCAAACCGTCCGCTCCCATTCTGCCTCTTCCAGACACTCTAAACGTCACCTCGGCCTCCCAGTGTTCAAAGCTGACTTTGTTTTTCGTCCACACGCTGCCTCTTTGACTCCTGAGGGACGGCGTGATGCGCACCTGGTCTGCACTTGGGATCGCATCTGGGATGAAGAGGAGAGAAGGAGAGTTAGCAAGGTTTTTCATTCGCTGTTTGTTCTCTGTGAAAATATGCTGTTAATAAGACATTTGACGAGAAAACATGCTCACAATATTCTGCAGTCACAGACGTTTACTTGCTGACTTGCCAACAGACTTGTTGTATGGCTGTGACGAGTCAGAATTATCAGGGCGTGTCTACAGTCTAATCTCTTCACTGCTTCAGCTTTGACTGATTCACAAACTGTAGGTTACATTCCTCAGACTGTACAGTCCAGCTTCAAGTGTTACGTTTGGTAGAACTTTGGGTTTTGGTGTCCTGGAGACACAAGACTGCATTAAAATAAAGATATTTTTTAAGATAAACCTGCACTCTACTTTGCTGTAGGGCCCGACCAATAAGGGATTTTTGAGGCGCATGCTGATATCAATTAGCCAGGCTAGCGCCCACTGGTGGTCCACTTAATTTTCTTAAGCTACCACACAGTCAGGGAACTCTCAATACACTTTGGTTTTCTCCGGCCTAAAATCGTGCGGGCCAATCAGCGAACAGAGGGAGGGCTCAACGTTATGACGTCGAACTCAAGCGCTCTGTTTTGACCAGCACTCGAAGCAAGGATGGAGTTTACCGAAGAAATACTCAATGTGTTATCATTGATTCCCCAAACTGAAGAACTAAAGTCTGAACAACAGGAGTGTCTATGACATTTTATCAAGGGGAACGATGTTTTAGAGTTACTTCCGATGGGCTTTGGCAAAAGTTTATAACATACGTAATGACCAAGCAGCAGCGATTGGTCGAAGTTGAAATATCCCGCCCACCACGATGCAAACGTTTCTCGATGGAGAGTGGCCAGACGCTTCTCACAAAGTGAAACGATGTGGAAGCAGATGGTTAACCAGGCTAGTAAGCTTCCAGAGAACTTGGAAAAATAGGGATGGAGTGAACGCAGAGTATGGACCCATTGTGTTATTGAAGTGCTTATTTACTTATTCAAGCTGGAATTAAACAATATTTATAAAATCTGTAAGTGTTCACTAAAAAATACAAACACAAGTCTGAGGAAATGTTTAATACCAACAGTTGCATTGATGGTGGCAGCACTGGAATTATAGGACTGCATGTGCATAATTACCCTAATGTACATTCCTTAATTACGGTGGGTGTAAATGCTAACCCACTCTGACACCTCCTTCACCTACCGGCATTGAAGAAATTGCTCTTTTTCATGGGAGTAATTGGCCTTTTCTTCTCTGACTTGTCACATCAAGATAAATGCCTTAATTTGTGAAGGCATGTGGCCCTAACCTGCTTAATTAGAACAAATAAATCCACAAGATTGGGTAAAGGTCAGCCCTGAAGTTCAGTAGCATATCAAGTCAATCTAGCTGATTGACTGTACAGCTGTGCTGTCCTTTCTGCTTGCTGTGTCTTGCACCTTTCCTTTGCATTTCCTTTGCACCTTGTTTTCCTACATCTGCATCGTCTGCATGTGTGAAACTGCGGATTTAAGATTTTGTGGTTAAAGTGGGTTCTTTACCTAAGTATTTTTTTTTCTTGTTCCCACACTTCACTGCTCATCATTCTGTCTCTGAACCTGACTATTTAACCTTTACTCTGTTGTGTTTTATCCAGCATTCATTTTTAGGATTTTATTTTCTCTCTAGTCAACTGTTAATGAAAGAATGCTTAAAGAGGAATAATATTATATAGTTCTTGGGTGTTTGAGCTCCGTACGTTCACAAGTAAACTGTAAGTTCTCTGTTTTAATTCATTGCTCTGGTCCGATTTTTTTATTCTTTATATTTATTTGTTTTCTTTCTTTCTTTCTCCCTTTTATTTTTGTTGGACTTCACGGCATTTTTAAAATGGGGCCTGAATCAAATTTCCTTGAACCTTGTTTCCTTGGTGAACTGCCATCACCGCTAGTACTCACTGATTACATTATAATAGTGTCCCACTATTATACAGACTACAACAAATACTGTCCAGAATATAGACTTGCTTCCTTCACTTTAGCTTCCTTGTCTTCATACAAGTTGTGCATTTTGGTTACAGTGGTAGCTGTTTCGCTTCCTGATTTACAAAACTACAGAGCAGCCCGAGGGTCATAAAGAGTGTGCACATGTTGATTGCATTTTAAAAGGAATTTGCATTAACACGTTACTATTGTGTTAACTTTGACAACTCTAGATATTATGCAAAAATAAAATAAAACAATACTTATTAACAAATGAGAATCACTAACCCAATTTATGCGATTAAATCAGGGGCAATTAGTCTAAAAAACACATATTAAAGGAGGGACATAAAACCAGGACACTGGCAAAAAGCAGAGCAGGACAGGTGGGTCTTATGTTGGTGGCTATGGCCTCCTCCCACAGTCCAACTCTAAGTTGCCAATAGCTGTGAATGTTTGTTTGTCTCCATATTGGAAATGGCAACTTGTCCAGTGTGTCCAGTGTCAGCTTGGATTGACTTCAGCCCACCTCATGACCTTGTGTAGGATAAGCTGTTATCAGCGATGGATGGAGACACACAGGACTTTGCCATGTATACCTGGTTGGTCTAATGTATTTTGCTGTGATAAATTGAATTAGTGCACCTTTAATGTTAAAAGTGATTTTGACCCTGTGGTTACTAATGATAACACTCATAAGGATTTTAAATACCCCAAGAACTGTTTGAAATTGCATACATACTGATCACTGGCTCACTTTTTTTTTCATATGTTTGGCCACGTTAAAAAAACGTCTTTCTTATAAATCCATGAGTATAATTATAGTGACGCAAATATGTGTCCTCTTTAAAATGCCTAGAGTGTTTGTATACTGTGACTGATAGAAAATGACTTCATTTAGACTGTCTAAACTGTCAGATTATTTCATACTCGCATGATTGTCTTAGCATATTTCCTGCCCTGTTGGACCTACTTCCAGTATTTAGGGAGATTTTGTCAAATAGTTTATCATAGCTGATAAAAACAATGGCCAGAGCAACGAAAGTAAAACTAAAGTTGTAAGTAGTTTTTCTTTAACAAAAGTCCCCCCCAAAAGTCCCTCTGATCCTTTGTGTCCAAGGACAGTCCCACATGTGGTCCCTTGTCACTAGAGACCCTATGCCCTGACTTCTTGCTGGGCTTTGTGATTACCAGCGGTGCGAAGATACACTCAGCTCACAAGATGTGACGATGAACTATATTGGGTTCAGGAGAACTAGACAATACGATATTTTAACATTACTTTTAAGAGAACTTCAATGATAAAATATATGACTGGAAAATAGCCTGTTACTTGACTGAGTCCCAAAACGATGCAGGTGCATTTTGAAGTGTTCTATAACTGTGCATGCATGAACTATGCATGAGCTTGTAACTTTTGAACTCCTCACCAAAAATTGGATATAGAAAATAAAACAGTTTCAGTAACAAATAAAACATATAAAACTAAGTTTATCTTTATCTTTATCTGAAAGTGCAAACAATTAGTGTCAACCTTGTTTGTCACTCTGTCACCGTTTATTATTTCCACCTGGAACTAGGGCTGCACAGTGTCAGGAAAACTTGGGATATGCGATAATAATGCTTCATATTGCAATGACGACATGATTTATGATAACTAAACAAATATGTAAGTTTACAGGGATTTTTTTGTCATTTAAGTTTTTATTTGTTTACATATCAACATTGAACTTTATATCATATACGGTTAATGAACTAGTTTACAGTTTTAATGTCTTTTTGCATTAAATTTGTGCAGCTAAGACTCCAGACAGTGTGTGAGTGAGTGACACTGAGCAGCAGCTCATAGACACGACATGACAGTGTAACCCGGTTGAAGGCTTGCCACAGTAACTGTGTTTCTGGTTTTACACGCTGGTGCAACATACACTGATTACATTAATGTTACTTGGCCACCGGCGCCCCAACGTCATTTTGCCTTTTTTAAAATCAAATAATGTTTCTGTCAGACGGACTGATGCTCTCGCATCTATGCAGCAGCTGCGAGACCAGCAGCTGAGAGGCTGCACAGAAGTATGATATGATGAGAGTAAAGAGACTTGACCGGCCAGACCATGCGATGGCGAATGATTGATGTTAGTAGTCAAAGCGAAATGCAAAAGCACCTACTTCATAATATTTTGGATGCTAATAGAGAAGCTGAAAACAGAGACAGAGAAGTAACGTTAACGTTAGTTTGTTACTTGCCACTTGCATCGATTCATCCAACGTGTCTCCTCTTCTTCCATTACTTTAACAGACGATATAAAACTCTTGCCAGTCATATTTAAAATTGATTCTGTGTCTACAAATGCTGAAAAGATAGCTGTTTTGCTCTAAAAACACATTTAGCGGTTAGCTAGCCTAGCCAACTGAATATGTTATTGTATTTCCTGTAACTACCCTGACTGTTTTGCCAGTTAAATGCTTTTAATGTGAAGCTGCGGCTGTAGGAAATAATCCTTTTACATTAGCAGTAACTTGTCTGTCTGGCTAAATATATTGGCATACAGCATCTGAATGCATGGCACGTGAAATTATATCTTTTATTGGTATAGTTAGTTTTTCATCTTAACAAGAAATATTGTCACGTTTTAATATCGCGAGATCTCGTGGCACCAGATCTCATCACATCCCTAGTGATTACCATTTTATGTTGGAATCCTTACTTATAAAGGCTTTCTCCTCACTTTACACTTCAAAATACATAATTCATGAGCGCTATGTGGCTGATCCGGTGGCTGTTCTGACCATCCACTCCCAAACAACCCGGCACTTTGACCCTAAATGCTTTGATTCAGCCGCCAGCTTCTTCCTTCTGGCCATTAGGTACCATCAGGCTACCTCTCTCCATCTTAACCTCCTATAAACAAATGAGCGAGTTGTCACGTTGGGCTATGAGAGGAGACATCAACCCCTGCTCTTCTCTCCATTCTTCAGTCTAAACAACATATAGCTCCTCTCATCTCATTCCCCCAACCTATAACTTGGCTCATTTCTTTATCATGATGTCAAAACTGTGCCCCACGAACGCACACACACGCACCTTATTCTTCACTGTAACTGTCTTATACTCATTTATTTACAGTAACTCACAATCCCAGCACCAGTTCCTGGAAAGTAAGGCAAAGGTCAGCAAAGCTTTATGTGACTCTGTGCATCCTTGTGTGTTTAACTCTGTCTGTATGTATGTATGCATGTATGTATGGTCTGAGAGAGAGAGGAGGAAGAAGCAGGAGCATGTGTAAGACACAAATAGGGCAGAGGGCCCATCAGAGGGCTGCGCCGATAGGCCCCAGAATTCCCCCGAGCAGTACCCAGCGTAGAGGAACAACTATGGCCTTTGTTGGTCACCCCGTGGATCTCACACACAGTTAATATAGACTTTTCCCACTGACGCTGCCAAGAGTCTGAAGTCATTTAATGAAGTGGCGGCTGAGTTTAGAAGGAGCCAGTGTGCTCGCAGCTTGCGCTGACAGAATGGAAAATGTCTGTGTTATGCAGCGAACAGCGAGAGACAAGAGGAGTGTGTTCTGATACTCACCTCTCTGGACGCACAAATGCATTAGGAACACACACACAAGCATATAACAAAGCGTCATGAGGAGAGACACTGTGATTATACCAGCGTACTGTACTTGCATTTCTTCTGGACTGTGGTGACTCATTCATTCAGGCATAGATCACTGAATCAGACAGGTATGAGTGGGTCTGACAATGCCAATGTCACCTACAGAACGCATAACAATTCAAATGTTAAAGTGGCTTTTGGTCTCTGTTTGGTGTCTTTGCGCATGTGAATGTTTTTTCCTATACGTCAAGTATTTGAAATTCAAATTCTCAAGGCCTCAGCTACAGTATGCATACTTGTTGCACTCATGTCCTCAAAATGAGAAAGCCTAATTGTGTCACAAATTCTTTGCGGTTATTTCTTTTGTTTGGCTCATTTATCAGAGCAAAACCTCACCCTTCGCGTCCATTTTCACGGCTGTCTATTTATCCACTTCTGCTATGAATGGACAGTATCTCTGTATGTATTTGGTCGCACTTCCATTCAAGTCCCTGTCTTTTCATCTGTGTTTGGGCAGATTGCAGTCTGTTTTGGTGTCCTATTGTGCAGCTGTCAGTTATTTTCAAAACACTCGAGTGTCATTTGCCTCAGATTCCATCCCTTTCAATTCTTGCTCCTTTCTATGGCTCCGCTAGCGTACATCTCATTGAGTGTGCATCAGCGGGTAGATTCATTCTTCTCTTTTTTTAAAAGCACATTTCTTTTTTCATAGCAGCCATAAGCCTCCTTTTTAAATCCACGGACAATGTGTTTTTGTCCATCCTCCTCCATCCTTTTCAGTGGAGAGTGCAGGGATTCTCTCTATTTTGCTCCTACTCGCTCTCTCCCCTTCTCTCTCTCTCTCTCTCTTTCTCTTTCTGAGGGCATCTGTGGGGACCCCTAAGCGTGGTGCTCCTCTTGAAGCTCAATTGTCTGTCTGTAATGAACCATGATGGAAGATAACAGAATGAAATGTAATAATTCATGCGGGCCTCGGTGAGAAGCACGTGGCTAGCGATTGGCCGGGGCCGTGATAGCCTCCTGCTCAGCTCGCAGACAATAACCCAGCACTGCCAGCAACACTCGCCCCGCTCTGGTCCAGCAATCTTGTTGCTGTGTCCTCTTGCTGTCCCCTCGGTGCTATTCAGAGTCACTTAACGCTGGAAGGCCGTCTGTGATCATTGGCATGCCAGAGCATCTCTTTGGAAAACAAGAACAACTGTCTCCTTGGACCCTCTGTCTTCCTGGAATTCCTTCATTCTTCCTTTCCCCTCGCCTCTTGTTTTATATGTTTGGGCCATCTTGTCAGCCTTTTGAGCCTTATTTGAGCTCATCAAATGAAATTAGACCAAAAAAAACCCTCTTGTCAACATCTGTGACTGCATATTTTACTCTTTTGCAGATCGTCCTGATTGTCTCTGCTTTCACTTTTCACGATGGCTCCGAGAACACAGGGATGTTTTATGCCTTTTATTTATCCAGGGGAAGTTGAAACAACACATTCAACTCTTTCCTGGCAAAGCCCTGTTTAATATTCAGGCAACACTATACACCTTGGAGCTTGCAGCCTTCTTCTATTAGGCACTCAGCTCCTCAACCAGAATATTTACTCAATATCTTTGCTCAAAGGCGCATTGACAGAAGCTGTCTTTAGCTTTTGTCATTCTCTTTCCCAAACCACACTTTCCAGCTGCTCCTGGCATCTGAACGAATGTTGCCCCTTTGGTCACAAGATCACTCCTTCAATGTCCGTCCGATTTTCATGGTGCTGTTGCCCTGATAAACGCACTCTTTCTGTTTGGGAGCTGCTGTTTGCTCAAAACATAAAAAATCAAGGAACTAAACATCAAAAATGTTAAGAATTGACCAACAGGCGTTTGATACTGCTTTTGACCTTCCCACTCTACTCCAACGTCCCTTTTTTCGGTAACTTTCCCAAGTGAGGATTAACAATGGATTCCAGTAAGAACCAGACTATAAAGTATACTGTATCACAGAAGGAGAAAATGTACCTGATTTTAATTTAAGTGTGCTTTGAAGGCTGCTTGTCTGGTTTTAGGTTGTGCTGTTCTGTGACAAATTATGTGGTGTGGATGTTGGTGGTGGAAGATGGCAGCAGAGACGAGGAGGGCGAGGAGAACGAACAGAGACTCAATTGAAGCTCCAGACCGGCAGCTTGGGGTTTTGACGCAGAGTATTTGTGTGTGTGTGTGTGTGTGCGTGTGTGTGTGTGTTTGTGTGTGTGTGTGTGTGCATGTGTGTGTACATTCCAGTGTATAAGCTCCTGTGTGCATGTTGCCCTTCTTGAATATTTCTGTGCTAGTTTTTAAGCAAGAAAAGACAATGGAAAACACATCCTCCTCGTTAGTTAGATGTCAATATGCAAAACAGCAACGTCAATTCAAACCCCAGCCCCTCGCTTATCGTAACAAAAAAGAATGTCTAAGTAAGCGTCCTTATTGTTCTCAACATGTCCTTATTTACTGTGCCAGAGACACACGTACCTCATATACAGGGATAACTCCGTGTTAGTTTTATTTATTTATTTATTTTTTAAATAAAGATATTCTTTGGGCTTTTTGTGCCTTTATTTCTCAGACAGGACACCTGAAGAGTAAATAGGAAACAGTACAAAGCCTCTGCATATGGGGCACCTGCTCTACCAACTGAGCCACCAGGCGCCCCATGTTAGTATGATCGTAAAGGTCAGTGTCCTTGATACTTAGTAAGGAACATCATGTGTGTCACTTAAGATTAATACTTTTGTGTTTGGTGAGTACTAGGGCTGTGACAATACATCAGTTTGTATTGAACCTTGTGGTACACACATGACAGTTCAGGTGCATGGAATGGTTCGGAGAGTACATGGAATAATTGTACACAGTATAATGTATTAAGACGAACGTAGTGTGGGACCTATTCACATATGCAAGTTCCGCCTGAAAACCAGCAGAAAGCTGTTTCTTTTAAATCTTGTAATCAAGAGGCTTCTCTAGACTTTGCAAAGTTTGCAAATTAATCTCTATTAAAGAAACTAGTCATTTCTCTGAGGTTGTGTAATGCTCAAAACAAAACAACCTGTCAAGATTGTTTCATGTGTGCACGGTACAGCAGTATTTTTCTTACCTGAGCCGAAGAGCAAAAATTAAGATGGGGAAAGAGGATGGTGCTGTGATAAAAATGTTATACCAAACTCTTACCTGATATCCTCCTTCCTCTGAGGAAAAATAGCCTACACACTGGGGCTTCAGTGGCTACAGAGAAATTATTGGGTGATAGAATGACTACATAATGGAAGTTGAAGATGGACACTGTAGTCTTTCCCTTTTGAACTCGCATCAACCACAGCCATCACCAAAGCAAACCTGCTTATCATGGTCTTTATTAGTGGACAAATGAACATGAACAGTGTGATTGCATGGGATTAATCTCCTACTCAATAACACAAGGTGAATGGAAGTTACCATTATGTAGCTCCAATTATGTGAGTCAGGGGAGCTCACAATCACTCAGCATCACAAAAGGAAGTGAAGCAGGTAACTGTGGAGATTTAGTTGAAGGACGTGGATCAAACCTATGGATTTGGTTGTGAACTACGAATCCAAACCAATGCTGTAGGTCACTACTTAAGGACTCTTAACAACCCCTTGCGCATCAAGCAAATAAAAAAGTAAATCCAGTCGTAGTTAGACAAAGACGTAATTGATTTTTAGAGGGATGTCATCAAGAATCTGAGAAAATTTCCATGTTGCTTTGTTATTGAGAGGATATCAGACCATTCCAGGCCATGAATCTGATATTCAGACTGAATAAAACAATTGAGAACACCCCAGTGTAATCTTCATCTTGGGCTATCATTAGTCAGCTGTATCCATTGTCAACTTGGACTCCTATTAGATGGTTTTGGGTCCCAAATATTGAGGCTTTGGCAAATGACAACTTCAGGCTGTTTATGCATAAAATGGGCTTAGATTCTTTGTCCTTGTCTTCCTGACTGAGACTGAAGGTCCCAGAAAGTACAGGCTATCAAGAGAAATGGAAATTTGCTATGTGAGAATGAATTGAAACCATTTCTTGCTTCAAATCGTTTCATATAGTCATGGGTCATCTTTCTTATAACAACTTGAGCATTGCAGTGATTAACATAACTCGCTGTTTGCACTGTATTATTGTACATAAGTGATTACAAAGAGGATTCAATAGTTTGAATGAAGATAAAAGGAGAGGTTGATTCTGGTGGACATGGTGAAGGCAGTAACATAGTAATGTGTAAGTAACTTATTAACACAATCCTTATGTAAAATGAATGTTACAAGCTCTGTTGTTCATTGTTTTCTGTACGTCAGAGAGAGACAGAGCTGCCAATTTGCCCTGTGTCGATGTAGTAGTTGTTTATTCAGATACTCTGATAACATGGAACAAGCCTTCACTGCTGACTGCCGGTTAGTGGCATGGTCAATAGAAAGAGCTTAGATCATTTTCATTGTGAGCGTCTGAGAGTGCACACATGTGTGTGAGGTCTGGAGGAGGCTCAGGTTTACATGGAGCTCCGTCTTAGCTTAAAAGTTGTGTTGACTAATGCGACACAACATTCGACACAACACAGCCTTTAGAAGGATGGACGGGGGAGTGGAGAGAGATAAAAACAGAATGAAAGAGAGTCTTACTGTAAGCGTGCTTC
>JAQLOL010000011.1:16943916-16962138 GCA_029783665.1 Naso thynnoides
CCCTTTTGCTTTAGTGCTTTCTTCCAAAATGTTTTGACATGAACTATGCTGCCGCTCTTTTTTTCTGTACAAACAAGGCAACAAGACTTAACAAGCATATTTTGTAATTCTACTGAAGTGTTCTCTGATGCATATCCAGTAGCATACATGAGTTGGATGATAACTGTGAACAGTGAAGTAGTAAAAAATGACTGAAATCTGAGAGGCTCTGAGACTGACAGGAACCATTTTCAACTCTCTAATATTTCCCAACTTCCTCATGCGCTGACATCAATTTTCAGTTGGAGAGTTTCTATTGTTTCATTTAATAATGCCATGCTTAATAAGTAATTATATCGTACCGATGTATGTGTAATTATATCAACAACTTCATCATGAGTATGAATTAAAAATGTTGGAAATAAGAAGTTTGACATATGTTTTATGATCCCAACCTATTACATAACTACATTAAAATGTGTGTGTGTGTTGTTGTTGTTGTTGTTGTCGTTGTAACATTATGACATAGGGGCTTTCCTGAGTAACATGTCTTTCCAACAAGAAATTCCTAAAGGAGGCTACTTAATACATCCATAAATCTAGACATTCCTACATCTAGGATAAGCCCCAAAAGGACAAAACTAATTAAATAAATAATCAACTAGGGAAGTCTGTAGCAGTGCCACAATACATCCTTTATGAAGCCACGACCACTGGAAGGGATGACAATATGGTAACAACGAACACCCAAGTGTATTTCTTGTGTTGAAAGCTATTTGAATTGGGAAAGCGAACAGAGGTCCAACTGACAGGATTACTCCAAGGTGCAGAACACATTTAAAGTTGATGTGAAAACCAGAGGAGGAGAGTCTTAAAGACTTGTAGCCAAATTGAATATTCAGACAGAAGTGATCATCTTCTGGAACTTAGCATTACCCCTGCTGTGTTTAAATCTACTTCACAATACAATTCAATTACTCATTTTGCAGTCAATGGAAAACCAAGTGTACCAAATAGTTTTCACAGATCTGTAGGCCACTTGATAGACTAGAACACAAAGCCTAAAAGGAGCTGGTAAAAATCAGAGACAGGCCTCCAAAACAAAATCCAATGCATTTCATTCAAAGGACATAAACAATGATGTTTGGATCAGCAAAGTGCATGAGAAGTATCATGGCTATCCTGTCTCACAGCGAGGCTGAAGAAATGTTGTCCTGAGTCTCCTTACTGCATAAACAGAGTTTCATCAGAATTCCAGAGAAGGGGAGGAAAGAACAGAGGAGAGGGGTGGAGAGATCACAACAAAATGCTTCGTACCAACAGAATTATTTGGAAAAATAACAAAGCAACAATTACACATGCCACACATCAATTACGTGTAACTGTTGCAGCTGTAAAGTGAAAGAACCCCTTTGCCTGTGTTCTGCTTCTTTTCCAGAGCAGCATTTCCTTCACAGAGTAGGTAAGGCAGACACTGTATAAACACAAAATCAAGGCAATGTAATTACTGATTAATGTACCCTCTTGTCACCTATGGAAAAAACAAACAAACATGATTGTTAATGTGTCTTCATCCTATGATGGCTAACAGATTTTGATCTGACTCACATCTCAGCGGGTGAAACAATCAACAAAACGTACAAAATGCACAAAATTTAATGTACGAGTGGTATTAAAACAAACAAAAAAAAGTATATCTTTAGAACACAACTCTTGAAATTTTCAGAAATATTTGTTTGCTTTCTACAGTAAACTGACAACGTGGTTCAGCCAAAGATTTGCTGTTTTCCCCAGGGGGTCTGTCTCACAAAGCAGATTATGAAGTTAGCTGGATAACAGCCGAGTAAAACCTGGAAGTCAGCAAATCTGCCACATGGACTCAAATAAAAAAAAAAAAAAGACAACCTCTTTTAGGTTGTGCTTAATGCATTTGTCCAGCTAAGTCACAAGTCACAGGAAAAATATCCCCCGCACTAAGAAACTGATGGACTTACATTTTCAGCAGCAGCATCTGTGTTTTGGAAAATAATACCTCAAACAATAAAAAGGATGGTTGGCGTGACTAGTGATAACCACAATGCCCGAAAATCACTAGGGAAAGTTAGCTACCAACAAAAAAACACAGAGAACCTAACAAAGATCAGCTGTACTAACTGGCAATACTGATTGCAAACTGGAAAATGTAATGTTCAAACACATCAGTGACCGATTAGCAATTAAGATGGTGCCAAATTAACACAAACAGCTCAAACCTTATCGGCTTAATCAAACCCTCTTTTGGTTTTCAGTAAAGCATTTCTGTTGTAATCAAAGGCATTCATAATTTAAATGCAACTTCTGGAACAAAAACACTGCACAACCTTTCACATGTAGTTATGACGGAAGCATACTTAACCCCACTGACTGTAACAAACAAACAAAAGCCTGAAATCTTGAGACACTAGTCCTTAAACACACATAACAGAACACAAATATGACAAACTCCATGTAAAACAGCCCTGTGAGACAGTGAGAGAAGAATGTGCCTCCACTGACAGTGAGACTGATATGGTCAGAGTCAACTGAGGCCCCAGTATGTCTCTTGAACTGTGACATATGCTCTCAGGGTCTTCAGCGTCTCCCTTGGTGCTGTTTCACAATTTGATAAATGCTACGAGGATGAGTGTAAAACTGTGCACAGTGGAATGCCACGGCTGAAGACGGCCTTTTCCAAAATTCCTTTGTGTGGCCCTCTTCTATCCAACTAGACCACAGAGAGGACTTCAACTTTGATGTTTCTCAAATGTTCGACATTTTAAGATACAAGCTCATTTGCGTTCTTGCCAAAAAGTAGATGAAATTTTGGATGCCACTCGCACATCTGTCTGTTAAATATGAAGCTAAACCTAGGAGCTTAGCTTAGCATGAAGACTGGAAACAGCTAGCCAGGTTCAGTCCAAGTGTAACCAATTCAGCAGCCAGCACCTCTAAAACCTAGTAATTACCACGTTATTATTCATTTGTTCAATGAAAAACTGAAGTGTTAAAACAAAAATCTGTGGTGTTATTTTGGGGTATGTGCATGACTGTTTCTTGGCTAAGAGCGGTGTCTCAGCTGGTTGCCAGGTAACTTCTCTCGTAATCCAGATGTTAAGAGTTGCATCAATCTTCTCATCCAATTCCTGGCAAAAGTGAATAAAAGTGAAAGTGAAAGAAAACTGGCTCCAACAAGGCGAGAGAATCCGTCCAATTTTCAAATTAAAATAAATAAAATGATGACAGGCTGGTGCCTGGCGCTCCGATGCACCAATGCATTTATTTGCCTCTGAACGCCCAGTTAGTTTAAATAGCTCTCAAATCCTGAGATACTTAAAACAGTACATAGGAAGTTTTAATGCCACTGTCAACAACTATTTATAAGAGTCGCAAAGAGGAACAGAGAGTCAGTAGAGCTAGCAAAATGTCTACACGTTTTTAAGTTGCAGTTGCTCTACTGTTTTATAGTGTTCCTTTTATTTCACTTAAGTATGATTACACCATAGGTGTTAAAATTTTTTTTGAATTTTTTATGTGCTGTTATCAATTCAGTGCTCAGTATCAGACACAAAACAAATTTGGGTATCAGAGTCAATACCAGGAAGGAAAAATGGTATCAGAACATCTCCATGATGAAGATTAAAAAAAGTCCAGTCTACAAATTGCTAGATGGCAAAACAAATTAAACAGACAACTAGCAACAAGCTCTGTTTAATGTCTTCTCCTAGCATGTCATAATGCCAAACATGCATGATGGATTGGAGGACACCATAAAAAACAATTTGTAACTTGACAGCAACTACACTGAAAGAGAAAGGATGCTTTAAAACCAAGCAGGAAAATGCCTGGCTGTGTCTCTGTGTATAACTTGGTCTAAATAGTAAATATGAGCAATTCAGATTGTTATTTTAACATCAGCAAGATGGATAGGATGTCTCTTGCATTGCCTTTGAGGATTGAAGCACGTGTGTTGGAGGTTATCACGTCTCAGGATGATAAAAACAAACAGAAGTCTTGACTGCAATAAACTCATTTCTTTCCCTGATGCACATTCACCTGTCAAAGATAACCACAAAGACATCTGACCCTAAGCCGGCCGTTGACCTGTGGATGGAGACGACTAATTAGAGGATCAGTGAGAACTGAGAGATGCAGCTTCATTATCTGCCATGCAGAAGGCTAAAGTGATGGACAGTGCAGAAGATTGAGTTTACTAAGAACACGTTTTAATAATCAAATAAGTTTCTGACTAAAAAAGTTGTGCGCACCTCAAACTGTTCATGCCACGTGCATTGTGAGCTTTAATGGGCTGCAGACTGATGCTGATCTAATCTTCTCAACAGATAAAAAGACGTGAAACTCACCGAATGTTTAGTGGTGTCCTCTCATACACTGACGCTAAAACACAGAGCTAAACACGGATATATACGCCAAAAGCTGCTTCACAAAACAAACAAAGTGCCGTTTTCGGAGTTATATATACATGATTAAGTGTTGGTATATGAGAGAACACCACTAAACATTTGGTAAGGTTCACATCTTTTAAAACGAGTGTAAACTGTATTTTTTGAGGGATTGTCTGAGTGCACATTCTTCCATTGTTTTCAGCTACCCGTGACGTTAGCAACAAGCTCCTGCTCTCAGGACTGCACCGGTTGTCATAATAATGCTGTAGAACATCGTATGTGATCGGAAATATCCTTATTATAAGGTTTAATGTGCAAAAAAACAAATTTCTTTAATTTAAAAGCAACAATATGTCTTGAAATGTGCAGAGACACAGTAATACTCCTAAAGAATGCCATGCATTTTCCTTTGGCAACTGAATTGCCTTGGTCCCTTTGAAGTATTTCTCATTCATGCAAGGGCACAACTGCACTGGTCTATGACTGCGTTTTGAAAAGACACATTCACCTTATCAAATTCAGATCATTAATCTGAATATTTGGCAATACAGTGAAATTTCTCTAGGATCCATTAGTGCGCTGATGGATAGTCATCAGCTCACACCATGCAGGTGAGCTAGAAAGTGCACCCAGGACACATTAACTTGGCTCTTAGCTGAAGCAGTTTTTCCTCTTTAAATAAACATTGTGGGAATTGACCGCAGCCAATAACCATAAACCAACATAATTATGTTAAGAATGTGTTTGAGATTTGAAGATCAAACAGGATGTCATTGTGTGCTTGAACCGTGGCCAGCAGTTTGTCAAGTGATACGGAGATGAAACTTTATAAACCCTGCATTTGGAAGTCTTCTCAGGAAGGACATTCAAACAATCTGGAATTTCTTAAGTTCCGTGCCTTCTCAGAAAGGAACAAACATAAATAGATTTGCTATGAATCAAGATAATCATCACACAAAATGTTTGAAATTAGTTCCTAAATGAGAAACTACTTCCCTAGCAGAAAAACCTAACCAGAGACAGGGGTCGCAAATTAGCCTTGGCTCGAAACCCAATATGCAATGCAATGTATGCTGTTTTCATAAACTGTTAGTGGTTTTGCATCGTCAAATAAAGACAAATAGAGCAGCAACATAAAAAACAATAATTTGCATGATCTTGTTTCCAAAACAACAGTACACCTATCTCATCTGTCTGAATAAAAACGTGCCTGAACAGAGCATTCAATGTCTGCAAAGTATTGTTTGAGCATTTACCAGCTGTAGATCATATAATGAGTAAACCTTAAAGGTGCACCTTGAGGTGTAGGGGTGCTGGACAGGAGCATGTGTGTAGATGTTTCTTTAAGTCAAACTTTCATGCTGTAAACTATATGTGTACTGTTTATCACAATGTCACAAAGTATGACTTTGAAGATTTTTGGCCAGTCTGTTCCCAGAAATCCCTTAATTTCAACACGTTTGAGAGATTTTCATTTCGGCTGAGATTGTTTGTAATGCTTTGAAGTATCTGTGAAGACGGCAGTTTCAGAAGCAGACATGTTTTGACATTTCGTGTACCATCTTACTGACAGTAGTTTCACTGTAAATGCTGATCAAATCAATTGGATGATAAAAGAAACACTGAAGGATGTTTGATAGCCTATTTGTTTTTTTTTTATTTCACAGCTACAGGCAGTAAAGTTATCTGTCGGTGCTTCATACGACACTAAGTAAGACTAAGTAAAAGTACAAGTTGCATTTACTTTCACATACACAGAACGCACCAGACTGCAGCTTGATAATTACCCCCCTGTTAAGTCGGATAAAAGCACAACTTGACCAGCATATGACTCACTTCACTGTACCTGTAACACGTCGTAACTTCTCCAGTCGACTTCACGCAGGGGTACTTTGTTGTAGAGATGTTATTTTCAGAGCACTCTCCACTGTGAGAGAAAATTTGGAAGCAAAGTAACGTTAAGATTTTTTTCCCCTCATCACATGCAAGGAGTCTTTGTTTCATTTAACATCTTCTTCAGTAACTTACCCGTCACTGGCATCCTCTTCTTGGTAAGACCACAGCAAAGCTCCTGAGAAGTACATGCAGGTGACGGTGAGCAGGAGAGGGCTGCTGTTGTGTTTTAGTACCATTTCATCGGTCCAGTCCAATGAGTGCTGTCAGTAATCCACACTTGTAATGATTACCCCTCACTACCACAGCTTCAGACTGGTGTAGCACGGCGACAGACCCACCCACTCACCCCGTGCATCTGAGGAGCGAACGTGAATGGACTGCTGTCACTACGAGGCTAGCTTAACTGTAACGCTAACTTTGACTTTCCCTCCTCTGTAACGTACGTCAGCGTTACTTTTGACAGGTCACGTCAAGAAAAAGACTGAGCCGACATATTTTTAACCGGCTCATCCTCAACATGACGGGACGGGCTCACTGACACGAAAACATACCTTTTGGTTAACGGTTTCTCTTCGGTGAAACTTTAAAAATTGACGTTACCACAGCACTAACGTTTACCCCATCATTCAACCTCGAAAGCGCGAGCGCGTGAGCGGGCACGCACGCACACACTTATAGATTGGAGCGCGCTACGTGCGTCATGACGTTTACGTCTTTGCCACCACCGCGCGGCTGTAACTGAAACAGCAGCTACTCAATAATGAATAAAAATGTCAAAATAAAACCTCCTTGCTTTGGCTAAATGTATTATAATCAATTCAATTAAAGCCTATTCATTTTTTTTAATTACTGAAAACAGTCTGTTCCTAGAACTGTTTACTCGTGTGTAGGCTACCACTCAGTTTGTAAAAGCAGCTGTTTCATTTAATCAGTGTCTCTGGAGAGCTTTCCAAAGGTTAAAAAAATAACCTTGATTATGTTATCAAGGTTTAAGGTAATGAAATGTTAAATGAAAGACAACTCAGGTACACTATGAAAATAAATCATCCCATGCATGTCTGGGATCTTGATTCATATGTGCTACTGAATTTCAGCCGGGATGTACCTGTGCCTCTTCTGCATCAAAGTTTTTAAAATGTACCTTTATCATAAATCCAACAATGTGACTTATTTTCAGCAAGAACATGTAAGTTTCACCTCTGGGTGTCAACTAGTTAACACAATGTCAACAAGAAAAAACTCATTAGTCAAATAAGGCAGTGTAGCATTTACTTAGATTTATTCAAATCCTCCGAGGGCAGCTTTTCTTTAGTGTCTGCATTAGCTCACCAGATTACTGTCTCTTTCTACTGTGTCAAAATTCTGAGGATTTACGATTAAACAAAAACAAAAATCAGCCAAGTCATCAAAACAAAGCTGAGCAGTATTTTGAGAGAGGAAAGCAGAGAAACTCAGCATCTAGAAAAATAAAAAAACTATTGAAGGATTGCACAAACATGATATATTCATTGCCTCGTGCAAAATGTGCCTCATGATACCACGTCTAAAACATTCGTCATCTTAAAACTCGTGCGCCAAACTCTTAAGATGATCTCTATTGATTGTGCTGCCAGTTTATGAATTATTAGCTGACCACTGACATTATGCTGTAATTGCTCTGATGTAGGCCTGCACTGGTTCAAAAGCCTCGCTGATTGCAACAGATCAATATCATGACCTAAATTAAATCCAAATTTGTATTTAGCAGTGGTAGATAAATGTTAAGCACAGTAACCTAACAATTAAATGTGAAAGTATTACAAAGCGCAGTGTCAAAAGTAAAAGGTATCGAAAGTAAAAACGCCTATTATGTAAGAAAAATGGACTCTGCCTGTCTTAATAGTAAACTGTTAGATTTATTGAATTATTAGCAATAATGCATTAATTTCTGAGCAGCACTAACTGTTGTATTATGTTGGGTATTTTTAAGTATTCATAGTAATGCATGCAAATTATGGGTATTTAAAATCTCAAACTGTACCTTGCTATAGTTGTCAGATAAAGGCAGTGTAGTCAAATCCAACATTTCACTCAAAAACACAAGCAGGAGTAAAGTAGCCTAATATTAAAATATACAAGTAATGTATAATCACCTCAGAATTAAGTAATTAGCCTAGTTTCTACCACTGGATTCCAGTCAGCACTGCATGTCAATCCAGCCGACCACATCAGCAGGAACTGAGTTGCAGCTTTCATGCTCTGTTAAACCAAACTCACTTCACAATCTTGCTTATTCTTCGAGTCAAGCGATGGAAGTGATGAGAAACCCTGCTGTGCACGTAGTTTTCACTCTGCATGACCTTGTCCTCTGTTTGACCTCTACCAGCGGGCCATTGTGAGCACAAAACACTGCTCACTGGCACCTGCAGCACCCAAGGGTTCTTCATTACAGGGAGGTGGATAGCAGAGCCCCTGAGGAGCCTGTAAAGGATATTCAAGTGAAACGAGAGGACTGTGGTGTCGCTTACCGGTGACTTCTCAATCTGTGAGGTCAGTCAGGTATGATTTAACTTAATTCAGACATATGATATTAGTCTGAATGTCTATTCAGGTGAAATGTAATGTAACATTTCCTATTGCAATCGTGTTTTTTTTCCACAGAAGACTGGGAATCCTGGCTCTTATGGTGTCATTTAGCAGAAATAGACACCTTGAGTCTGTTTCAAAGGGCCTGCTCAAGCATGACAGCTTCATTTAAGTGAAAGCACTGTTTCACCTGGTCTGCTCACTTCATTACAACAGAGCCTCTGTGGCTCAGCAGCCGTCTGAAGGTGCAGTTCAGCTTCTGGCCACTTGATGGCCCTTTCAGCCAAGAGATCCCACCCCCACCCCTCTTTCGCCACTATCGTCATCATTCCCCACAAAATGGATGACAGCTTTTAGAAATACCAGGGTGCGTCACGACTCTGGAGGTGCACACGCTGTGCCATTTATGTTCCACCTGTTTTGATGCCTCAGCAGCCCGAGAGGCAGAGAAACATCATGCCAGCAACAGCACAAGGAGCCAATTAAGGTTGGAGGCTGCTACTGTATCAATACAGGGCTAATAACCTCATAATGTCTGGCAACATTTTCTGCCTTAGAGGTAGGAAATAATTATGTGGGACCCTTTTGCTGTGTCATCAATTTCCAGGAAACAACACAGAACAACAAAGGAAGCATTTGAACCCTTTGCTCTTCAACTTATTACCTCTTTCAAATAAATGACTGTTAGAAAATGTTGTCTTGGTTTCTGGGAACAAGTGGTTAAAGCTTCTTTGTCAACATTTTCACTTTACTCAGTTCTGTTTTTGTTTGTGTCCATGTGGTTGCCACATTTGAAACTTAAGAACAGTTAGAGCGAAGTTCATGATTTCACTCTATTTTTCCTTTTCTCAGTGTTTGCCAAAATCAGCATCAGTGTTGCTGACCTGAACGGGATGCTTCCTACAGGTGGACTGTTTTTTTTCCAGTAAACAGTGCCACATCAAGTAAAACTCTTTCCGTATGGTCTGAGAATGAATCTGCACCATTGAGAGAACAAATGGACCTGGAATTAAATCAGATGAAAGAGAAGTGATCTGAGGAGAAAGGACACAGGTGGTGGAGGTTTGCGCGGGAACAAACAAAGCCAGTAAAGACTAATGTTGTCTGTGGTGGGACGTGGTTGTTTTGTTGGATTCAGAAATTGTCCTTGAGATCTCTGCAAGAGGCTGGAGCTGTGTGAGTTGGTCACAGATGAAGCAGAACACTGCTAATCTAAGATGTGATGGTTTGGGATTGTATTGCCGGAATAGTCCAATCTGGTTTAGAAAATCTGACAAGAAACAAGTATTAGTACACCGATGAGCTGTCTGTTGAGAATATGTGCTACAAGAACTGATTTCCTGTCTGGTAGGTGGCTGACATTGACGTTAACCTTTTCATGCTTAATGGATGCTTCGTACAGTATGGCTGCAGCAGCAGACTGCACACAAGTATAGTGTTTTATCCTGTGAATGCTCTTTCACACATGGGGATGGCAACAAGAATAATGCAGGGAATGAGCACCTCTCTGTCAAAACTCCTCTCCCTCTGTCTTTCTCTCTTTTTCCAGTGCAGCACTGCAGTGCCTCTCTGCACATGCCCAGACAGACTGGGAGAGAGCCACAGCAAGTTTGAGCTCACTAGAAATATTAACAGGCTGCATCACAGACACATCCATGGACTCCTCACAAGCTGTGCTAGGAAGAAAAATCTCATTTATTGCATCTGAAAATAAATGAATCTATGACGTTTTGAAAGGTTAAAATACACTGACGAGGACACATTTGCTGTCATGAGACTCAAACCTGTGACGTTCTCTTTACACGGCTTTCATTTGTCTCAAGGTCACTCTGCCTCTCACAAAGTGTTCATGGCGTCAGACTACCTCTCTATAGTCAATAATCACATCATTACAATAATTAATCTTCCATACCATCATTACCACCAGGCTTTGCTTCACTCTTTATTTAACTTTCTCCATTTAGTTCATTACCCTTTGTGTTCATTAGTTTTTTTGTTTTGTTTTGTTTTTTTTACCATTTTAGATCCCTGCATGGTCTCTTTCATGTATATTTTGTTAACCAAGCCATCCATGTTACAATAATGGCATAGCAAGGTACATTAAACAATGGCTACAGCAGTATGAAAAAACATTTAGCTAATTGTCTCATAATCAAATAGTCTCGCGGCTTGTTTTGCGCCATTTTTTTTAATGGAGCACCATTTGTTTGTGCGGTTTTAAGGTAGTTGAAACAAAAATAGACCAATGAGCAATTATGGAGCATTAACCATAACTCACCAAAAGACAAAATAAATGGAAAAATTGAAGGAGAAATGACACCAAATGAGATCAGATGCTGAAAAGATGAAATATAACAGAAACACATGGGTGTGATGGCAGTTTTGGAAAACCAAAGGAAAAACAAGCAGGTAAAGCTTTTTTGCTCCGTTTTATGATGCTGAATCAAACAGAAAGGAGTGGAGACCAAGTGGAAACAGTCTGCAGATGGACAGGACAGGTTCTGATTATTACAATTCTGTCCCAACACAACACTCACATGCTAAGAAGAACATCATAACTGTTAACAGAAGACACGAGACTCAGTCTTTGTATTGTCTAATGTGGTCAGAGCTCATGTCAGAAAATAGACAAATCGAGTAGGTTTGGACAGGAGGACCAATAAGGCAACCAAAACTGCTTCGATGTACATGTCAGAGTGTGAATTTTGTATTAAGAGTGGAATAAAATTTAATCTATACTTTTATATGCAATCATCCCAAAGTAAAAGCCATGTTTCAGCCCATTGCACAAAGAAAATCTAATTTAAGAAATCTCTCTCTATATATTTCATCTATATAAGACCAATTTTGCTCTTTTTTCCGGTTAAATAGCATGAGCAGCAAATCAGTCAGAAGGCAAGTGGCACACAAGCATCCATGCTGTGCCTCTTATTCCTCCACCTGTATTAGCAGCAGGTTAATATGGAGTTTTCTTTCCTGCCATTCGCAGTGAGAAATATTACCTCCACCACATGTCACTGCAACACCCTCTCTCTCTCTCTTTTTTTTTCTCACTCGCACCAGCTGTTCAAAGGTTCACTGGTGAGTCACACAAGGTGCAAAGAGATGAGATGTGCAGGAAGGTCTTGCTTTAAACATGGCCGTGCACACAAAAGCGATCCTGGCAGTCAAGAGCTACATCAATATAAGGAAGATGGTGGTTGTCTAGACTGTGTCTAGTCAAAGTACCTCCCTCCTTGATTACTTCAGGACACTAAAAACAGTGACAATTACCTTTAGATTGGGATTTACTTCCACTGTGCGTCACCTTAACATTTCCGCGATCAATAAATATAACCTCAGTGCAGTGTCCTTGGGATGGTCACAATTCACTGCCCCTCCCTGCCATTATGTCCCCCCTCCTCCGCAGGATCTCCTGGCTCACTGTTACCACACACACACATGCCTGCACACATGTACAGTCCTGTGTCCCTCCTTGAATTCATCCTCCTCTTCATCCTCTTATCAGATCCATATACTAACTGAAAAGGGAACCCTGTGTGACAAACTGTGTTCAGCGAGCTGGAGAAAAAACAACATTTTGAGCTCATAACAAGAGAAAACTAGTTTAAAAAAAAATTCTTTTTTAAGCAAAGTAGACACTACCGATTTGCTTACCCTTCAGTAAAATTCCCAGCCATTCCCGCATCAGATGGATGGTTTGATTTCTTTGGACGTGGCAAATATGCTGCATATTTCTTGATCTGGATGCACTGAAATATACAGCCAGCGAGCAGATGGTCGGACCCCGACAACCCATGCAGAAAAAATGGGAATAAGAACAGATTCTTACTCTGCACAGGCCCAGTGCAGTGCACACTGATTTGACATTACACAGTCTAAAATACTGGATTAAAATTCAGCAAAATACATGCACAAGTATTTTAGAGCAAAGTTATTGTCATAGTAATCAACTCATGATAACTGTGACTTTCTATGACAAAGAAGCTTCCTTCTTTAGATATTTCCAAGCTCTTCTTGAACTCTTCTCTCATTTCTCAACCGTCGTTGATCAGGACTGGCACAGGTGTGATAAAATTGGATCATTATCATTTGAATTAGTTCTGAAGCATTAGGCAGAATTGGCCCTGGGTGTGAGTGAATTTATAGCCTAGTTGTGGCAACATGCACCAGTACACCAGCCATATTGTTTAACTTGCGAGCTATTATCATGCCCATTCGTTTCCTCTTACTGTCATGGGACATTAGAACCTGCAGTGGTGACAGTCGTCATTGATTTTCCACTCAAGCAGCCGTTACTTCAGGATTAAATTCAGTTGCTCTTGTGTGAACCGAGCTAAAACACAGCGGATGGTCTTGATTTGTCCGCAAGTGTGAGGTGGGCTCTGACGTCAACCCACATGTGCTGTTCATTGTGGACTCGATGCAGAGGGGCACCTCTCACCGACACAGTGATCACTGTTGGCATGCTGTAAACACAGAGGTGAGGATATCGCCTGTGGATGGGTTACCTCTCTGTCCGTCTAAATCTCTCCTGTGCTGCTTTTACTGAACCAGACGTCTACGCAGGAAATCACTGTAGCTCCCACCTATTATATGCCACTATTATATGCTACCAGTGGGGTTTGTTTACATAGTTTTCAGCATGTTTGCATGTGATATGATACCTTTAGTGTGAAGTGCTGTGAGTTGTTGTTATATGTGTTTTGTTGTTATTGGCTTAGTTTCTCCTTGTTTGTAGTTTCACAGATCACATTTCAAGATGTGTAATGATAAAAAATCACAAAATAAACCTTTTGTTAAAAGAAATGTGCAGCATTATCCTATCATGACTTTACTTACTTTAATTATTGGAAAGAAAAGAAATACTTTCACTGAAGTGCTCTACAAAGTACAGTTTTGATGTACTTGTACTTTACTTCATAATTTCCATTTTTATGCTACTTCATACTTCTATTCCATTACATTTTGGAAACATATATTGTACATTTTACTTCACAACAATTATTAAACAGCTTTGGTTTAACTTTTTTTTTTTTTTGCAGATTCACATTGTTAATATATAATATAAATCAACTATGATATATATTAACATAAATTAAGCAGAGGTACATAAAGTAGCTAAAATTAGCCTGAACTGTGACAACTGCAGCATTAGTGAGGCTTGTGTATAATGCATTGCTATTCATAAACCAGTAGCCCGATATATTCATTCATTCATTATCCATAACTGCTTGTCCTTTGCAGGGCCACAGGGGGACTGGAGCCAGTCCCAGCTGACTCTGGGCGAGGGCAGGGTTCACCCCGCACAAGTCGCCTGTTCGTCGCAGGGCTGACACATAGAGACAAACAAAAATTTATGCTCACGTTCACACCTACGGACAATTTAGAATCACCAATCAACTTAACCTGCATGTCTCTGGACTGTGGCAGGAAGCCAAAGCATCAGGAGGGAACCCACGCAGTCGCAGACACAGGGAGAACATGCAAACTGCGCACAGGAAGGTCCTACCCTAGCTGGGCATCGAACCCTGGACTTTTTTTGCTGATAGGAGACAGGACCTGGATTCAAACCCTGGACCTTGTTGCTGTGAGGCAACACTGCTAAGAACTAAGCTCCTGCCCTAGCCTGATATAATAATAATAATTATTATTACAATAAGCCATTTTGCATAGTGACTACCTTTGTTTTAGGTACTTTATGTAAATGTTTTAGAAAAGGTCTGGCCTGCAGATCTCAAGCAGTTCAATATGTAAGGAGACTGTTATCACATTTGATTGAAGGGAACTTTGCTCACATGATAAAAGGAGAGTTGTATTAAATATGCATTTGAAATTGGCATCAGCAGGATTTACTTTGCTATTTGCCTTCAATCAACCTCACCTCTCCCTGATGTTGGTGTAGCATGACATACAGCAGCTATTGTCAGCAAACCAACTATAACTTACAGCACAGGCTAATGGTTGTATGGATGCCAGCCAACTACTTATGTTGCCACATTTAAATTAATGATGATCCAACAACTTGTGTCCACTTTAGCTTTGCTTTAGGCTTTAAAGTAGAGATGCTTTGTGGCACAGTGGTTTAGTGGTTAGCACTGTCACCTCGTAACAAGAAGGTCCTGGCTTTGATTCCCAGATGGGGCAGGGCTTTTCTATGTGGAGTTTGCATGTTCTCCCCATGCTCACTTGGGTTTCCTGCAGGTGCCCCGGTTTCCCACATCATCAAAACATTTATGTTAGGTCTATCTCCAATCAGAACCCTTGGCTGAGGTACTGGCTCTGAATCTGGAGTTGGTTTCTGAGCGCTGCGCTGTGGCTGCCCACTGCTCCTCAGGGATGGGTTAAATGCAGAGACCAAATTTTACTGTGCGCTGTATATGCGACCAATAAAGTAACTTTGCCTTTACCTTAAAAACTTAGCCTTCTATAGTTTGTATAAATGGTGTTTTTTCTAAAAAGTTGAAATCTTAGTAGGCTATTTAAGGTTTTCATTATAAAAACTAACAGACCCCCAATAATTTTAATTTTAAAAACCCCTTCAGGATTCTAATAATCATCTACTGAATTTTTTTTCCCTCATCAGCTATTTATCTCCTTGTTCAACCTTTTGTACAGTCTTTCTCACTTGGTCAAACAAAATCACTTTTCAGTTCTACAGATGACGCAGATTGCTGCTATGCTGTGACTCTCTTAGAGGTCATCAGCTCGTTTTATTAGCTAACTGTATCTCTTGTGAGCTCATAAGATGTCAGTCAAATGACCACAACCAGCAGAAGCCCTCGCAGTTTTCCTCTTTTGATTGATTTACCCTTCAGAAATGTCACTAATTGCTTAGTCATACATTTCAAATGTCAGTCTGGTGGCAACAGTTGGGTGAGAAGCAAACAGAAAGTCAAGCTGACTGTGTAGGAAGTGGCCACAGCTAGCAACTGCTGTTGGTCTTTCACACTGTGGGCTTCTGTCCAGCAGTGTAAAAGTGTTGGGGAGCTCACAATCAGTACAAATGTTGCCTGGATTCAAGAAGAGAACTTCTCTCCTCCATCAAATACAGCAGTAATTGTTGCAACAAATAGCCAATTTCAAAAGTTGTGTTGAAGATTATCCACCTGCTCTGCCTACACACACACACACACACACTTGACCTCCATGCCAAATTTCCAACCTCCTAGGACAAAGCTGCAGCCATCAAAGGGTGGGAAATCTTTGTGGACCGACTGACTGAGCGACCAATGTGGCTGCTGGTCGCAGCTAATAAAGACTAATCAAAGGAAATAAATGAACAGGAGGAGAAAAAAGAAACAAAAGAGGAAACTGCTGACAAAGGAAGGAACGAGGAGAAGAAGGAAAAAAGGGGCTCTATATCCGTAGCGGTGCAAACTTGGTCCAAACACAGGTCCAGGCATATCGGTCATTTGTGCAGCACAAGTGCCTTTTTTCATGCCTGCGGCAAGTTACTATTCTCATATATGGACATGAACCTGACTGTGCCAAGCTTGTTGAAGTGGTGCAACGAAGGGTGTGTCAGGAAAGATGTGCTGCTGCACTGCAGTCATGGTGTCATTTTTGGGGGGTGAACTCAAACCAGGTCTACGTAGCTAGCGGAGCACTAGCACACAAGGCTGCACCTGAACAGACTGATCCAAAATCCAAAAAAGGTAGGCTGGTGGATGTCCCGCACACTTTATCCCACTTACATAAATAATCAAAACAACAATTTTGAATGCAACCTTCTACTTCAGTTTATCAAATAAAAACAATAAGCGGATTCTTGTTAATTGAATTGGATGTAAATCGTGCAGTTGAAGCTTGTCATGACGCAGCAGCCACTCTCTGCCAACTGAATGGAGCCACCACAGATATAAAGCAGACAGACCATGCCATGCCTCTCTCATGAACTGACAGATGACCAGACAAATGTGTCAATTTCCTCCTGTGTAAAGTTTGGCCGGGGGCCCTGTCTGCTTCTTCTTAAGTCAGCCAAAAAAAACTGACAATCCGCTGCGTCACAGCTGACTCAGAGGGACTGAGAGGCGGTGATGTGATTGGCCATAATCAGCTGTGACGCACCTGATTGTCTGTTCCTCTTACTTTACCACTGCGCCAGGCTGCACTGCAGATTTGCCTGTGTTTGTCGTCACCAAATTACCAAAAAAAATTGCCACACCAACTTGCACTTCCTGCACCCAGAACTAGACCCGCGTCTGTGCTGCGCCCCGACTTACGAAAAATTAAGCCCAAAGAGTTTCTGTGGGGTTTGATAGGAGGAGGGATGAGGGATAAAGGACAGCTAGAAGTAAGTATAAAAAAAAGTTTTAAGACAGAAGGAGAGGAAGGAAAGAGACGGAAGAATAAAGGAATGATTGCTGGGTTGGATTAGTTTAAGGAAGTACATGGGTGCAAAAAAACAGGAAAAGTAAAGAAGGACGGACGGGTAGAAGGCAAGAAAGGATGGGAGAGATGACTAAATGAAAAGGAAATCAAAGGGAACAATTAAGCTTTGTTCCCTGCTGGCAACAATGATGCTATTAACTCTGGGAACAATCTCTCTCTCTCTCTGTCTCTCTCACACACACACACACACACTCTCTCTCACACACACACACCATCTTCCCTGATGTGTCTGACTTGAACAACCTGCTGGGACAAAGCTGCTATTAAATGGTGGAGCTGTGTCTTTGTGCTCCTCTCTTTCATTTTCTTGGCTTCTCCCTTCATCTGCTTCAGTCATTCTCACTCTTTCATTGTGCCTCCACCACTGTCACTGTCCTTTCATTTTCCTCTGCTTCCTTCTCTGTGTTCCTTCACGATCTCTATCTTTCTTGTCCTCAGACACATTTGTCTCGCTGTTTTCACTGTTCTCTCCCCTTCCACCCACATTCTTTTTCCTATCTCAAGTTCTTTAATGTTTATTCTGACTTTTTTCCAAAAAAATGCTGCGATATTTTGATGCGTTAAGTCGAATATAGGTCTTCGAGCAAGGCAAAAGAAAGCAAACATTAAGCAAATGGCATTCGCCTGTCGCAAATGCAGCCAGCGTTCATTTGTTTTATCTGAACCAGTTCGGCTGAACTGTAATTTTACCCTTTCAAGGAATTGTCAAACCATTTGAAAAACAGCTTTTTTAAGTTATTTCCAAGAATAGGATAAGATGGATGAGATCATTCTTGTGTGTGCGTTCGGTATGTGGCTGTGGTCAGAATTTGGTCAGCTTAAAGTAGCACTATCGCAAATACAGCAGTAATAGCATAAAAAAAAACTGAAATATGCAAAAAAATTGGTCGGGGGGAGCCATAACTATATGTACAAAAAATATAGCCAACAGTGTAGTGTCCGTGGGGCAAATGCAGAATTTCTCTTT
>JAQLOL010000011.1:16964630-16975548 GCA_029783665.1 Naso thynnoides
AACACCAGAGCACAGACTACATGCATACACACAATACACAAAATACACTCACGCACAATGAGGGAGAGAGAGAACGAGAGGGTGACAAAGATGGCTCACCTGGCCTCTTTGTTATGCAAATTGATCCAGAATCAATATGACAAATGTACTGTAAAGGGGAAAAATATAATGCTTTTTGAGCTCCACCAGCATTCACCCTCAGCCGCTGGTCTTATCACCACCTCCAGCCACGAGCAAAGACCTGATTAATGGCCGCCACGTGTCAGCCACGTAAATCGTTAGGGCACGCTCGGTTGCATATGAATGGTCAGGGTGTGAATTAGATGGTAGCTCACCAAACTGCAGGCTCAGGGTTTCCATTTCTGAATCTGCGCTAGTTTGAAACACAGTCTCACATGATTAATCTACCTAATTTAGAGATGGAGGATTGATTGACCTGGATTTTTATATAGATTTAAAACTATAAAAATCTAAAAAAGATGTTTCAGAATATGTATGTCAAGCATATTAGCAGTGTGGCTGAAGTAAGCACTTCACATCGAGATTGCAAATCCACGGCTGTGCTAGCATCTCTGTGGGGCTTTGAGCTAAAATGTTAATGCCAGCATGCTAATATGCCCATAGTGTGTCAATATGCAGATGTGGTGGCCAGCATCATCTTCTGTACTGTAAGCTGGCTCAGGCAGGAGGGTGTAGGCAGGATGCTAGTGCACTCAGTCATGAAAGCTGGTTTCTTCTCTTGGAACAGAATAGGAGTCTTTGGAGGAAGAGTCAGAGAGGAAGATGCAGAGGAAACTACTCAGTAGTGTAGGCACAGCCTCTCATCCCCTGTAGTCCTATCAGAGCACCTTCAGCTGTAGACTGAAGTCTTCCCACCTTAGAAGGGACACACACAAAAAAAATGGTATCAACATTGTGTTACATATTTTTTGAACATCAAATACTATATTACACTTCTCAAAAACATGCACAGTATTACTTTCACATACAATTTGCATAATTACTTTTCAGTATCATTGCCAGATTTCTTTTTTCTATTTCTATTTCATTTCAGTTTACTTATTTTGAAAATCTATCTTAATTTATTGTTATTCAGTGTAACTGTAATCTTTTGCTAGTACGTTTACACTTACGTTTCATATAATATAATATAATAAATCTCTCAACGTATGACAATGGCACTGCTCTATAGGCGACCCAGACAGCTGTGGACAACCACATGAAAAAATACCTAAATAAGCATCAGAAATTTTTCATCCCTCTGTCACTGAATCTTCTGAACCCAAGACAAAGAGGGTGAGGCCGAATCAAATGCACTGAATGCACTTTATGTCTGCATCTTTCCGTGTTATGCACTTGTGTCCATTACTGCACTATAATTGTATGCATTTTTTATGTCGCAGTCTTGATGTCCAAGACAATTTTTTCTGAGGTAATCTTGCATCTCATGTGTTTCGTGGTGATTGATAAAGTCCTTTCTCTCCTTGTCCTTAGCTGGTGTGACATTTAACATTTTAAACATTTAATGAATTTAATGAAATCATGACATTTGAAAACTTGCACTAATTCAGTGCATCCACTTGTCCAGTTTTTTAGCCACTGGTTGGGTTGTATTTTGCCCAGAGGTTGTCTCAGCCCTCTTAAGTGAAGGAATGATGATCATGCTGTAATTTAGGAGTGCAGAGTTACTTTATGTGTAAGCTAAAGCACTTTTGAGTTCCAAATTGTACAGCTTTGCTGATGGTGCTTGACTGACTGCATAACAGCCACATGGCCACTCAGTGTGCCGTTTATTACCTCAGGCTGATTATCAGAGTCTGGCTGGTTACTTTTACATCACATCTGTACATGTCCGCTCACTCTGTGATGTAATACTTCCTCCTGATGACACAGGAAACCATTTGATTATCACAAAGCTTCTGTGAGAGCAGCGAGGGCAGGTCCTGCGACACGAGGGAGATATCAGGTCACGCACAGGGCTTTTCCTTTTTTTTAAAGGTATGGATGTTTATTCCTCTCTCTCCTGAGGCCTTGATCTCACATTTTTTATCACCCATGATTTCACAAAAATGTTATGATATATTTGATGCCGTAATTATGTTATCTGTCAGTATTCTGTGAAGACTGTTGTCTTTTTGATTTGGCAAAGTAAACAATCTGAAATGTCATGAATGCAATAAAATGCTGTAGCATCTTTATGAAATAGAAAAAATACATTTTATACATATTAAGTTCTCTGTGATATTTTCAGTACTTTAACTCTATTCAGTAAAATAGCTCAGCAGACTTTACAAACCATCTGAGGAACTTGGGCACAAATTTGATCCATAACAACATTTCTTTAGTATCTGGGGCTTGCATGTGAAAAAAGCCACAAATAATGACAACCATGGCACGCACATCTGAAAAAAAAGAGAAAGAAATTATTAAGTCTCTATTGGTCCAACCTTAAATCCAGATTATATCAGGATTCCACGAGACATCTGTCACGCAAGGAGTTGAGTAAACTGCACAATATGACTTGTGAATGTCACAGATGACAAAAATAATCTGTTGACCTAAGACGCGGAGAGAAAGAGAGAGTTTAAGACAGATATTAAAACAACAGGCACTTATTGTACATGAGACCTTGTTTGGATGACAGTAGATTACGCTTGAAATATGAACAATTATTTAGGTATTTCTAGATGAAATTACATAACAGTTAAGGATTTTAGATTTATAGTGACTGATAACAGGGCCAACTGAAATAGGATTTTTGGGGCCGATGCAAATACCGATATTAGAGAGCAAGAAAATTTCAATATCCGATATACTGGCCGATATTGTAGAATGTTTGAATGTGGTTATCAAATACGTGTGACAAAGATATGTAATGGAGGCAGGATATCTAACAAACTTTTTTCCAAATCAGTCCAAGTCAGAGCTCTGAACAGTAAACACTTCACTTATCACCAATTATGGACCGCCCTCTACTGGACAAACTACATGATCACACCATTTTAAATTACTAGTCCAAGCAATTTTCCAGTCTTAAAAAACAGTTTAGTATCGGCACTTATTGGAGAACATATACGCCGATACAGATATATCTGTAATAGGCCAATATCAGCTGATAACGGCAAACTGATATCAGTCATGCCCTAATTGTAAACCTGTATCCAATGAATACTGAGCTTTAAAAGGCATCTGTACAATAAAAAATAGCCCACATTTCCTGCCATGAATGACATTGACTTCTGCAGACCATCTATCAAGGACACAGCACATGTGCAAATCATGGAGCACCAGCAGTGTCAGTGTAAATTCTTCTCCCTAGGAGCAATGCTGTCCCATTGCTCAGCCTGAAGTCAGACTTCCAGGCTGGAGGATGGACAAACAAAGAAAGGAGAGATGTGATGCTAATATTCATAACACAACATTAAATTACCATGCACGTTTCATTCAGCATATCCCGTTCATCAGAACCTTTTGTTTATCATAGGGTGCACTTACATGCACACTATTATCCTGATTTTGAGTCTTATCCTGTTTTTGATCATATTCAGGATTATGGTGTTTACGAGGGACAGGAAAAATCGGGTTGATTCATGCTAATATAAATTCCTTCATTCTGATGATTATAATAGTAGCTAGCTTTCTGATTATTTGCCCGCAGATATACCTTGTTGTGCTTTACCAACAAAGAGTTCAAAAACCAAGATAAGATGCTTACATGCCACAGAATCTTACAGGTATCTATCAAAATACTCCAGGTAGAAGGATTTCTTGATACAGGTTTCGGAAACTAGATTCCAGTGCGTATGTGAACACTCTTACTGATCTCTCACTTCTACAGAGAATGAAAGAAAAGATCATTGTATCTCTTGCTCCTTGGCAGAGTAGGATGTTTAAGTCGTGTGTGTATTAGTTGTTTTTTTTGTTTTTTTGTTTACTACTTTACTTACTGTAAACCAAATTGTCCTAAGAAGACACTTAAATTTTATCTTATCTTACAGACACCAGCATGTTTGGACCATTAAAATTCCCTTTTCTTGAGATTAGAGTTGGTTTATTAGTTAAGCCCCTTTTTGGAATAGTGTAAGTAGTAATTTAAGCATTTTTCTTGACACTAAGAGTAGCAGTAGTAGTAGAAGTAAGAGCAACAGCACTTGCAGAGGACCCAGCAGCAGTAGCAGCACTATAATGGAATGAAGTCAAATCCCTCTCATATTTTATTTTGGAGAAAAAAATAAATAAAATAAAAGCTCATGTTGCCTAACAGACGGTTCAGGATTCCACAGCTTAGACAGACTGCAGAGGTCACTCAGTTCCCAATCCATTCAATTACAAATATGTTTTGAAATCACAAAAATGTTTTGTACATGTATGTGAACATAACATCCTGTGCTGGTCACTTTTAGTTCCATCCACTGCAGTTTTCCTGATGCCTGACCCTGCTCTGTATGCCACAAGTTCACCAATCTGTTCACATGCATGTCCGGATGATACGCAGAAGAGAAAACAAAGGGAGAATCATAATATTATCATTAATATGGTTATGGAAACTACAATAAAAAGTCAATCCATAAAGGATTTGCTTTAATCTGGCTGGGTTTAACGAAGGCAGGATTATTTACTGTTACGCAGGAGGCTTTAGGTGTCACATGTCCGTGGAGTCTAGGATAGGGATAGGGCTCCACATCAGAGGGAAACCTCTTACATCCTTTTGCCCTCCAACTGACCAGATTATAGTTTACTTTAGTGATGACTAACTGATACTGAATGATCAGGATTTTGGGTCAACCAGGCACACCTCGTAACAAAATGTGAGGTTTTTGCAACCTACTTATTTACACAGAAAACTAGTTTAGCATATTGTGACTAACTGTGTCATATTTGGAAGAGACACTGCTTGGAAAAGAGTTGTAAGACTAGACTTTCAAAAATAATTTGACATTTAATCAGTATATGTTGTTAAATTTGGATATGTTTTGCATGTGAGATTGCTCACTTATGCTCAAAAACGAGGTAATCTTGTTCTCTAGCAAAAATAGAACAAATATAAATTCAAAAATACAGCATTAGACTTTAGTTTGTTGTAAACAGTACTCTGAAAGGAAACAGAACTTCAGTAACTGGCTGTGCTTTTCCTTTTGCCACGTTACTACTGCTGGCCAAAAGCTCGCAATACATGCTGCATTTCAAGGAAAACTGCACTTTTGGGGGGTTTTAGCCTATCATCCACAATCCTTATGTAAGACAAGAACGTAGATGCCTTTACCTTAACTGTGTGTTCAGTAGGTCACCAGACAGGCGCCTCGCGCTGACAGTTTTGAACGTTCAATGGGAGTAGTGGGGATACGCTGTTACCACCCTCTAAAGCCCCTAAAACATATCCAAAAATCTCCAAAACAACCAACCACATTCATGACGCTATGAAATAATAATAATATTTTTGTCATTTTAATAATAATAATAATTTTGTCATATTTTATACAAACATTACTGCAGCCAAGGGGCAAAAACAGCTTTGGCAGCTTCACAAGACTGGAGTCAACCGCTGCAATCAACACAGATTTCACATTGTATTTTTGTTAATTCAATGAAAAAACCCCCCACTATTTCAGAGTTGGATCTGTTCTTTAGTCTCTTTCATTTGCATATCAATATAACATCATATAAAATGTTAGCTTACAATACTACAGTCTTAGGACTCCATAAAGTTTTCTAGATAAATAAATATTTTGTTAAGGATCGAGAGGAATCACAAAAAACCTCTTTGGTTTGCTACATTATCCTATGAATTGCATCCACTTACCAGGTTTTGTTCGTTGTTGAGTCAGTCAACCCTCCCCATATCTGACAATATCAGGAGCATGATGGTAACGAGTGTCACTAAGCTCTGAGTAAACATTTTTACAACAACGCTACTTTACGACCTGCCACATTTGAATAAAATTTGACTGCTACTGAAAACAAACTGTACAAGACAGGTATGGAAGCTAACAAAGTGAGAGACAAAGATGATATGGCAGGCACAGAGTACATTGCAAGTCCAGGTAACTTGAACTGCACCGAGTACTTCAACAAATTAGTTCTCAGTAACGGTGAGAAATTACCAGATCCATATGTTATCCCTGACCAAGAATGGGTTTTAGATATGTCCAAGTGGTCATCAATTACATGGCCTGACATATACACCTATATCATAGAGAATCCCAGTGTCTATACAAAGGAAAATCTGTGTGCATACAAGTCGTTAGATGCATATAATTATGTTGTTTGTGGCCATGTGCAAGAGAGAAAGTACTGAACATCCTCCAGCTATCCTTTTTTTGATTCCTGCAATTTACAGCACAGCAACTCCTGGTCATATCTCCGGCTCTACTAAAAATGCAGTGAAGGTTGCTGCTTTCTGCCCCCTTGTTGCATACGCATCTCTGTGATGATGTTGCACAGAAACCCGTCTATAGTTTAGTTAATATGCAGGTCAGATCATGCAGGTGGAGTGTGCTGGGGAATATTTGGTTGTGTTTTAAGGGCTTTAGAGGGCAGTAATAGTGTATTCCCACTACTTTCATCGAATGTGCAAAACTGCCAGTGCCAGGTGTCTATCAACTGTAGCAACCAACTGAATGCACAGAGAATGGAAAGGCATCTATGTTCTTGTCTAATGTAAGGAGTGTGGATGAGAGGCTAAATCCCCCAAAAAGTGCAGTTTTCCTGTAAGTGACAGTGTATCCTAATATTCCTTATGTCTAATATTTACTATCTGGAGGGGTGTATGAGAGTTTGTCTGTAACTCACCAGCCTGTCCAGGTCACTTCCTTTCCTCCTTATAAGAGCTCTCTCAGCTGGTTAGCATTGTTAGCTCAGTTAGCTTGTCTTGAGACTGTGCTAGCTTTTTCTTTGTCATAGTCGTTATTTATATGTTGAAGTAGTGAAACAAAACACTGTTTAACAATCTCTTTTGTCTTCAAAGGTGTCTCGAAGTGTGACGTCTTGTGTTTTGTGTTTCCTCTTCCCTTCTTTCTTCCTTTGCCCCTCGCTCTTTCTCTTTTGAGGTACTCAAAACATAACATCAGGCCCTTGTGTATGTTAGTAGGTCCCTGCTTCTCTCAGCCTGACAATCATCTGTTTTAAAATTTTTTGCAGTTTTACAGGAACCCCCAAAAATTTAGTTTGCTGTTGACTTAAGAGAAATTTATAATTTAAGAACGTTTTCCCCCTTTTTGGTTTAAAATGGATTTGATAATGAAAATAGCTGCTGATTATTTGTCTGTTGATCAGCTGATTGATTATTCGACCAGTTGTTTCAACTCTAAAATAGGGTGCTATGAAAATACCATTTTCTGCAACAGTCAGAGCCTTTTTAGTTATTTCAGCAAAATATTTCTGCATTTTCTTCTTAAAATTCTACTCACTAGTTCATATAAATAAAACCTGAAGATCTGCTTTCACTTGAATTGTTGCTCATTAATACCGAATCTTGCAGAGAAATAATTAAGATTTGAAGCCAAGTTATCACCTTTTATGTAACATCCTTACCTCTTTGGTAAATCCTGTTTTGTTTGATATTAAATCCTGTAGATGAGCTTGTATGACTGATTCAGGCTCTGAGCACATTTGTCAACAATATCTGTTGTGTATTAAACCTTGACCTGAGGTGGATGAGATGGGGGATGTCAGGTCTCCCTTTACCCCTTCACATGTTGACGATGTAGACTGGCATTTCTGGGAAAGTATTAATCTGGCCTTGTTCAGACAGATTAACGGTGGAGAGCAGCAGAGTGGGTCCGGTGAAGAGATATTGTAGGTCGTCCTTGATGTGGTTATGAGATAATCTACTGATTGAGACCACTTTAGAGGCCCCCTGCTGCGTGTGTGTGCATCAAAGACACAAGTCGGTCAGAGGGAGAGATTCAGATGAGAGACTGTAGATATGGAGCTTCTTGTGTGGCAGTCGAGTGTGTCATGTGTTTGATATCATATCAGATGGAGCACAAGAAAAGAAATTCAAAGAAAATTAACCATCTGTGGTATGCAATATGATGCTGTTGAAAATGTTGAAAATGTTGAAAAAACATTTTTTTGGAGGTACTTTTTGGGGTGCGTTGCCTTTAAGCAACACTGTACCAGAATGGTAAGGACTGGAAAAAGAGAGATATTGTTTAAAATTGTAAATAATTTTTAAAAAGATGTTAAAAATACTCAATAGCCTCACTAAGTTATAATGCATGCCATTTGAAATATAAAAACACTAAAAAAGAATTATTTCCATAAGGTGGCACAACCCATTGAAATAAGATTCTAAGTATATTTCATCAAATTTTACAGAAACAATTTAACAAGCCAAACTATCATAACCTTTGCAAAAACATGAAATTCATCGCCATCATTTGTTAACTTGATGCCATCTTTGGCTCATTTATCCCTGAGGGTGAACTCTTATTTTCAGTTATGCAATGTACAATGAAAAAAAACTATAGGCAACAAATCAGTAAGCGGACAGAAATCATGCATTTATACCTGAATACACAATACCAAAATGTCATGGTGTCATGGTGAAACCACAATGGTACAATGTTGCCTCAAGGCAACATTTGCATTTTAACAATTTTCCATTACTTATTTATCAAATAAACTACATTAAGCTATTAAAAATCAAGCTTTACTTATCTATCACTGTAAATCAGATTTTTTTTCAGACTAAAACAAAAAACAAATTAAAACAGGAAAAGATGTTTTCAGATCATTTTTGCTGAGAGAAATTGCTGACCTGATCTGTGTGAGAAAGTTTGTAAAAAAGGGATTCTCCATGGCTTCCAGAGAGTCATTTGACAAATTAAAACACTTGGATTGGTTCCTTAGAGTCCTGCTTAATATTTTAAAGTATTACATGGTAACTGGGACGTATTATGTTGGTATAAAAGGCTAAAAATGAGAAACTATCTAAATCAAATCTGTGCAAAAAAAAATGTAGATAAATGTTTTCTAGCAAGGCCACAAAATAAACTTTTTTCAGTGGATTTAAAAGCATCCCCCTCTTATTGTATCTGATCTAACATCCTTCATTCTACAGTAAGTCAGCAGTTTATACAGCTATTATCTCTGGATTGTAAAGCTCAACTGGATTCAGGCAAACCTGTGGTTATCTACAGCTTTCTAATCATTTCAGTCCCCTCATGGGGACTAATTGTGCAGACGTCGGGGGAAATGTTATGTTCAGAAATACACAGGAGTCCTGCTGGTTAAAGAATGAGGGCTGTAAATCTTTAAAAAGAAAAAAAAAACAACTATCATCAATCAACCAACCATGCAGTCCCTCTGAGATTTGCATTCTGTTTTTATTTCCTATGGTTACAAAACACCTCAGTAGATTTTCACAATATTTTGTCTATCTGAGAAGGAGACTTAAAGGTTTTACAATACGTATAGTTAATGTAATTATTAAGTGTCAGACTTAATCATCAATAAATTCAATCACATACTTAAAAGCCTCTTGACTCAGTTTATCTTAAATTTCTTTGTGAACGTTCCTCTTTTCTATACGTGCTTGCAAAATGCTTTTGCCGGTAACAAGGGTTCAGATTTTGCTAACACTGGAGATATGAAGGCTTTGCTTGGGAAGAAGCGGAATATATGTGTGTTAGTGTGTGTATGTGTGTGAGAGAGAGAGACAGCGTGTGTGTGTGTATGTGTGTGTAATGAGATAACAAGACACCTCTGACCTCTGCCCGCGATCAGCACAGACTCCAGCGTCACATCTGAGGTTAAACGCAACGTAACGGTGAGGTGCTTGGGAAAGGTTAAAGTGACTCACAGCACATCTGGGTCCCACGCACAAGAAACAAAACAACAAAAGAAGAAAATTCTTGGAGACAGAGAAAATGTTTCATGTCTCCAGCATGATCCTTGTGGGCAGAGAGAAAAGCCGCGGTGTGCTGTCTGAAAATGAATCACTGACAGGTTTTATAACTTGCTGGTTCCTGTATATTTTATTAAACGTAAAGAAGGTTGCAGTTTTTCTTTCATATCTTACTTTACATTTTTCATGTTTCCATCCAACTGCAGAGCAAGTAGAGCTGCAATGACTAATCAAATAATCAATTAATCGATTGATAAAAAATTAATTGCCAACTATTTTGATGATCAATTAATCATTTCAGTCCTATTACAATAATTAGTACAAAGAATTGCCAGTTTAGCCTCTCAAATGTAAGGATTTGGTGCTTTTTTGTGTTTTGGTCTATTGTTTGGACAAAAGAAGCAATTTGAAGACATTAAATTGGACTCTTGAGATGAGCATTTTTCCACACTTTTTTGACATTTCATAGAATATACGATTAATTGATCAATAATAAAAAATAATCAGCAGACTAACTAATAATGAAAATAATTGTTAGTTGCGGTTCAATTTCAACAAAATTTCCAGAAAAAAAGGAAAAGAAAACTGGAATTATATAAATATTACATTTTGCTTCATGAAATAAACAGCAGTGCCGGTAAACATTGTACCAGTTAAACCTCAGAGAGTACAAACATGATGGCAACCTAAAATTTCAGTGAGCATTAATTTGCAGAGCATTTCCATTTTCTTGCATCGCACAGATCTGATGTTTTCATCTGCAGTTTTATTTTTAGTCCGTCCAGTGGATGTTGAAGCCACATGCTTCATGTATGTCGTAACTGCCAGCTGCCATCATGCCGCAGGTTCAGGTCACTTGTGCCAAATGTTTTTCCTCAGACTCCTCACAATGTTACAGTCATAGTCAGCGTTAGCAGTCTGTCACTGGAAGACAAATTTACTGCAGAACCGCATTAATGTCAAAGAAAATCCACCAGCATGCTCCTTCTTGAGCCCCTGACTCAGTGTGCCTTCTTAGATCTTGAAGACCGCTGTTTGGTCTTTGGGTCGTAGCCGTAGACACAACAT
>JAQLOL010000011.1:16979948-17001721 GCA_029783665.1 Naso thynnoides
ATATATATGCCTGTTGGTTTTTAAAAGCCTTGCCATACACTTCTCCTCTGTCCTTGGCATGATTTAACTTACATATAGTTGACCTCCGTGCTGCAGGTTAAATAAAATGCTTTCATATGCAATCCTAAATAATTGAATTCACAGGATAACATCATTCTGAAGGACAAGTACATTTGGTGGTAGGTCACAAGTCGTTGTAACGGTCATACCAAGGTGAAGGCGCATGTTCTTTCAGTGTGATGCTGAGATGACAACATTGTGGAAATGCTACACAGATGAAATTATATGCGAGGACCTTAAATTATACATGTCCAAATAAATAATAATAGTTCATTCATGTGAAGTATTGCACAGTTTAGATTTAGATTTAGATATTTAGCACACTACAAATACATATAAAACACATTTCTGGTTTTAGTAAAAACGTCATGGTCAAGTAATGGTTCCTTCTATGAGAATTAGCAATTTCTGCTCGATGATTATAATAATTTCCACAAACTATAACGCCTTGCTTTCCTTCAAATACGTTTGTCAGCCTTGAGTTACTGCCGGATCAGTGAGGGTCAAGCTTAAGCCTGTAACCTTATTTTAGTCTTTAGTATTTGAAAGGAGATAACTCCCCATTAATCCCAACCCTGTGGGCCTTTGAGTGAGGCCAGAGCCTAAGTGGGGATATGAAAGGAAGTGACAGATGATGGGATGTTGGGATGTCTTGTTTTAACGATGTTGACAGGTGCAACCTGGGAGTTGACCTGCTAATGTAGAAGAAGAGCCTGAAGAGGCTGTGAACTGACTCACAGCAACCGGATGGTGCAATGAGACAACACAACTGCACTGAGGGTCAGTTGTTGTCAAGTAAAAGAAGTATGTCTGTTGCACTAACAATGTGTACCATTTTTCTCTTACTTTAAGTGAGGATTAAACATATATTTTCTGTGTTACCAAGACACAAGAAGGCCTAGAGTAGTGCAAAAAATTCTGAGAAGTGCTTCGACAGTTGTGTCTAGATTCAAGGCAACAACCAGCAACTGGTTAACATCTTGTTCTCCATATCACTCACCTGGTTGGCTTTTCTCTCTTCCTCTCAGGTGGACTTGGGCCTCTCACACTGCAGGAGGCCGTCGTTGTTTTAAATGTTTTTTGAGCCACAAGAAATCCGTCATTCCGAGCAGCCTTACAACCTCTCTACCACCTTAACTTGGCATGGCTATGGTTGTAAATTCTTTATTTCTTTTTTTGGTTGTCCATGGGATTCAGAACACATCAAAAACAGCCATTTGTAAGAGTGGGATAAGAACCATGCTGATAACTGAATTGTGAGGTAATACAATTATAGTGTACTGATTGTGCAAAAACAAAAATTTGCTCGGTCTAAAATTGATTCCTACAGTGGACCACAAACTTATAAACTACTTTTTGTTTATTGTGTTAATGTTGTGTTAATGCATACGTCTGACTGTGATGGCTCTGGTCGTTATGTGGCAGGTAAACATGCTCCTGTGATGATCACTCTGCAGATAAACTTTGCTCCTCATATCTGAAGTCACATCACACAAAGATATTAACACAAATACTAAAAAGTGAATCTCCACTCTGTACACTTACTCACATTTAATGGCACATGAACACCTGATCAAGATTGTTTCTCTGAGAATGGAGCTACACATCATCTGAAGCACGCGTCATCTGAATGTAAAACCCTGTGAGCCCGGCTCTCTAACGGTAATGACAAGCCACCTCTGCATTATGAGCGGTGCTTCTATTTTAAATTAGGAGAGAGAAAACAGATGACTGGCCAAGACAAAGCAGTTACAGATAACAGATGGATGCAAAAAAAAAGAAAACCAAGAAGCTTGCATTGTAAAGTACTCAAATATCACATCTTTAAAAGTAGTCAAACTTGTGTAACAATAAATTTATAACTGTTATTGTGTTGGATTGTGGGTCTGCAAGTGCACTGATTAATCTGGAATTATTTTTTGATTATCATTAGTTAGAAAATAAACAAAAATGAGCATGAAATTAATGTTTTTAAATATCTGCTTTTGTCCAAACAGCAGAAAACCTCAAGATTTTCAGTCTATCAACCTACAAGGCAAAGAAAATAATCTAATCCAGGTGTTTAAAAAAATTAAAATCAGAAAATGTTTGTCATTGTTAGTTTAAAAATGCCCAAATATATTTTGTTTTAAAGTGGCCCATTATATTTTTTTCATGAATTCCATTAATTTTTTTCATTGCAACTCAAATCTAAACGTGTGATTAAAATCAATGGACCTTAAACATGAGCAACATGCCATTATTTATAAAAAGGATTTGTGATAAGTTCCCTGTAGTAGTCCTAGAGATGGGAATCAAGAACTTTTTCTAGTTGAAAACCAATAACAAATTGGAATCGGTATTGTATGCCTCCAAGCTTATAAACTCCTCTCATCAATGCCCAGGCATTTGACGCTAAAATGAAAAAGGCAGAACTCAACTGCAAGTGCAGTGAAGCCTGCCTGCAGTACAGCAAGTTAATTGATAACATTGGTGATAATAAAACAGTAGCGATGTTGATGCTGAGAACCTGTGTACGCACACAGAAAACTGATCAGGAAACAATAAAGAATAGGACAGATAATGAGAATCGATACTAGCATTCGTATCAAAAAATTTTATCAGATCCCTAATTAGTACACATCACATCATCATACAGAGAAAATCTGTTTTTTGCATGAAGACTTGAATGAACGGAAATCTCTGGTGGCCACATGGACTAATTTCTCACCTCGTCTGTAACTGCTGACAGACACGTTCCCTGCAAACTCTGTGACCCTCCGTCAGTGCTTCATCTCAGCAATCATCCCTCCATTTCCTCCCCCCATCAGATAGCAAATGAGTAAAAGCCCATTCAGGTCCATTGAGCCACAGTTTGACAATAGAACAAGACACAAATACACACATACTCTTTTTTAGATGACAATATGTCGTTTATTTTCTATATTTTAAAGGTTTATTATTTACAAACAAAATAAACAAAAAAAAATCAAAAAGATTTTTTGACAAACACTGTTTGTCTGCATATTGTTGTAAGAAAGTTTACATTTATCTTTCTTTCATCGGTATCAAGTAACCAACTGATAGTTCTTTTTGACTAAGCCTTGGATTACATAAATGAGCTGAACAATGACCATGTGAGTGGGCTTTAAGAGGGCGGAGCAGCTCGCCGTGGCCCCGCCCCTCTCTCCACGACGCACATCATCAGTAAACATATGAAACCTGCTGTCGCCGAAACCAAATAAAACATCTGGTTCGTCCTCTCTGGGCATTATTCTCAGTTCCTTTTTGCATCTCCTTTATCCCTCAAACCAACATAACAACAAACAAACAAAAAAAGAAATATACAAATATATGTGCTGGTTTGTTGAGAGTCTCTACACTGCTAATATGTAAGCTCATTAGATTGTGTTGTACATCACCATTAATGCCCATTCCGGTATGTTTGTTGTGATTGGTATAGTGAAAAAAGCACATAGTTGGGAAGCTCTCCCTCCAAAGGCAAGTATCAAAAACAGCACAAACTAACAGTGCTGCTATCCATCTTGACTGTGTACTAGTTCCTATACACTATGGCATATTCACAATTAAGCGCTCTTCGTTGGAAATCTCACCTCCCCCCTCATTTAGAACCTCACACAGGATCAGGGCAGCACGAATTCTCGGGGATGTCTCTCCCTTTTCTCGCTCATTCAACATCTAGCCTAGCTTAAAGAGTCTGTACCTTTTTCTTTATAAGTAAATCAGAAAGTGCAATTCAAAACAAAGACAATGACTTTGAATGTTTTGCTTTGGCCAGTTTGCTTCAACACACCGAGATTCAACCCAAACATCAAGTGGCTAGCTACAAAGAAAGGTATAAAGGTGCTCTGAATTTGTACAATGTCTCATCGAGCATGGTGTTACTGCAAATCTAAAGATTGCACTTTAATCTATTTTTTTTTAAACTGTACACAACCTCATTAAATATTCTATATACTGTAGCTTGATTGACAATTTTAGAAAAAACCTGCCTCTAGAAGTTCACATTGTAAGTAAAGATACCAATTGGATAAACGGAGACATTTGGCCGTCCTCATAGCGCACTCCCTTTCCTGTCTAAAAACACTGAGACATAGAACACACAGAGTATAGTAAGGATGAGTGCGCAGCAGTGTGTAGAAGTGCCCCCCCGCCCTCTCCCGCCCCCGTACACACCGAGCTCACACTCATAAATAACAAAGGATGGAACATGGCTATAGTTTAGGCACAAATACTTAAGAATGTCCATGTGAAAGAGTCAATGCTTCTGTTCACACACAGATAACGTCTAGGCAGACAGACAATGAACAAAAACAGAATCTAACATTACATTTAAACGTCAACATTTCTGAGATAGTATCTTTTTTCTTTTTAAGTATTTGTGACAGTGCATGCTTTCATGACATTGGTGGGTTGACTGTATTGGTACACTATCGACACAATCTGTAGCGAAAGACTTGTAATCTTTTTAAAAGCCACATCTCAAAGGGGCTCAGCCACTTTGAACTGGCAGGATATTTAGCTGCCATGAAAACTTTGACTCTAAATAAAAACTGTGCACTGCTGACAAGAAAACACTTTGTCAAATTTGACTCAGGCAGGGAACAATCCGCTGTATTTGCAGGGATTTGGCCTGGAAACTTATTGTAGTTGAGTTATCAAATACTCTGCTTGTTGTAAGATTAAGATTGTTCTTTTTGATAGAGTCACAATATTCTGGCTTGACCTTGCTTCCAGGTCAGTTCAGAGTAGCTGAGCCCACATGACGGATTTACAAGAGACAGAAACCTTAATGCAAAGCAGCATTTCTTGCTCCGACTTGCAGCAGCATAAAAGCATCTCTCTGTGATAACATCCTGCACACTTGAATGACTTAATACCTGATGCCTTTAACCTAGAGCTTATGTGTAATAAAATGTGGTACCAGGTTCTTCAACAACAGACAGCTTCCAGTATTGTAGTGGGGTAATGGAAAAAAAAAAAAGTTGTCCTCATTTCTGTCCATGAACGATTCATAAAAACAATCAGTTTGGCTGCAAAACAAACCAAAGAATCATTCTTAAAATGATTCTCAGCAGCTTTGGTATATGAGGCCATAAAAAAGAGACATTAATTCTCAATAAGATGATGAAATAAAGTTGTGCATCGTCGGTAAATGTTCACTTGATGTAAAATTAAAAACTCTGCTAGAACTAGGACAGCATACAGAGAGAGAGGAACTCTTAAACATCCTCCAATCAGGTGTTTCTCAGCATCAGGTGGTGCTAGCTATTGCATTAAGGTTAGCTCATCTCTATGTATGAAACATTTGTATTTTGTCACTTAACCTCTGCCGTGTATAGATGATATCCAGGTTCCTGATAGAAGTAAGACATTGTTATGATAGAGAATGCACCACACAGTATCTGTAAATACTAGCTCTACAAAACTATTTACAGCACACATATAGGTAATCTTTATGTCACAGTCTATTGCATAATGGTGATAATCTTTAGTTTATAAATATTATAAATATACACAGAACTTTTAAGCAACATTACATAACATCTCAGCCATCTGAAAATTAGAAAAAGAAAAACAAGAGCATCCATCCATATCTTTCTCCACACTGCATTCTCAAAAACAAACACAGAAAGCAGCATTTTCTATTATCGATTCCCTTTGGACCCATAACACTGTCATGGTTTGTATGTGAGCCGCTGTGGGGACACGCAGGCTCAGCAGACTGTGTTTCTATTACAGTTACAGTATTCTGAAACGAGTATTCAGGAAATTCAGTGGTGCGATTTGTTTTGTGAGTGTGTGCTTTTGGAGATTACTTGCAGAGTTTGCTTGCATTTATAATTCCACAGTGGTGCCTAAAGCTGCTTAATAGGAGAAGATAATTTGTCTCTTCCTCAATGTAAAAAAAAAAAAAAAAAAGAAATAGTCGTCAGAGTCCACAATGCATTCCAGTTTAAAAAAAAAACAGACAGCGAAAATAACATAAAATAAAAAAATTCATACATTGTATATAATTCTTTATATTTCTCAGAAAGGAAGACTCATGTTTATACTACAGCTTTTAAATTGCCATTGCCAAATATTCTAGTTGGATGTTACACTCGTGGTCACATGCACACACACGCACACACACTCAAACACCCAGACGTACAGCAGTATACTGTATATACACATATGTATATATATCTATATATCGATATATATGTATGTGACTATGTATAGATATATAGATATATGTACATGCGACATAAAAGAAAAGAGAGATGTATCTGTATAATATACATTCTTAAGTTTAGGGTGACAATGTGTCTAAAATATAATACAAGGGCTTGTATGTACAGGATTTCTATGAGGTTATTTGAGAAGAAAACTGGAGGGAAAAAATGCTGAAGTTCCTCACTTTGATCTCTTTTGTTGTATCTCCATTTTTAAAAATGAATTGAAACGTATTTAAGTTTAAAAAATGAACAGGGGAAAAATGGGATCATAAATTTGATGCAAATCGCATTTTGTCTTGCTCAGTCTCTGTACTGCTCAGGACAGAATCTCTCCTAGATCCAGGAGATTCCCTGTGCTGGGTCGAGGATGATGATGCCGCCGCCACTGCTGCAGCAGCTGCTGCCGCGGCGGCTGAGCGCACCGGGGGCAGCGCTCCTGACGACATCTGGCGGAATAAATTGACCCTCTGGGGCACAGTGGTGCGGATGCCACTCTGCAGATTCATGCCCTGGATCGCCGCCGCCGTTGGTGGCACGATGGAGGCCAGAGAGTCTCCTGAGGCTGGGTGTGCTCTGGGCCCCAGCGATGTGTCGTGTGGCAGTGATGGTTGGGAGGCCGATAAGTGTCTAACATCTCGACTCAAGCTGCCTGACTGAAGAGCCTGTGTGCTCTTCTGGATGTCTCCCCGCTGAGGTGAGGGGACCTGCTGCTGAGGCGAGGGCTGCTGCTGCTGCTGCTGCTGCTGCTGCTGTGTTGCAGGAGCTGCGGCTGCAGTCGACGCAGCAGGTTGCTGGACGAGTTGTTGCTGTGTGGGTAGAGATGGTTGGCCAATTGGCTGCTGAATAAGTGACAGCTGGGAACCCGTGCGCGAGCCATACTGGAAACTCCGGCTGGCCAGAGGGGTCTGCACAGGCGGACTACACATGGCAGCCGTGAAGGAGCAGGGCGACATGATGGCTCCTTGCTGCTGGAGTGTCGTCTGTTGGTTGGTTGAGGAAGAATTCAGGTTGCCATGGGAAAGACTGGGAGCAGGGTAAACCCCCTGCGCTGCTGCAGCAGCAGCGGCAGCGGCTGGCAGCATGCGGGCGGCAGAAGCATTGGCAATAGCTGAAGCACTGTAGGTCATGGGTACAGCAGACTGCTGGAGCTGATTGGTGCCGAAGGCAGCTGGAAAAGGTGGTTGGGCTGGTGAGTTAATGATTGAGTTTCCTGACATTGGAGTTGAGTTCATCCCGGTGACTGACTGCTTGCGGTCCACCATCATCACCATCTCCCTGTCCTGACGGATAATCTGCTTCAATATCTCGTTCTCCTGCGTGTTGAAAACGCCGGCATTCAGATCCTTCTGGAACTTCTGCAGCAGCAAGGAGTTCTTCTTCCCTGTTGGGGTGCAGTCAGGAGAGGTGAGCACAGACAGTCATGGCCAACTTTGAAAGGAAAAAGGGCAGGATTCAGGACAGTGCTGAGAAAGATGCAGCTTGTATGTTTTAGTAGGAAGACTTTGGTGCATTTGTATTTTTGTGCCAAAAGAGGAGCATCATCTTACTGATTCCTCTGAGTTTATAAATTCAAGTCTTTCAATCTTACAAGCTGCATCTTTTTACATTAGCTAAGGTCTTTCATATTGAATATAAGGTGTGAAGGACATTGAATGGTAATGACTATGGTAAATATACAGTTTGAGAGGAGTGAAGGACACATAAGGAGACAAAGATTACTGAAAGTGTGATGTGATAGCATTGACTGTGAAAGTGCTGATTTGGACAATGAAACACAGAAGAATACTGATGAGTCAAATCCACACATCACATTACTGGACTTTTTTTTTCTTTGAGGAAAAGACAGAAAGTCTAAGCTCTAAGAGGAAATTTAAAGCCATATTCTATTAAAATCACAATGACACCTCTGCTGAAACACCACAGGAACATTTTACATAACTTTTTTTGGTAATTTTAGGAACAAGGTGACACTAAAAAAAAGCATCAATGGCCACAAAGATCTGTTCCTCACAAACTAACTCAAATAGACAGATAATGAATATAAATGTGTTTACTCATTTTACCACAGAATGCTACGCTATCTTTACCAATAATATTGCATTGAATTTTAAGTCGTAAGAATCCATTTCGCTAAATAACATATAAAGTACACCATTTTTCTTTTCAGTTAAATAATAGTAACAGACAAGAGTAATAACAAAAATTTTTTTTTAGAAAAGCAGCAGAGGAATTGGTTATTAATAAGGCCTGACTGATATGGGATTTTAGGGGCTGATGTTGATACAGATATTAGGGAGCAAAAAAAAAAATCCCGATTTATGGTATTTCAGCCAATATTAAATATATATAATGTCAACTCAATGTGGTTATCATGTGGTCATATCTTACATTTTTAACAAACTTTCATAACATCAGTGCACTGAACAGTAAATGCTTAACTTATTAGCTATTAATAACATACCGCCCTCTGCTGGACAAAATATGTAATTATGTCATTTTGAATCACTGGTCCAAGCATTTTTTTCCAAGCAAAAACAGTTTTAATATGAGCACATATCTGAGAACATATAGGCTGATATCTGCAAAAGGCAGATATCAGTATCAGCCTATATGTTAACAATAATAGATGATATTAGTAAACTCATGTATTGGTCAGGCTTAAGTTTTTTTTTAAGTTCTTTAGTAAGAGTATTTTAAGCTCACAGGCCTGGGGATCTTTGCAAATCTTTGCCTGCAATCTGTCATAAATCCTGGGACAAAAACCTTGACAGAAGGCTTCTTTAAACACCAGCCACTTGTGCTGCTTTTGGAATTGGGTAGCAAAACTGTGGTAAAACTCTACAGGATACTATGAGCATGAAAGACGCCTTGAAAAGGGGCTTTTGTAAAAAAGACCTGCTACACTTGATAATAGTGTTCTATGTAAGATCTTTACTTTGAGTGACTGGGTTCAAATGTGTCTGGAGGATGTGTTTCCTGTGATTACTGTTGACCTTGTGTATGGACACGCCTCGCAGTGTTATAAAGAAGACTGAGTTGACTTTTGGTGTGCTGGAGGCTTCAGCCACAGTCAGTCAATCATTAAGCCCTGTCCTTGAGGGCAGAAGATTTCTGCACTGAGCTTACAGTCAAGCAGTGTTTGCTGGGCGGCTTCCTCTCCTTTCAAGGCTGCCAACAAGCTGTGCATTCAGCTATAAGACAGGATTTTCACAGATACAACAGCTGAAAAAAGGATTGATGTCGTGTTTTGCAGCCATTTCTCAGAATCAAGTCCTCCGCTCGACGTAGTGCATTTAGACTGTGACAGTTGCTACAGGGTCGGGTAGTTAAGGGCTAAAACTAGCACCACATGTGACTACTATTAACTTACAAGTATGCTGTCATTGCATTTTTAAAGGTGACGGGGTTAAACTCTGCAGATTGGAAGGACAACACATATTTGTTATTTCTCCCAACAGAACCTGTGAGGATCTGAATGTTTGCTGGTGGTTAGACACAGAAATACTGTTAGGATTGCAGGGCAACAGTCATCAGTCAGTGTGTGAAATTTGATTCATTTTAAAAGGAAAATGATGCATTACAGTGAGCCTTCAGCCTTATCTACAGTTGTTCCTGCTGCAGCTCTACATTCTTCTGTCCTCCTCTTACCTCTTTCCTCCTCTAATCCCTTTTTAAACATTTAATCCTCTGTGTTGGGAGTGTAAATGATAAAGAAAGACATTATCAAGGAATATAACAGACTTTTAGATTTCTATATACATATAAACACACTTAAATTTAGTGGGGGTTTTTTGTTGTTGTTTTTTTTGAAAATGAGACATGATTTAACTTCACATTTTCATTTAGAGAGCTGATATTTTTTCCACACTGTATCATGGCTGCAGCACAATTTTGCTGTGAAAGTCTATTGTTCATTGGCAGATAGGTGTATATATGCATATGCACATATACATGTGTTTATATATGTGCTATAAAAATCTAAACACCACTTAAAGTTAACTTTTATGCATTTAGTGTTCAGCAGCCCAAACAAAGCTGCACTGGAGGAGTGAAAAGAACTTGACTATGCAACAAGTGCAACTTACAATACAAAAAATGTCATTATATACATCATTTGTATGCGGCAAACATAACTCGAAGGAAAACGGAAACAGACACTTCATATATTAACTTATACTGTATGTTATATAATAAATGTAATTTTTTTAAAAAAAATTCCAGGAATGTTTTCTTATAGATGGCAGCTTTTTTTTAACATTAAACTGATCTACAATTTTTCTATTGAAAATGATGGTAAATGAATATATATTTTTATAAAAATACTACTGTTAAAAAATATTATCTCTTTAAACATAATGCAAACAAACAAACAAACAAAAACAGAAACAAAATGTAAACACTAGTTATGGGTAAATAAATGTTTCTTCTTAACATAAAAACTTTTAAAATTGAAATAAAAATTGACCAGATATGGATTAAATTATTATTTAAACCCAATTACAATATCAAGTTAGTGATAGATTACTTTAAAATATTTAGCATCAATATGAAAAACATGTAGAAATCAACCAATATCTGAAATCTAAAACATAATAGTTGTAAACAGTGTCAAAGTCATATAACACAAATAAAGACATGTAAAACAAGCAAAAAACAAACATTATAATGTTAACAAACAGAGAAATAATGAAGGCTGTGTCTTAAAAAAATACAAAAAACATATTGAATGCAGTCAAAGCTTAACAGAGAAATGACACATCACAAATTGATTAATAATATCACAGATAATCTTTAACAAGCTGTTACTTCTTTATGAGTATTCTTTACTTTCTCCCTGTTGATAATTACTGTATGAATTAAATTGTTAATACAGAATGTATTTAACTTGTCAATGTGTGTGACAAAATTATTCTTAATGGATTAAATAAACTTTTTCCCTCCACTTTGGGCTTTGGGTCACATGATATTAACGCAGCTTTATATCTAAAAATGAGATTAGTCTCAGTAAATTCTTCATAATTTCCCAAATTATTTACACAAAAGACAGAATTCAAGTTAGACAATCAGAAACAAACTTCTTTTTTTCTGTTGGTGATACCATGGATAAAAAAATGAAATGTAACAGAAAGTGTGTGTGGCATTGCATTAGTAAAGTTTTTACTAATCTGCAGACATGTGAATACACTTTGAACAAAGGATTCAAAGATTAAATAAATAAAAATGTCACACCAATAGAGCTGAGCATGTGTTCATAATCCAGCTGATTATTCTGTGGGAGTCTGTTAGAAAATAAACATGGCATGTGACACTGGATGGGAAATCTTTTGTTTCTTTGATTGTCTCAGTTGTCTCATGTGTCCATCAAAACATCTGCAGGACTGGTGTGGGTGACTTGAGTTATGTGTCACTGATGCAGGAGTTAAACAGTTAATGTAACCTTCAGCAAGAGGTCAAATTCTTGGAGGATGAATTTGAGACCGGATCCATTTAGCAAGCCTCCATAGGTCAATTTGTCCCTGTTCGAATGTTGGAATTGGAATAAAGTGTTTACCTGATGCCTACTCGTCGGCCAGGACACTCTTGAAAACGAGATGTGCTCGTCTCAAGACGGACTCCTGGTCAAATAATTTTTAGATAGATAAAAGATAATGTCAAATGTGCAACACGTTATTGGTTTCAAAGCATGGTTACTTTTTTCTTTCCTTTTTAGAGCAAGACAAGCATGTAACCAAATGCAGTTCATATATAGAAACGATACAACCAGCACGGATCATGACAAAGTTTCTTCCCTCGTATGAGACAAAACCCCCTTCATGGTGAGTCCGAAAGGATGGATCGAATCTACATCACCCTGAGAAGTGTCAGTCAGAGTGGGCAGCTTTCATTTGCTAACATTTAGCTCTAGTGAAAAGCTGATAGCTCTTATAAAAAGGGCAAATGTAGATTTGGACTGAGGCCAAAGGGCAGACAGTATGCTGTGGAGGGAACGAATCCACACACTTCACTGCAGGGCACTTAAAAATGCTGTTTTTTTGTGTCATTTTATTAGGAAAAAATCAACCTTGTCTCCTGTGAATTACGCTCACATGTAATCACTTCACAGCTTGTTATTAGAGTTCAGTTCCAATGCAGGAAGTCATGTGTACGGCACAGAGTAAACTGTGGCTGTTTGAGTGAAGTTAAAAACGGAGGTTTGTATCTTGTATTGAACAAGAAATCTGTGTTGTCACTTGTAAAGTGCTTTTATTTCCCTAAGAGGCAAACAAAAATTCCGTCATTATCTATTGACCATCATGCTGATGGAAAGTTTGGTGTTTTGTTATGTCACAATAAAGTTCTGGAGCAAAAAAACAAAACAAAACAAAAACAAAACGACATAATGTTGCAGCATGCTCCTACATAACTGAAGAAACAGAGGACTATAAATATGATAAATAAAAAATATATAAAAATGGCTCCAAACATTTTGTACTGCTTATTCCAAGTCTCACCAAGCCCTAAGGTCTTCAAATCCTCGAGATGAAAAAAACCCCAAAACCTCTTTTAAGCCGAAGTCTTCACTGTAGGCGCTAAGCTAAAGGTGTTAGTGGGTATCTCTTCTGAAGTGGGTGCACGAGTTCAAAAGTGCCTACATGCACCTCCAGATAAGATCAACAAGAACTTGTGACATCTCTGTACCTCAGTGTACCTCAGCCACCTACTGCATAGAGGCTTGCTTCACACACAACAAAGAGAATTCTGCTTAAGCTGCAACAAGGACTGCCCCTGTCGAATCAAACGCTATATTTTTAGCATTTTAAGTCTTAGATCTATTACCTATTACCTTTCAATAGCGCCAATATAACGGCGGTGGTTTGAATGTTCTTTTCCTGGATACTTCAACAGAGAGAAGCAGTCGTGCATCCACTTCAAACCGAGACTGCCTTTAGACGAGAGCAGCCCTACTAAAAAAGTCTATTCTTTGCGTCTTCAAAAAATTCCGCTTTTACATGAAGAACTGAAAGTGCTGTAGTATGCATGCCAGGCCTGCAGTTGGCAGTGTAACTTTGTATTGACATACCACTGGAGCTGTCAAAGCTGTTTACTTCCTGTTTTCGCTAATCCCTAACCAGAGCTGCAAATTAAAGAAATTCAGCCGTAGTTTGATCTATAAAACTACGTATGAACACTTGTTTTCTAGTGGCTATTGTGGAATGCACTGACTTGTGCTAGAATTAGCATTAGCATTAGCTTACTCACCGCTTTCACAGACCTTCCGTTTTGCCAGTTTACACACCTGAAAAGAATCTCACGGTTTCAAAAGTTTCCACTCTGGAACCCGGTTTCAAAAGTTTGCGGTTTCAGAGGCACCAGCACGCAGTTGTCATGTAAAAGGAAGGCCGAACCGTAACAAAAGTTTACTGTTTGATCCCCGAAATCTTTTAGCTTAGTCGCTACAGTTAAGATTCCTGCTTCAAATCAATTTGAGATCTCAAGGCTTCCAGAGACTTAAATCAACCCAAACAAGTTGAATTAAGCAATTTTATGCCATTGTTTGTTTGTTTTTTCTGGTTATTTTATTTATTATCAAACAAGTTCTGAACTTCTCCAGTTGCTTAGGAGAATGTTGCGCTACTGTTTGGCTGTAAAGCTCCAGACATGTTTTGGGGATAAAGAAACTTTACTTAAGTTTGCATTGGCAAGCAGGTCGTCAAATTATGACTGAATTTTCATTTTCTGGTTGAAGTGTTCCTTTAACCATTCTTCAGTTGGCACAAATAGGTACTGTGGAAATAAACACTAATGTTTAACATCAATCAGATTTATTTAATGTTAACTTTCGCAGACATGGTCTGCATAAATGTTGCAGAATCAAGGCGTTTTATTTAAAAAAAAAACAAAAAACAAAAAACTGTATCTGAGCGTATTTCTGAGGAGAAAAGGTTGTCTCAAAAATGACACACATCTGCTGTTCTAATAGACTCTGAATGTTCTTTTTCCAAATCTGTTGTTCACTGCTTGTTGCTGGTTTGGATAACACGACAGTATTTCAGTAATCAATTCGATTTTCGGTTTAGGTTTGATATTGTTGCGCTTGCAACAGGCAAAATAATACACAAATACAAGCCATGACAAAGAAAAACAACAATAACAGAAAAGTAGATACAGACTGCAAACTTAACCACTGACATGAGACATCGGCACACTCAGTCATTATTCAAATCCAACTTTAGTTTTGTGTTCAGGTGATTTTTGCTCCCTGATTAATATAAAAGGTAAACAAATCACCAAATATTTGGGACACTGATGTTATCCGTAGGCAAAAAGGTTTGCTGGTGAAGCTAGTGGCAACGCATTAACAGAGAAAAGCTAATTTACGGTTATGAGCTGCTTGGGTTGTACACACAGCAGCAATACAAGCTAATGATATTAACTGTATGTCATTTAAAAAGTGCTTTATCTAACAAACTCAGTTTCTTCCTGCATAGATAAAAAAAATTTGCTATTTTCCTTTTTTCTGTGTAGTGATGGAAGAGGGAATTTAATTAATTTATCAAACGGCAAGATTTCAGAAAAAAGCAATTTTATTCACTGCTAATCACTATAACACAAATATTAATTTATTTACAGGGGATCCACCTGCAGAATAAAAATATCTCAATTGTTTTAGAGCTCTTTCTTTCTAGTTTGTTAGTTTTTGATAGTTTGTATATTTTTAGCAAGGCTTGCAGTTATGAAATTATATTTAACAAATATTGTGAAATTATCTGAAGTTTTACGTTCATCGAATATATCATGATAAGGCCAAGCCCCTGCCATTTTTTACAGCATTTTTTTCCTATGCCTCTAGTACTGCATCACTGTATATACACTGGCTGTTAATGTTTTTTCCCACTTAGTACGAATGTCTTGTTTACCTGTTGTCACAGGTAAAATATAGTGTTTGTAAGATGCAGGTGCTAACATAAGATTCTGAGTACTGTAACTGAGCTACAAAGAAAACAATAATGTACTGTAACATTTTACATGTTCTATTCACATGTGTTCATACATTAAAGTGCATTCTGAAACTGTAACTACGTCTTTTCAAGTTTTAATCATTCATCATCTTATTTTCTAATAAACAGGGTTTAGAGCCGATGTATAAAACTCTGTCAAGCAAAGACTAAAACAGTGTGTATACACAAAGACAGAAATACGCATACACATTCTTTTTGTCATCACTGTTCATTAGACATGTCGCTGAGAAAGCAGCAAAGATGAAAAAGTGCAATTTAACTTTTCTCAATTGTACCAGCAAGGTTCTCCAACAGCTGTCATTATGCTAGACTGTTGTTTGTAGGCAATATTTAGAGCCTGTACCACAAATTTATGAAATGTAGGGTGCCTGCAAACCAACATCACAATGATATCTCAGTCATGAATATAATCTGTCAGAAGAATTATCAATTATTAGAACACAGCTTTTTCTGAAACACAGTTCACATTGTATGCTGCAATTCACAATCAAATGTAATAAACACTAAGAGAGAGCTTATGGCCTCACAATAACAAGAACAATAGAATTAATCAGAATTTTTTAAATGTACCTCAGAGTGACATTTGCAACAGACCACTGTGTAGACTGCAACATAATAACACAACCAACCAGAACAATCTTTTACTCATGTGTTGCATCTCTGACCCTATATTACATGTCGACCTGATCATTTCGCCAACAGCTACCTCTTGAAAAATGTGATTACCTCTTTCTTCAGGGGTGGGAGGAGGCAAACACACGCTTTTTGTGTATACACATTGTTTATACATCTGACCCCTAATTTAAATTGATGAAAACAATCCTCCTTAAATACTTAAAAGTATTCTCACTATACACACTGACATGTCCGTGTGTAATAAGGATTAGCAACGTGTTCCTAAACGGATCTCTATCAATAATATATGTCTAATTCTTTCATTTATATATAATAAAGGAAAACATTATCATTTTAAAAAAGATACATATGACTAATGCAGCAAAACATAAGAAAAGACAAAGACAAACGTTCTACTTCTGTCACTTAAAAATCATCCTTAAGACAACACTTTGAAATCATCATACAATTGTCTACCTGTCTAATTGATCTCTGTTTAGGTTCCAATCAAGTATTAGAGCAGACTGTAAAAAGAGGAGTGGGAGATTGTGCAATGTAAGGGTCAACCAATTATTGCCCTGTTTGCATTACATACATGTGCCCCTTTTTTAAACAAATCTATGTGAATCTGAAATATTATCACTTATTTTAAATCAGCCATTATCTGTCCAGGCCAAGTTCTTTTATAAATGCAGACCATGAGAATAAGGAAGCCTTATGATAAAGGTAAAGCTGAAACTACAGGGCCCTGCTTGTTGGCAAACTGGGCTGGACCTGATGGATGTGGGGCCAGTAACAACTCCCTGATGTCACCTGGCCCTGCTCTTTGGTTCTTTTTTACAGGGTCTGGTTGATTTTGAGATATGGGGTGGGGTGCTGCTCATACCCAGGAGTGCAGATGAGTGGTAAGAAGGCCAGACACACATGCATGTGAGGTTAGCTTCCATCCACTCGCTGGCATCCAGTAGGGGTCAACACCAAACCAACGAGGGGGCGAACTGACTCCCTCCCGGACAGCGACATGCACTGCCTTCCAGTTAATCCAACCACAAAACGCTACTTTGGTTCTTTAGAAGGATTAATGCTGGTTACAACACATTTTCTTTCATGTTATTTAAGACAAACAGACGGGAAGTAAGAAAAGAAAACTGAACAAAGATAGCATACAGGTCATGCAGCACAAGATGGCAGACACAATGCTTTTATGAAGAAAGAAGGCAAACAAATACTGATAAAGACAAGACAACAAGGCACGATGACAGGCAAGAGATTCGACCAAACAGATAAGAGGAGGATTAGATGAAGGCAGGTCTTACCAATGCGGTCCAATCGGTCGATGGCGACTGTTTCGAAAGCACGTCGCATCATCGGGTACTCCTCCAGCACCTCATTGAAATGGTCGACAGAGAGGGAGAAGAGTCGGCAGTAGGTGTCTGCACGCACGCTTGCAGTTCGTCTGCCCTTGGTGAGCAGACAAATCTCTGTATGACAGAGAGAAAAAGACAAACAAAGATTCTGACACGTGAAGTAACAGCACCTGAAATGAGTGCAGAAGATCATCCCAGTAATTACACTAGATTACCATAAAGATGAAGCTTGAGTACAAAAGGTATGGAGGCAGAAGCTAATGTGAGTGTAAATAAAATAAGAAACCCCATCAGCGGCGCTGTCACTTGCATTGTGCTATGATAATTCATCATCCAGCAGGAAGCTAATGGTCCCATAATAAGATGCGGTAGTCAGCTTCTCTGCAGGCATCACTGCATCAATGCATCAGTTCTCAGATGTAATGTAAAACTTAACAGGAATATGGTTACATGGCATTCCTGTGTGCTGCTCAGTCTCTGTGGTTTCTCATACAAAGAGGACACAATGCTGTCTCATGTGTTTGAAACAGTAGAACTGCACATCAAAGCACTCGACCCTGCAGCTCCACTCACATCACATCATAATGCAGCACACACCCTCCTCTCAGCCTCTGTGTGTGTTTAGCTATATTTACTGCTAACATGACACGCAGTCGCTCCAAACATACTAGATAACTGATTTAAAAATGACAGCTGACACTAATACACAACCACAAACATACTTTATATATTACAAATAATATTATATTTATTTCTTTCAGCAGACCTCCTAAATCTAGCATCATGGATCTTTAAGTAAATGCGGTAATAGCATGTAAAATTACCAATAACTCGTGCAATTAAAATCCCATTAAAGTAAAGCAGCATTAACAGAAATTTGTACTTAAAGTTTGGGTAGGCAGTTTATCCTTGGTGTCATTGTGCAAAAATTCCATAATAAGCTTTCAGCATTTTGTAATCCAGGTGGTCTGAGAGAGCATTAGACTTGTGCACCTTTCTGTGGCTCTGCATTCAAAGTGTCACAGGCTATTTTCGGGCCAATCATAGTAATTTTGGGAGCATGTTTTCCTTTTGGCTGCTTTACACTGCACTCCTGTAGCGACAGGTAACGACAGTACAAGCGTGTCAGCTGTTGAAACATGTGCCATGCCTCGCGCTCTAAAACTGGCCTTTGCCGACAATAGTGTCTGCAGGTGCAAGCTGAGCTGAGACAGATCAGTTTACTCCACTGCAACTTTCCCTGCAACTGTTTAGTCTTGTCCTGAATCTTTGTTGCAAAATGGACTGAAAAAAAAAGAAATTCAACAAACGCATATAAAGCAAGCCGCTGCATAAAGAGGGAGGGGAGGGTGTGGCAGAGTTGCTTCCTTAGGAGTCTCATGCTACAGCTAGCTTGTTTTCCAAATGTTGCCTATCCCAGCTTTGAAGTATTAAAAGTAAAAGTACGTGTCTTGCAGAGATTTGGCCCCAGTAATAGACATATTATTTATGGCCCTACCCACATGGCAATTTTTTGGGCCGATGCCAATACCAATATTAGGGAGCAAAAAATTTTCAATATCCAACACTGAATTGACCAATATAATATCAGCTGAATGTGGATTATTAAATACTTGTCACAAAGAAAAGTAACAGATGTAGATATGTGAAGGCAGCTGTGAGATGATGGGACATATAAGAAGAAAAAACATTTTGCTACCCAAACCAAATTTCCATTTTTTTAATTTATACAATCTCTCATTTTTGCCTTTTTGTAAAATATCTTACCATTTAGCAATAAATTAAACCCCCTCTGAGGTTCACAAGAAATATTGCTTTAGTGCAACTGCAGAAAACTTTATAAGTCAAGACATCTGAAACATGACCAGGGGCCCCAATTACACACAGTTTTTAGATTTAATTTTAAGCGAAACATTGTTTATTTTAATCTTACTCTGTAAGGTAATTAAAGAGGAATGCTGTCAGATAAAGGTAAAGGTAAACTAGATTTTTAAAAATCTCTAAAATGTAGTTCAGTAGAAATAAAAAGCTGAATGAAAGGATAAAAAAATACAAGTTGTACTTTTACTAATTAAATGTTACAGCAAGTAGTGATTGACCTCATCATACAACGCACAGGACTGCTGTGTTCAGTTTGGTCTTGTTGTTATATTAAATTGTCACATCTCTGATTACAAATGTTTACTTGGGATGAAATTCTGGCTCTCGCACTGAAATGCTGAGATTAGTCAGTGCGGTTTCATATGAAATAGACTTGAGAAGGGGTAAAAAAAGAAAATTACCCAAGTTTGTGGCCCCCACTCTGAACCCTCCCTGCAAAGACTAATTCAGCCCACTTAATTACGAGGATGTGAAAAATGTCAGAGCATTTTCTCTCAGTAGGGTGCTTATTATTGCTAATACTCATTAGTACCAAAATCTTTTGAGCAGCAACTAGATGACTGCAAACAAAACTCATGTTGAGAGAAAAAGGTCACGCTTGTGATTCAGACTAAAAAGTTTGACGACCAAAAGAGATGTTTCACTTCTGGTGTCAATAACAACCGACGAAAATCCAGTTTCTGTGACAACGTGATTAGCAAAAATTATTTACAGCGTGTTTTCGAAGTTAATCTCAGATGGAATATTAGCTTCCTGTTAAGGACATGGTACGCTGCTGTTGATTACATGTGATGGTATCACTTGACATTCAGAGCAATCTCCTCAGTTGAATCAGAGTCACAAGGCAGAAAGTGCCCGATGCCATCCTCCCCCTATCTGCATTTTCCTTCTTTTTATTTTTCTTCTAAGTATCAACTTCCCTTTGGTTTCCCTTCAGTCCTGTTTAACTGCCAATGACGCTCAACCTCCACCCACATTTGCACTTCTGTCCAACCTACAGCACTTCCATCTTTATTAAATCGTTAAATGTTAACTTGTCATGGTGTGATCTTTCTCGGCCATGCCATGAGGTGTCATGAAAATAGAGCGCGCAGACTGCAAGCTACGAGAGCAACACTCTCAAGCTGTGGGTGTGAAAAACTTGTTAGTGCTGTTATAATTGAAAATCTCCCTTTGAGTAGTACCTTTGTCAACGCAGGAAGATACACAGAGATGAAACAAAGAGAGAGAAGGCGTAATCTGAGAAAAACAAACTGATGCCCCCCAAATTACTGCTTACCGTGGCACTAAATTTGGCCTAATGCAATATACAGCTTTGAATTTAAATGAGGTTCAGCTCCCTGAAGCACCAGAGACGTCTAATTACTGTTTTGCCATTTCAATTCATATTGGAAACATTTCCCCAAAACAGATGCAACCAGTACAAATCAAATCATTAGTTAGGACATAGCGTCAAGGTTAGCTACTTGAAATACAATGCTAGGTATAATTGTAATTAACAAACAGAACCTGTCACACTAAATATGAAAGTATTAAAACACATGTTTAAAAGCAATATTGTTATTAGTTATTTTGAAAAATATGTTGGCTTTCCTGCTGAGAGTTTAGTGTGAAGATTGTTACTACTATCATGTCTGTAGCTGAAGCAAGCCAGAGTTAGCTTAGCCTAGCTTTAAAAAGATGTAAGAGGAAACAGTTAGCTGGGCTATGTGTGAAGGGAGAAACTCAATCTCCTAACAGCTTCAAAAATCCCTAATTTAATCATAACTTTAAATCCAAAGAGCAGACTTGTCTGTACAGAGTAAGAGTTGCACTAGCACAACCACAAAGGATACAAGCTAACAAGCTAACCAACATCATAAAGAAATAGAAGATGCTAACTGCGATTATCATTCTGATAAGCCTGGTGGTTGCTGGTTTTCAGAGGTGGCAAAAGTACATGCATTGTTTACTTGTACAGATTGTGTAAATAAAAGAGGACTCTGGTAAAAGTAGAAGTACTGACTCAACTTCTTTACTCAAGTAAAAATAATGAAGTACAGGTTCTGATATGCACTCAGAGTATAAAAGTAAAAATCCTCTGAAGGACATTTTGACCGATTATTTCTGTGCCAAGCTAACTGGACCTCACAATGCATTAATATAATGCGAAAACTATTAAACTTAAAGGTAAAATCAGTAGGATTTGTCTGAGCTGTTCCTAAATGCACCAGAAAATTAGTTGATTGTACTTCCTTTTGCTTATTTTGGTGCAAAAGAATCTCCTCATCTGATGCTGGGTCTGACTAAGGTTTAAACATGTATGGCTGAATCTCTTTAATGTTTTACTTTATAACGTTAACAGTTGTGATGCTCGCTGCTCTTTCACCAAAAACTAGTGCAAGCAGCTTTGGTGGGCAACAGGCCTGTGATTCATGGATCCAGAGTTTCTTAATGAAAGAAAAAGAGTATATGTGCTTCCAGCCCCCTTTTTTCAATACTATTAATAACTGTATTCATACTTAGGCCACTGTATATGGAATATATACAAATTTGAATTATTTATTTATACTATATATGATTTGATGATTTTAAAATAATAAGAGAACTTTTTGTACCCTCTTCTGTCTCTGGCAGGTGGCAATAGACAG
>JAQLOL010000011.1:17008449-17018559 GCA_029783665.1 Naso thynnoides
CCCCTCTCTCTGCACTGTTTCCTGTCCACTCTTCAGCTGTCCTGTATATAAAGGCACAAAAGCCCCCCAAAAAAGTGCACCTGATATTTGACTGAGGTCCTTCATAAGCGCAGGCGGACGTATTACCAAAGATACAGCAACTAGTCTCATTTGAGAACAGCAAAGATAATGCAGCCAAAATTTCCCATTTTAACATGCTAGCCTGCCAGTAAGAGTTAGCATTGTTGAGCTTCTTGTTCTCTCTAAAAGTCAATGGTTTTTATGCCTCCACCCCAGTGATAGCCAGGGCCGGAGGCATTACATTTTCGGGTTGTTCGTATGTCCGTACGGACATCCTACATCTGTACATCTGCCCCTGTGAACGTGATATCTCAAGAAGGCTTTGAGGGATTTTCTTCAAACTTTGCACAAATGTTCACTGTGACTCAAGGATGAACTGAATAGATTTTAGTGGTGGCAGGCCAAGGGTCATAGGTTAAAGGTCAAGGTAACTGTGATGTCACTTGTGTCTAGGCTATGTACACCAACTGCATGTTGCGTGGAGGCATATATAGGTAGTAGTTCTATTTATATTCATGTTTTTACAAACTACTCTAACTTATACTTTCCAACTTCTTGACTTCAAGTTATCATGTGCCTGCAGCATAGTGGGAACAATCCCACTGGATTATTGAGTGAATCAGGATGATGTTAACTTCTAGGTTGGCCTTAAAATATACATTACTCCTGTTTATTGTTTTATGTTTATTCTGATAATGTTTGGTGTTTTTAAGATATAAAGTATTTGAACAAAGTTAATGAGAAAGACGCTTCTCTCTGTTGCTTTCTAATGGACTTTTCCTTCAGCAGTGGGTCAACAGTACATATTAAGGTATTTCAAATGTTGCTTTTGCAGGGAGGCTACAAAATTTTATTCATTTGGATATCTTCAAAATGTAGCTTACTCTTGCTAGTTTCTCCATCGTTAACAACCCCTGCTCTAAGAGCAATTCTTCAGTAAAATGGCAACGTAAGCTAGTTCATGTGTCCTGTTTCGCTCGGGCGCGACTCAGTTTGTTTTTCCCTGTCAGTCCCATGGGCATTGCTGTCTCTATGCAGATTCTAACTTTGCTTGCTCTGCACGGTGAACTAAGCCTGCAGGATTTTCTGTGTAGTAAGTCATACCTTTAAATCCCTGCACCTCCCCATGAGTGTCTGGGACGGTGCAGCGACTCCCCTTGCCTCAGCATTCTACTCTACAAGGTGACTTAATGGGGCTACATGAGAGATGGTCACGATTCCTACGCTTGCTTTGCTTTTTATTCCTCTCCTCTTCCATCCACCTATGCATAATTACCCATGTAATCTGCTGACACGAGGAGGTCAGCCAAGAGCTTAAAAGCTGGTCACTGACTCCACATTAAACTTCATTATTCCTTCTCATTACCTCTCTTTGTGAACAATATACCATCTACTTTTTCTACACTTTTACTGTGAAAGACTTCCGACTTGTAAATATTGTTAATAAAAGAGTTCAGGTTGTTGAATAAAGGTGAAAGTGAATCACAGATTGTGTTTCTGTGCTAAATTTTGTCATATCTGTTCAGTCTGGGTTCACCCACAAAGCTGAGGAGAATCTGTTTTGCTGGTTTTCTGCATGACCTTGTAACATGAGATGACAGGTGTTTGTATTTCAGTTTGAGGTACTGCTGCTTTTTTGAAGATTCGCTCGTCATCTTCAGGGAATAAACTCATTCATGTTACAAAACTGAAACCACTGTGTGACAGCTTACCTGTCAGAATTTCTTACTTTCTTTCTTTCTTTTCTTTTTTTTTTAAGATTTGAGATCCATTTTTTACCTGGTCCAAAAATAAATCCTTCAAACAGAATCAAAAAGATTTTTTAGATGTTCTTATGTTGAGGAGCGTCTGAAAGAACCAGTGCTTGAATTCAGCTGTGGGTCTTAAGAGTGAGGTTGTCTCACCTCTTTGAGAGGGTCGTTGAGTTCACTCAGGATGTTGTCCTCATCGAAGATCTTGCCTTGGTAGCGATGTTCGTAGTAGTCGTGGATTTTCTGCCGCATGTCTGCTGGAAGCTTGTGGAAGGACATGTACTGCTCCACTTGCTTGTACTGAAAAGGCAAAGAAAGCATATGAGATATCAGCTCAAACTGTTGCATCCATCTATACGTACAGCTGTCAAACACCAAATATTGTAATTACACTAAAAATACAAGCAGAGATTTTTGGAGTACACAGTGTATTTGTGTTTCTGTATTGAGGACAAGACGTGCTCTCACATACAGTACACTCACAATGTCCTGGTTCTGTGTGTGTGTGTGTGTTGGGTGGGAGAGACAAAATGAGAGAGGCAGGTGGTGAAGGAAAGTAGGAACAGGCCCGGGGCTATGTCAGACCAAGGTAGCAGTTCCGATTATTTCACCCATGCAGGAAGCCCGGCCCTAATAGGCAACTATGCTATGATCTGATGTGAAATAGCAAGGTATACCTGATATCCTGGAGAGATTTCGGAGCTGCATCGACTGTGAACCAGATGGCACAGGCTGCACAATCACGTGGAAATTATTTGCATGATTTCTCTGGAATATGTTGTTGTGATATCTTTTATTTCCAAGCACATGAGTAGTGCTGAGTAATGTTTTTGGCATGACAAAGGGATTGTGTGATGGTCATGTGTCTGCAATTCCATTGTTTCTATTTTATGTTCAAGAAAAAATGTATTTGAATGCACTTTAACTATCTCAGTGTATGAAGCCAAAGTGTCTTGCCTACAAGCAGTTGATATATATAATCATTACAGATCATTAAGTGGAAAGATTTCACCTGAACTTCATTTTTAGGACACATCTATGGTAAACAAAATGAAATTTTAAAAAAAGAACACTAGTTAAGCCAACAGTCAGTAAAGCAGTAATCATTGGCTTGATTTCCAAATAATGAAAGTGGCATAAAATTATTGTTATAATTGTTATTATTAAATATTGATATGTCCCTTGTAGTTTTGTATTTTGACTTACATAGCAAGAGAACATGTGTGACTTTCCATTTTGTGTTAGGATATTTTCACTGTAATTTAAATTACTGGTGAAATAATAAACTGGTTAATTCATTATGACTTGCGCTCTCCATAAAATATCCAAAAAATGTATTTTATTTAAGATCTTTGAATTGAGAGGGTTACAATACCTGAAGTGCTGAAAAAAAGATAATCATATTAAAAACCACGTTATTATTGTGGGAGAGACGGTTGGAGAGAGAGAGAGAGAGAGAGAGAGAGAGAGAGAGAGAAAGAGAGAGAGAGAGAAAATAGATTGAGGATGAAATATTTTTTGGCCTCACTATCATTTAGCCAGATGGCCTGTGACTCAGGACTTTTCCATTTGTGCAATTCTGCCAGTGCCAAAGATGAGAGGACCATCCTGTTTTTGGTAATTAACTGAATATTAGTGGGAGTTAAAATTCTAGTAGTATTGACCCGAGCAGCAAAAACACTCCCGCTCATCTATTTTGATCAGTCTCTGTTTCCTCGTACGGGTTTTTTACAGACTGGACCGTGAAAACAATCTCCTCAGCCCGTCTAAGGCCCAGACACCTGAAAATAAACACCGTCTCTCACGCTGCCACCTGTAATCACAGTATAGAGCTTTAGGTGAGAGCTAACAGAAACTGTGAGGCTGGTGGCTCAGCCCAGCAACGGCTCTGTGTCCAGCGTGACGTAAATATGACCCACGAAATGGAGACTGCCAGTAAGATTGAAACACTTGCAGAGAGATGATAATGTGTGTGAGTTGAGGATTGCCTGCTGTAGCTCAGCCAGGCTTTTTGGACTCAGGTTGGTCGAGGGGCACAGAGTGAGATACAAACTGCATTGAGCATAAAGAGGCAGGTTGGCATTTTGCTTCCAGTTTTAGGTTACGTCAAGTTTTAATAATAATGTTTTGATGAATCATCCAGTCACACTTTGCGATTGAGCTCAATACTGACTTGCTGACTGCATTCATCGTCATCCGTATCTATTTGTGCCTCTCGCTCTTTCTCTCTAATGATAGTCAGACTCAGTCCTACACTCACATGTGGATGACCCATGTGGTGCAAATTGAACCCACTTGCATTCTTGCCTGTGGCACTTACAGGCATTGATATAATGCAATATATTACAAAGCTGCTAAAAATGTAAAGTGTTTTAAGAAATGTTTTATCATAATGTTGTATTATTAGAAATTATTATTAATAAAGATCATATTAGTTTAGCATTAGCTTTTGGGGGAAAAAACATGAAGAATTTTTTTTTTTTAATTCATTAAGTGACCTTTTTGTTGACAGTTTGAATGATACCACTCTTATTTCTGTGTGTTAAAAATGAAGCTAGTGCTAGCAGACAATAATCTTTAGCATAAATACTTAACAGTAGCAAACAGTTAGCTTGCTCTTTCCAAAGCTAATGTAAAACAAGTGGTTGTTTTATGTTTTATGTGTTAGTTTGTTTTGAATATTTAAACATAAATGAGAATTTTCATGCTAATTAGTGAGCTTTAGAGATGCTGGTAGGTCATTTTTGTTATGTTTCAGCAGAGCCACGGTAACTGTTTCCCTTGTTTTTCAGTCTTTTTGCTAAACTAAGCTAACTATCTGCAGGGTGTATATACAAAGACATGATTGTGGTATTAATCTTCTCAACTACTCTCAGCAAGAGAGTGAACAAGCAAGCTTTCCAACATGTTATCTATATTTTTTTAGTACTGTTGCTTGTTCAATGAAAATACAAAAATATCAATAGGTCTAAAGCATCTCCATCTTTGGATGGATCCAGGTTTGTCTTTAACTGGACTCTTTGTGACACTAGTGGTTCCACATTCAACATGTTCAGTTACAGCTAATTTGCCATTTTACTTCCAAAATTGGCATTTTATTCTGCTGTTTTTAACCCTTATTGGAAGCAGCTGAATTAGGTTTATATCGCACTCCAAACCTATCCAAACCAAATAAAAAGCAGAGCTTAACATGCCCTATAGCACAGCTTTTCAGCTGCCGGATGACACACAGCTGTATGCTGGCTTACAGTGATTCAGCACCAGGGCATCACAGCAGGCGCGTCTTGAGACCATGCATGCTATACACCATCATTTCCTTCCACCCCTCCCACCATTCCTTAATCCTCTCTTCTTTTACATCTTTAATTTAGTCTGTTATATTTGACCTTTTTGCTGTGTTGTTGCATGTTTTTATTTTCTTCTAATTAAAAAATAAGAGAGCATGACATAGGTGTTAAAACAAGTTAATTAAGGATATGTTTTTATACTTTAAGAGGAGCCTCTTGACAAGAATGATATCTTACATCATCCTTCTTCCTCTTCTCCCGCAACATCCTCCGTCCCTGGCTAACCTCTCACCTCACACCCACATCTATCGCTCCATCCATGTGTCCCAACCCCCAGCTGTGGCAGTGATAGATGTAATGACTACAGGCTGGACACCCTGAACCCATCCCTGCTGCTCCTTAGCCTGCTCAGCTGATATGCACAGCCATGCAGCAAATCAGCCTGAGCTGAATCTGACTGCACACTGGGGCTCTGTTACCACGAACATGGCATTCACAGCCTCAAATCTGTCAGTTTGCTTCCTGGAGGGATGCTGAAAGGCTAAAGTGGGATGTAGATGAAGCAGATTTGCTGTGAAGCAGATGTACATCACATACTGAGCGAGACACATGTCACTAATTCAAACAACAAACGGCTGACTTGTTTGCTGCAGGCGACCTGCTGTCATTAATTTTGGCAGAATGTGATGTGACATCTTCATATCTCTCTGTTTATGATCAATTGTAGTATTACATTTTGGATTATGATCAATTTAAGCTTATGAAGAAATCAGCTCCATGTTGCTAGTGATGTTAATCTGCAAAGTGACTCATTTATCAATGTTTCATTTATTTATTTTCAGGTCAGACTGGAAGATCTTTTATTGGGCGTCTTTGTCCTCACACATCCAGATCTTTTCGTCATGACCCTTTTGGTGCTTTTGTTCTCTGATCTGGAATCAGTTCTGTGTCAATCAACACAGTACAGTGTATGAGCAGAGTAGACTTGCTGATGATTACTGAGGATGATAATGTCTTTCTCTTTGTCTCCATCTGTCAGAGAATAATGAAACTGAATGTTAAGCATTGCGTGTGCATTCCTACAATTTATTTAAATGTGTGAGATGAGGGTGATGATACTGTATTTGTTTTCTGCAAAAGCATAAAAGTGAGCCAAAAACACACTGTGTTCTTAATTTTAAGTACCATGTGTAACAACACTGCAACACCTCGCCAGAAACACAGAGGGGATGTTTCTTCTGCCAAGGTCAGACCATCGTTTTACAATGAGTTGATAACAGCTTGTTTTTACATGCGAGGTGTAAATTAATACACTGGTGTTGCAGTGCAGTGTGTTACAGTCACAGCCAAGGTGACTCTGCCGAAGCTCTAATAAGAATTATGGCAACAACCTCCAGCAGGATAATTGATGTGTATCAGTCGAGTCCTGCCTTAATGCATTGTGGGTGTTTACAGCAGGACTGCAGCTAACAGATATTTTTATCATCGATTTATTTGCTTTACAGCTAAGACAAGCAGTTGATTTATCTGAGAGTTGATTAACCATAAAACAAGTGTTTCTGTATTTTCAAGCAAGAAAGTTTTATATTTATTGTTTCTGAAAACTTTTGTGTTTTTGACTGTTTGTCCAGCAAATCTCTTATTTTTTTACAGATTGAATTATGAGCCAGTGAAAAAATCAGCATATTAACTGACACTGTGGAAATAGTCGTTAGTTGCGGCCCTATTTTGCTTTTTATTATCTTGAATAATCATTTGGTCTATTTAAATCGTGGTTAAAAAAAGGAAATAAGAAATTTGCTTTACTATCACGCCAGTTAGAGAAACAGCAAAGCGCAAGTTAAGAATATCAGACATCAGACATCTTTAATGGCATTAAATTAAAATACTGTTTCCCTTGACAAAAAAATTTATACTAAAAAGTGTTTATATACATGGTAGATAAACCAGTGTGTTTGAGGTTACATCATCCATGTTACCGCATAAGTTAAAGGTCAGCTTTTCATTTTAATCATAAGTGGATCAAGACATACCATAGAGGAATCTAATCCCTGCCACTGCGATGCTGTATGTACATGGAATTCTACAGCAGGAAAAGTTTTGGAGCTAAACTCAAGTTCTTGCGTGCAAGCACAGAGCGCATCAGTCAAAGCCGTGTGTTCTGGGAATTGCCCAGGCCCCTCAGCGGGATCACAGATGGTGGCTGGGCTGAAATGCTGGATAATCACCCCTCCATGCACAAAAAAAAAAAAAAAGGTGACGTAATAGAGGGACTGAAATGAAAGGGATGAATAAAATGTGTTTACTGGCAGTGCAGAGACAATGAGGTGGCTGGTCATGTCATGGACCTCCTCACCCCAGCGGCCTTGGATGATGTGCTCAGAGGGAGAAAATCCTCTGTGGCCTCGGATATTGTGATTTGTGAGAGCTCAACCTTTTGGTCCACAGGGCCACCAAGAGAAGCCCTAAATTATTTAAGTCGCAACACACTGAGCAGGAATTTATTCAGTCGGAAAGAGCAAAACCCTCAGATTATTACTCTAAGACAATCCCAGTGGTAATTAGCATTACTTACCTTGAAACAAAAAAAACATCACAGATTTGTAATAAACGCCCTTTTATAGGCTACTTCAATGAAACAACATCCAATATCATGTATATCATGTAATCTTCTGTTAAATCCTCCTATATATTTTTGATCACATATCAGTTCTCACCTTCTCTTGGTATTGCCTGCGCGAGGAGTCCAGTGATTGGATTAGAGCTGTGGCATGGCCCACAAACATGGCGTAACACGTGGCGCCTACAATCATACTCAGCATGGTGATCCACAGGTCAGACATGCTGACGGGTGCTCGGGCTCCGTACCCGATGCACAGCATGTGGCTCATGGCTTTGAAGAGGGCATAAGAATACTGCTTACCCCAGGAAACATTCTGTAAGGAGGGAAAGACAGAGAGGGGGTGGGGAGAGTTACTGCAAGGCAAGACAGGGAGGAAGGAAATGGACAGGCTTTCCTTTGATGGATCACTGAGCCTCTACCGAACATCCTGCCAGCACATCTTCATGCCTCACAGCCTGATGCCTTAACTGAGCGGCTGAACTTTCTACCTGTCTCTTTTTCTCCCTCGTCTTTCACTCAGTCTTCAGCCTTTCGACACCCTCTCTACATCGTTCACATTTGCCAAAGGCTGAAAAACTGTTCATGTTTGCAACTGCTTCAAACTTGCATTATTTACAGAAGTCATGGCTTTGTTTCCCTTAAAGCCCACGGCATCCTTCCTCAAGAGAAGAGGACCGGCCTCTCTCTCAGCTCTGATTTTCATAACTGTTCTAATGGGATTCACTGTGTTGAAAGGAAGGGGGCAGATATACAGAGCTGGCATAGAGGTAACTCTGCAGTCTACACGCACACACATTCAGAGCCGACAGTCACATATCAGTTTAAATATATACCAGTCCCACATAATTGAACATTTAACTCGTCAGGTGTAATGACTCTTTTGAACATTTCCTTGTTACAAAGAAAAGTGTTCTGCGTCAGATGAGAGTCATTCCTTTTATCGTTCACACCGTGTGTTCTCCACTGTCTTGAGCTGTTTTTAACTACACAATGAGATCGCGATGGGTTCAAGAGGCCTCTATTATCCAATAATGTGTCCAGCTGGGTTTATTAGACGCCTTCTCTTTGTTGTCTCATCATTACTCAGACTAAGTTATTTGAAAAGAACCCGATTGTTAGCTGTCGACACAGAAAGAGCAGAGACGCAGGCAGGCAGAAATGTAATTTAACCACTGAGATCAGCCTTTATGACTCCTAATGTCAATCTTCGGATTTTAAAAATATGCAGTCTGAGGTGTGTGTTATCAGAGACATTATAAAAAAAAGAGGGACAAACCACTTCAAACAATTTGAATTAAAAAAGTTTGTAATGCGAGAGAGGTAGTTGTATGACACATATCCCACCCACCTTCCCAAAAGCCAATCGTCTGCTTTATGATAGCTGAACTGGGAAACATATCTGGCTAATGATGTTGGCACTTTTGGGTCAAAGTCACAAATGTTTTTAAGCTTTCTCTTATAAGATTTAACTGGCAATTCTGCACATGCAGTTTTTATGTCTTGGTGACCATTAGTGTAGAGTAATGGCTCTCTCCAAATTAATTGAGATGTATAGGGACCTGGTCACGTTAACCTGAAATAACTGCCAAGGGGCAAAACTCAAGAGATAGCTTCAGAAGATATCCAAAGCACACTGGAGCACATAGATCAAGGCAGCACAATTTTATTACGACTAACGTTTCAACTTCACGTGCTTCTTCATCAGAGTCATGGACCTCGGACTTTGATGAAGACACACGTGGCATCCAAATGTTTGTCGTAATAAAATTGTGCTGTCTTGATCCGTGTGCTCCAGTATGCTTTGGATATCTTCTGAAGCTATCTCTTGAGTGATGTATGCCCTGTACTGTAAGCACTGGACAGGCTTCCAGTCCCATGTATGACAGCTGAAGTGTGGAAAACTCCTTTCTTTAAATTATCAAGGGGTGTTGACAAGATGGCTGCTGAGTGACAAAACTTGCCTTGAAGGACTTTAGTATTAAGAGGCATAGGATTAGAGCAAATTCAGTGGATCCATATTGTATTCTGTCACTCACAACATTAAACTGAACATCCAACATAAATGAAAAAATCAAAACAATTAAAGTGATATACGCAAGGAATTATATTGTAGGCTTTTTTTCTTCATGGACATTAGTCAAACGTTAGGGCAAAGAGAAAATTACGTTGGTTGCTGGTCGCGGCTTGCCCGAGGTTGGCCATTTTCATAGTTTTCGAGCCCGGTGGGCTGTGTATGTTTGTGTAGGCAGCACCTTACCTTCCCGTCACTGCCATCTTCAAGCAATCTTCACAATAAAAGTCCACAATAAAATGCCACATAAAAAAGTCCGCTGATCTTCACTGTAATGTCTGTACTCAAGTGACCGGTGTTGTAGCATCCTCGCTTCCA
>JAQLOL010000011.1:17018659-17045412 GCA_029783665.1 Naso thynnoides
ACAGCTGAAAATTCTTTGTGCAAAACGCAAGTCTGGGTGAAGCTCTTTGCGTTTTTACTGTGTAATATGAAACCTTGTTAAAAACCTCTTCCCAAATTCTTGCTCCTGTGTAGCATCCGTGCCCACTTGGGTATCTGGACCCAATGTAAAATTAGAATATATTCACATTATCAGGTAGGATCACTATATAGAAGGCTGGAAATTTCTTTTTGTTGGTCTTGTGTGTTGGGTTCAGAGCCAGATTTTTTTCCTCATTAATACAGAACAAGTCAAATGTGTCCCTTTTCCCTGAAGATAAGAAAAACCTCTTCTGAGCAGCCAAACAGGCCTAAGGAGGCTACATCTGTGGAACACAGTGAGTTCCTATCTGCAGGCAAATGTGACAGCTCTCCTCGTAGCCGCAGCCAAGATGCAGCTTCAGCTTTGTGAACAAAAATGCTGAGGAATCGCTCCAAACATAATACCTATCTCACCCAAAAGAGAAAATCTGATGAAAGAAGTGTGAAACCTACAGAACACATAGTTAATCTCTGTTTTTATGTCAACTGGCTGACATAATGCATGTGCATATGTTGCATTGTGACATAGCACATCCCATTATGTCCACACGCTGGTGTCTCTTTTGTCTGCTCGTCTCCATGCTTTTTCATCAACTAGGATTTAGTAAATGAGTAAATTTGCAGCTAATCTTCTGCCCTGGTTGACTCACCAGTTCTCATCTGCATGCTGATTGGTTGTTTCTTCCAGACACTGATTAGAAAATTTGTGATAATTACACTTGCCAGCTTTAATAACAAATACAGGCCAGTTTATTCGTCTTGGCAGTTGCGATTTTTTTCCTCCAAAAGGTTTAGCCAAAAATTAATGCCTTCAAGTTCCAGATCACCATTTTTTTCCACAGTATACAATGTAATGGAAATGCTCCTATGAGCAGAAATATGTGGCATCACATACAAAACATATGCTAAATAATCGGACACATCCAATAGAGACTGTCTGCACTGCATGAGCGTGTCATATAATCCTATTGTAGTACGGATTATATAAGGCTTTGTAATGATGTCACATCTTGTCATGTCACGTTTGTGATGTTTGTTTATATATGGAAAGATATGATGCTGATACTATTTTGGGGGCAGATGTTTTCACTCTCTGTAGCACCTTGCCTTTCTAAATTTCACTCAAATTTTCACATTTTCAACAGTCCTTGAAAGAATCATGTGTTTAAAAAAAAGCTTCTTTTCATCAGAAAAAATAACACTGAGGTTAAAGTAGTGACAGCTCATCAAAATCACTTTATCAAACATGTCTCATTTTTTAATTTTGTCGAAAATAAACTGTCTGCTCTAACCATATCCTGTCAAAAACAGTAGGTTCTGTGCTCCTCAGTTCAACTGGAAAGCCATGAATGACCAGTAGTCACATGACGAAAATTCGGGGAAAAGTCAATTAAACTGCAGGCTGTTAACACAGAGCAGAGGACAAAGAAGGTTGTTTATAGAGGTTGCAAAAATGTAAATAGTTCAATACGGACGGCATGTGGAGTCCCTCAGTTTTCCAATAATGGTAACACTTGTGAACAATCAGAAAAATATTTTTCCTTTGTTCAATTTTTGTTAAAAGAGGCTTTAGTAAATTTGAAGAAAAAATAAATTGCTTTTTTTAAATTTTTTTTTTAGGTTGACTGCACAATAGCTGAGTCATACTGCAAAAAAGATACATGTGAGAAGAGCAAAAAAAACAAGAAACTGCTTCGGGCTCTGAAGATAACTTCTGTAAATTACAATGTTAAATTATTATAAAATAAAGAAGTTAAGTTTTATTTTAAAAAATCAATGCAAAAATTCTAAGCATACCAGCCATTTGGAGAAAAAATACATTTGTTTAAGATTTTGTAATCTCGAGTTTTAGAATTAAAACTCTTTAAGCTGACAGGAAGTGGCTGGATTCATGAAGAATTGCAACAGGTAATTTTCTAGTTGCATTTGCTCAACATGGGGCTGCAACGACACTTTGCATGGATAGAGTAACAGCAGCACAACAGTGCTGAAAGTTACACGTTTGGCCTAATGCAGCAGTTTATGTGTATGTTGTGGATGGTTCTTTAATGACAGGAAAGGGTACTGTCAACACATCCAGAAAAAATGTATGCACAGGTGCCGGACAGAAGAGTGACTTGACTGCATCAAAATAGAAAAAGTCGCAACACTGTTAAGCTCCCCATATTTTATTTTACATACTTGCAGCAACATTTCGATCAACAAGATCTTCTTCAGCAAAATGCTGCCTACAAGCTTTTAAAATAAAATACTGGGAGCTTAAAAATGTGCAGACTTTTTCTATTTTGGTTCTTAACCCAAAACAGGGAGGGAGGGAAGGGAAAGAAGCATTTCTTCCTGTGATTTAACATCTTAAAGACGCATGTGCAACTTTTTCAAAAACTTGGGAAGATTGTACATCAGACATAGACACTTTGAGATATCCTTGTTTCAATGTCGCAGCAATAACGTCTGCATTATTGCTGGTTTGATTCCTTCAGTATTTTCCCTGCTATTACAGTAAGTGACTCACAGCAGGTCTGGCGCACATCGTTATGAATGTAGCAGACAATCTTATACATTTGTCCATTTGCAGTAGTAATCAGAACAGACATAAACATGTATTTTCCTCCAGTGTGTTAGGTGGTAAGAACCAGTAGAAATCTCCCAGATTGACAGAATAATTTAACTGTTGTTTTCTTGCCATGCAGCCTTCTGTCCCCTGGGAATGGTGACTCATTGCAGTATTAACACATTTTCTCCAGAAAATGCAGTTTCTACTTTTCTCTCTTTTCTACAATCCCCTTGATTTTAATAAATGTGCCCAACACGGTAGATGTATTCAGTTCCTCCAGAGTTCTAAATATAATTAAGCTCTGGGTGCAGCAAAACAAGTGACATCAGATGCTGCATATTCATCTCTCTGCAGCTTGGCCTTTGTTTATTTGTACGACAGCAAAGTAATTCACAGACTTCATTGTTATCGCACGCATTAATACTAATTTCACCTCATGCCAGTGTCAGAGTATTCAAATCAGCAACTGGAAAGTTTCTATAATTAGTCAGAGTCAAGTGTTTTAATGTGCTTGAACTTTGAACAACTTGAATTTCAATTAGTTAGTCACAATGTCGTACATTCAACACAAGATGCTGTTGGTTATGTGACCAGGAAGGCAATCGATGATTCATTGTCCAAGTGTCGACTGTGACCCAGAGGCGTCAGCTGTTGTTGATACCGATGATTAAGTATGAGACTACCAGGATGTAATGCAGGATTTAACCCCTCGACCGTACAAGTGCTCATGGGGCAAGAAATAAAAATCTGTGATTTCTTCTATGCACTCCCACTGATGCACACTGATTCAAAAGATGTCCAGGTTTCACTGCAGTATTACTTATAGTAAACACATTTTTTCCCATTTTGAATACATTTTAATGCTAAATGGAATCATATTTTGAGTTCACAACCATTTTGCATTTTTTCATTTCTTCTTCATTCTACGTAAATGTGTTTTTTAAATCCATGTTTAAAAAGAATGAGCAAAACATCCGCATTAACTCAGGGCTTTAATTACTCAATCATATAACTCTCTAAAACCCAGCAAGCTGTCACATTCATGCAAAAAAAAAAAGTGCTGCACAATATTCATTTTTCAATTACATAATCAAACTACAAGCTGTTCTCTCGGAGAGTGCACAGAAGGCACAGCAGTCGTTGAACATATAAGCGAGGAAGTGAAGGGGTCTGCAGGCCTGTTCGAGGAGCAGACTGGAAGTTGGCAAGAGAAGCGCTCACAGTGGTGGAGCTCAGGGTGAAGGTTATGGTCCTTTTTGTTTTCAAAGTTTCTGATAACAGATACATCTTGGTCTTGGCATGCACAAGCTTTCTAGAGTTTTGTCCTTGCCAGTTTTTGCCGATTTTTGTTTGAATTGTTTGTTTTTGACACAGATCTTCCTCACTCTCCTCAGGGTTGGAAGCTTGGGGGTGTCCCTATTATCCCAAACCCCAACAGAACAAAAAGTGTCCCAGTGGAACGAAAGCCAACTTGTCCTACAGTCTGTTATGCTGAAAACAAACATGCATCACTCCTAGGGCCCATTGCTCCAAATATACATGCTCTCTGTTTTTCCCCTCTTAATCCAAAAACCCAACGCGCTCTGTCTCTGATTGGCCAATGTTTGTTGCCGGGTAAGTGTAGAGTTGGATGGTTGGTAAGATGGTTTGGATTAATGAATAATGTCATTTAGAGGTGGTATGGGTGGTTCTTTGTGCAATATGAGTGGGGAAAAGTTAAAGGAGGCATTTTTGGAGCAATGAGCAATTACAATTACAGGCTTTCCCATTTGTTTGCAGTCAAATGGGACATTTTTCTGACAGCTGGAGTTTTGGAGTAATGGGTCATCAAAACAATGACGCCGCACCAGCTTGAGTTGTTAGTGGGGCTGCAATTAATGATCGTTAATCAGTTATTCTGTCAGTTTTATTCTTCACTACTGGCTTTGTGTTCAAAATGTTCATAAAAGTTGAAAAGTCTTGTCAGAATTTCTTAAAGAATTTGCTCTTTTTTCCCCTTTCAAGAGTTTAAAAACCCAAACATTTTGAGTTGAGACTTTTCTTTATCACATAAAATATTACTTCTTTCTGTCACCTTGGCATAAGACCTTTCTTTCTCTATTTTCAGATTCTTTTATAAATAAACATACACAAGAAAAACAACATCTTAAAAAAAAGAGGTGACTTTTCTTTTGGTGTCCAATCATGTGCAATCGCGTATGCAGCAGCAGCCACTCTCACTGATGAGCAGCCCTTAATCAGAAATGTTAAACCAAGCAAGGCAGCAGCCTGTTGTATGTTCAGGACTGAGAAGCTGCCTGCACTCTGCAGATGAAAAGGCCTCCATGTGTAACAAAAGTGATCTTGCATCCATCAAAATTGTTTTAGCAGCAAAGTGTCAAATGTGGCAACCAGCAATGTGTGACATCAAAACAAATCTGATGGAAATACTCCTGCATTTGTGAATAAACAAAGACTCTCCAAGACAAGCGTGATGAAATTCTTCTATTGTCAGCAAGGACCCTCTGAGTGAGGTAAATAAAAAATCCAACAATTTCAACCATCCACATTGCACTCTGCTAGTGGAGGGTACTGACCACATTTAAACTGAAACAATGCTGGCACATGTACATTGATCCAATATCCATACATGAACATTTAAAGCACCACATAATACAAAACCCTTCTCTACCTCCCTCTCCCCTCTAAAACCCTACAACCTCCCACCTGACTCAGATCATCACCGGAGCAAAGCAGGCAGAACTCTTCAACTTTTAGAGCTATTTTTGGTTTGACCAGGTTTTTCATCAGCTTGGGAATGTTTCCCCGGCCTGGTTTGCATTTTGCATTACAAATGTTGCAGTAAGTGTTCTCTACATGAAGTTTTGAGAAGTGTACTTATGGCCCCTATCAGTTGGCCTTTCACCTAACTGACTGTCTCACTCTTTCTCTCTTTACCTTAAAGTTGGGGTAGGCATTTTATCTTTGGTGTCATAGGGCTAATATTCAATATTAACCTGTCTGCATGTTTTATTCAGTTGGTCTGAAAAAGCGCTGCACCTCTGCTCCTCCCCTTGGCTCTGTGTTCAGACAATCAAGAGTATTTTCAGCCAATCATGGTAATTTTAGAGAGCATGTGTTCCTGTTGGCTGCTCTACGTTGTGCTTCTTAGCGACAGGTAACGTTGCTAGGAGCTGATTGACTTTTGAAACTAATGGCATGCCTTATGCTCTAAAACTGTGTTCTGACTTGGCAAGCTGAGTTACAAGCGACAGCGTCAGCCAGCTTGAGTCAAGCTGAGATGAACCAGTTTACACCGCTGCAACTTCCCTTGCAACCGTTTCATTTCGTCGTAAATCTTTGGTGCAAAGTGAACATAAAAGAGAGAGCGGCCGGCAACAAGCAAAATGAAATGTGAACCGGAGCAAAAACAGGAAGGGCAGGGTGCATCAGAGTCGCTTCCTTAGGAGTCTCATGCTACAGCTAGCTTGATTTTCAAATGTTATCTAACCCAGCTTTAAGCAGCCCTCTTACTCAGATGCACTCTCAGGTACTGAAATTTGACCCTGACTGACCTAACGTGAATCAATACGGAGTAACATCAGTGTAATTCAGTCAATTCCCATAATGGAACATACCAGTCTATTGTGTGTTTATTTTAGTAGATCCTTAGACTGCATTTTTATACCCCATTCACTGATATCAACATTGAAATATTATGGGATACATGAAAGCTGCTAGGTACAGATAATTCACCCTTCTAAAGAGAAACAGTGGAGGGCTGTTGAGATGAAAGTTGTTATGCATGGAAAAAACAGTTCCTTAGTGCTGCCTTCCTAGCTCGAATATTAGCGTGAGGAAGGATTTTGACACAGATATTCTTTTTAATTGATGTCACACCTATTCAGCTTCTTTCTGTAACAGTTACTGAATATGGACAAAATGTAGGCCCAAACGAACACAATATCTCATAGATAAAGCTATTCGGGAAAATTGGGTGGGGTTTATTTAACCTGTGTGGTAGTTGTTGACAAAGGACAATAACATGTGGTAACACTGGTATGGTGCTTTAAAAGTACCCAAATCATCACCCAAAGCCTTTGACTCTGCATCAAATAATTAATCAAGAGAGCCACAAGAACAGGCTATTCACGTCTTGCATTTTCCTCAAATGAAACAAAAGTGTCCTGCTGTTGAGGGATGCGCCACGAGAGAAGAGAAAGGAAAGAAAGTTTGATTTATTCATAAACCCTGGACTGAGATTGGCTGAAAGTGACTCAGTCAGTGTTTAGGGAGGAAAGAGATCGAAAAGTAGTGGGTGGTAAAAGGATAAAAGAGGCCATGAAGGGTGAGCGATGCTACAGGGTGGTTATGCGGGGTAAGCCAGACCTTTCTTCTTTATTTTGTCCACCTACAGTATCTGTCTATCTGTCTGCTCCTAAATCTCTCTGAGACATGAATCCCCAGTTGGCTACTACTCAGTTGTCCGTCTCTTAATATGAGCCTGGCCAGGAGCAGAAAGCACACAAAACCTATATGCTGCCCCAGTGTCCCTGAACGCATCTTCACATCTGTACATGCAGACAAAAGCAACACCCCATCATGCTCTCACTTGAGCAAACACAGCGACAGCAGCATTATCTTGTCTGGTGATTAAGTAAATGCAGCCTCTAAAGAGTAAGAAGCTACTCTCAGGCCATTAGTCAAGAAGATAACAGTCCTACACCCTGTTCTGCACCACTCAGCAGTATCTGCAGTCCTCGTTGGCCTCGCTCTTCTTCTCACAGCTGGAGACAGAAAGTACCAAGCAAATTACAAAAAAAAAAAAAAAAAAAAAAACCTATGACGCAATGTGAATTTAAAGCAGTCCTTCCTAAGCAAACAGCCAAAAGATGAGACCTTTGAAGGCAACATTCACCTGACAGTCCCTCTCCTGATGAGCCACAGAGTCAAGTACAAATTCATACCTGCGGTAATCAGGAGGGGAGATATCTTATCAAGATTTCTGAGCTCATGAACACTAATGCATTTTGATGGTGTGCACAGAGGAATCCCACGTGAGCAGCGCTTTTCACTTTGGATTTGCCAGCTTACAATCAGCACACAGGCCTCTATTTCTGCAAGGATCCACAGGAGAGAGACGCCTAAAATTGCTCGTTCTACCACTATACAGTCAGTAACACTATGCAAACACTTATACAAAGTTTTTGCCTCCAATTTATATTATTTAGGGCTGTAATCAATCTTTAATTACATCCTTATTATTTTTTATTGATTAATTTTGTCAGAGTCTGCACATTTCATTATATTCAGTCAAATCTGTCACAATCTCAAAAACTGAGTAGAAACCAATACAGAAAGCAATCTGAAAATTAAAATGAATTTAAAATGTATTTTCATTGTTATCACTTACTGACTGCTTTCTGTAATGACCAGTCTTTTTTAATACATGCATGTTGGATTTCTGGAGCTTCTTTTGTATTTCAAAATCAGAAAGACAATTATGAACTACATTTCCAATGAGTACTTGCATTAAAAAGCACAGATCATTTTATCTTTACGTGATTTTATCTTTCACTTGATTAAGCCAGAAATACTGATAGTTTCATTCATAATTAATAGCTGTTGCCTGTTTTATCTAAAATAAATTATTATTATTATTTTATATGGGGACATGCTCACAGTTCTCGGCAAAAATACACCTGAAAATAACCTAAACAAGTGTTACAAAAATTTTTTATGTCTGCATGTGTAGAATATTTCACTGACATGAAGAAAACACACACATATACCAAAGCAAATGTCAACAAATGTCACCATAAGATGACACTTGTTGTAATCATTGCAATTTTAAGACTCTTTTCAAGTTGAAATTTTGGATATTTATGTAAACAGGAAGCTATCCAAATTTTTTATTTATGTATTTATTTTTAATCAGTCAATGAAGTTTGGGGTACAAATACTAATTCTACTTAAGTGTGATTGTATTTTTTTGGAAACAGGGTTTAACTTTGTTTAATTTGGTTTGTATTTGTTGGTTGGATTGGAAGTTCATAGATTAAAAAAAATCATACAAATTAGTGAAATTTACTTTAAAACACATATTTGAGTCACACTTTAATTGGATAGTCCACCTAAAGATAGTTTATTGAGTTTTTGTTACATTTCCACAACTTGTCAGGTGGTTAACTGATTGTTTGTTGAATATCCATACATGCATATATACATATATATGTATATACATTGTTATATCTCTGCTTAACATGCACAACAAAGTGAAACGGTTAACTAATTAGGGTTGGGGTGATACAGTTACATTGTTGAAATGTTAAAAATATAAACTATCTGTAGGCAGACTATCCCAAAAATATTTTACCCTTAATTGTTGTTTTTTTTTTTCTTACCAATCGATACATAATTGATAAATAAATAGAGTAATTTATTTATCATTTATTTATACACAAAAGTCATTTTGACATACAATATCTCCTCTGCCAGAGAGTCCTGGTTAAAATGGCAGCAGAAAAATAAAAAATAGCTTAATCGATGATAAATTAATGATCAAAATTGATATAGACTTATTTTCTATCAACTAATCAATCAGCTAATCCCCTTTGCAACGTCAGTGCTGTCAACATTTATATTTCCATCTATGGGTGAAGAAGAAATGAACTAGATTGATGAAATATGTGGTAATCTTAATCCAGCTGTGCGAAAAAGAAACTGTGAATCTGCTGAGATTTGAAAGCATCAATGTGCCTTCAGACCCCCGTGCAGAAGAACTCTGTGATTTTCTATATATAGGCGTGCTAGTGTGCAGACAAGCAGCTGCAGTCAGAACATGTTACAGGAAACCTACGATATCTGAGAAAAGCCAAGAGACATTTCTGTAATGTTGTTTCTGCAAACTGAATGCAAATTAATCCACAGTTTCATCTTAACAAGGAGAGACAATTTAGATTAATCTGTGCTTTTAACTCACCTATAGTTTTCAGCACACGAGTATCCTACAGCAAATTATCTCCCTGTTTCAGAGGCCCAGTTATGATTATAGATTTCCGCGGCTGAAATGATCCTACCACACAGGGGGGCAGCAAATTACCCTTTTAACAAAGTTCCCATTTACATACAAGAGGAAATATGCAGCATCTGAGCAAGAGGAGCAAAGTGCAACACGAATACAAAGAGAAATTTATAAATTAACTTTAAAGTTGCAAGGAAATCTGGAGGAAAGAGGGATGTTGATTAAAAGAAAGTTAAAAATTCTGGGGTGTTGCAGTAAATGAAGCAGCAGTGAGCCCAGTTCTGTGTACAGTACTTAAACATTAGCAAAGATGAATAGTGACAGTTATGTGGGAAATTACATCACTGCAAATTAATTTTGGTGCAAACAGAGATGGATAATGTCTGTTTGGGTGAATAACACATGGTAGTTGGTACTGAGCTCACTGGGGCAACTCCTTGCCTCAAAGTACAAATAATAGCGGGACACTGAGCTGTGATGTTGAGGGGAGCTGACATTCGGACCTCCAGTCTGAGGCCTCCGAGCAGTCAGTGTGCATGTGGAGCACAGAAATGTTTGTCGGGGGGAGCGAGATGAGAAGGCAGAAGAGTTCCTCGGGTGAGCATTTACAATCAGTGTTACCCAGGAGGCCTGTACACACTTCTACACTATCGCATCGCTGAAGAGGAGCAGCCATAGTCCGTTTGACCCCAACTCAGGGAAGGAGAGGAAGGCGGAGAGACAGAAAAACACAGAGGAATAAAACCACTGATGGATAAATCCAGTGTGGAACCTCCTTTAGTTTTTGGGGAGGTGAAATATGAATAAAAACATGGAAATAACACCAAAAAAAAGTTTAGAAAAATGGCAAATTAAAAAAATATTATGGAGCTATTTCATTACGTAACCATGATACAATATAATACACAGTGTATGTGCATGAACTGTAGTAATCTTTGACTCTTTTTCTGTTTCTTTGTAGGATGGCGGATATAAAATGCACCTGTTTGTGCCTAATGAAATGATGAAATGTGCCTGCAAATCTTATTTATAGAGATTCCTCCTCAAAAGTAATCTGATACCATATCAAAAAACACCAAGAGAGCACAAGACCAATCCTGAGTCCTCAGCATGCATGACACTCAGAGAGAAGAGCCTCTTTATTTCATTTATTTATGAGCTGGTTCTTGCTCTTTATCTGTCGATTTTTTTTATTGTTTTCAGAAAATTTAAAAAGTAATTATATCTGAAGACGTTTTATACACCTGTAACTTAGAAATAATACATCACTCATGGTCTCAATAATGCTACAGTCCACTTCACTGTGACTCCCAAATAATGAACTCCTTCTGTTGCCTACAGGTCGTCATTTGTACCCGCCAGGCCTTAAAGAATATGTGTCTTAATCAAAGTCCACAGCGGACGGAGTGTGTTGTCTGCATTGCTAATTACAGTGCCGTCAGCTGAAGTGGTGGTCAAAATGAAACCAACGATGCAATCGTTCGCTACCAGAGCTGCAAGCAGAAAGGCAGTGAGGGAAAGGATGAAGTGGGCCTAATATTTTTTTCATAAAATCAAAAGCTGTTTAATGTCCCGTGTGTTTATTCTGTGTACAGTGATGCAGCAAAAATACACAGTACTTCAACTGACATAATGGGGTTTGAAGTAGGCTAATTCAAACCATCCAATTTCTAAAACTAACTGACCAGCGGAGGACCTGCTGATTCAAAGATTAAATCTGCCTTCTCTGACAATAAAAAAACAACAACAGAACAAGCTAGCTAGCAGTTTATGGAGGAACTCAGGTCGCCGACACTGACTCATACTCTAATTTTATATATACGTACACCAAACGCCAAAATAACAAACAAAAGAGAAGAGTGTGTAATACTTACAACCATACCGTTTAGGGATACCCAGCAGTCAGGGGGGAAGTCTTGGAGGAGAGGCACCAGATACTGGAGACAGCCATCCCAGTGACACAGAAGCAGCATCATCCCTATTAAATTAAATATTCTTACCACTGCACTGGCCAGGTCATACGTCATATGGAAAATCTGCCGAAGGGAGAGACAAGATGGAGAGAGAGATCTCAGTCACACGTTTTCAGTATCTCTTCATGTGAAAAAGTGCACTTAAATTCTGATCAGACTCAAGTCAACACAAACAAATCGCAGTTCAAATAAAAAAATTGCATGCGTTGGTATTTTAGAGACACAAAAAGATTTTTTCAAAGAAGATTTAAAAGATACTTAAAACGCTCACAAAAGTACAAAGTCACCTTTGAAGTGGAGGGCATGGTGAGCCTGTGTGGCCACCAGAGAATTCTGTTGCAGCCAGTGTGTGCGTGCGCGCGCGTGTGTATGTGTGTGTGTGTGAGTGTGTGTCTCACAGATGTTGAGCTGCATAATTCAACATGGCTGCTTTCCAAAACAAACTGACCAGTGGAGGAAACACACATACAGCAGAGAGCAGGTAACACACAGCGAGCGAGATGAATGAAACACCGAATGACAACGGGGAGACGGGAGACCTCAGGAATAATTAGCCGGCGTGTGCACTTCAAGGCCATTAGCCGGGGCAAGCGTCGCTGCTGGTGTGGCTATTAAATCAGAGCAGGAAGTTTGAGAATAGAAAGTCATAAGCGGGGAGAGTCAGCATGTCCGCAATGTGAGGTGGTTTCATTTATGCAGGATCTCGGCGAGGAGAACTGACTCACGCCCGGCTGGCTGTGGCACTAATTCAGAGTTTTTCATTAGCATAAGGAACTCATTACTTCTTTCCAGGTTGGTTATTCCATAATCGCTCTCACACTGAAGCTCAATTTCTCCTCCTAACAAAGTTAAACATGGCAAAAAAAGTGGTGATTGCTGATTGGTAGGTTTTGCATCATAAACTTTCCCCCATTTGCTAGACCGTTAGAGAGGTAATTATTGTCTATTTTTAAGATGATGGCTTTCCATTCCCTGTTAACTGTTCACCGCACTTAACACAAGTGTGATGAAAAATTAATTAGGCCTCATGAGGTTAAAAAATAGATATGGTTAACTTTTTGTTTTTTAACTTTTGTTTGCAAAAAGCTTAAGTGTAATTTCAGTTGCAAATGAGAAAAATCTAAGTCTTGAAGTACAAAATAGACTAAAATGTTCAGAAACCATCTTTTACTGTTTAACTCCATGCCAGGGTTTGTTTTCATGTATTCCTCCTTTCATTTTTCTTCTCAGTTTTGTTTCTGCTTTTCTGGCTTGCCTGCATTGGAACTTGGAAAAATACTGACAACTTTATACTGACCAAAGAGCAAGTTTACTCCCTCTTCTCACAGAGTGCAACCACTCCAGAAAAGACAGACAGCCTGAGCGTGGACGCTAAGGCCTGATATGGAATTTTGGGAGCCTATGCATTTATTGATATTTGGGAACAAGAAAATTCCAATATCTCGAATATAGACCAATATTATATATACATATAATATTACATTACATTTTAACAAACTTTAATCCAAACACCAGAGCACTGAACAGTAAGCATTTCACTTAATCATTATTAAATAACAGACCGCCCTCTCCTCTGCAAACTATGTAACTACACAATTTTAAATCACTAGTTGAAGTATTTTCTCTGGCCTTGAAACACAGTTTTGATATCGGCATGTGTACAACACATATACGACAGTCGAGCCCTATTATTTGCACATTAAAGTGTTGCCAGAGTTACTTTTAAGTCCAACATTTTATTCCTAGTTTACAAAAGAAATGATGAAGTGGAGACTTTTTTTGGCATGCTAAAATCACTGTTTTTTTTCCCTTTTTGTATTTGGAACATTTTTTTAATACAAATTAATGGCAAACAATGTATCGGTCAGGCACTGCTTAACTTGCCAGTCTTTGTTTTCATTTTTTTCTGCCTCTTACTTCTCTCATCAGCTGTATTTCTGCTTTTCTGGCTTGCATACATCAGAATTTGGAAAAACTACTGACTGCCTTTGAACAAATTTCAAAGTTTGCTTTCTCCCTCTTCTCATTGAGTGCAGCCACTCCAGAAAAGAAAGTAAGTCTGAGTTTGGATTTTATGTTTTTCCAACATGTATTCTGGCACAATCTAATCATTTTTCCATGCAAAACCTGCTGTTAAACACCCCCCTAACCCCAGGTGTTTTAAAAGCTCTTTGAATCCTCATCTCTCCACCCCGGACTATTGTGACTGTTCTGTAACCTTTCTGCACAAAGGACAGTGTCCACGCACAAAACAGATGAGAGAATAAGAGGCTGGGCTGATGCTCAGATCCCTCTATGGTTCAACTCATCCACAGGGAGATACAGTGCACTGCCCTGACAGGCTAAAATTAGCCACTAGCTTACAGGACGGCTGTCTCAATGCACCCAGTATCTCTTCTGCTGCCTACATCTTTACTCTTAATTTAGCAGAACTTGCTCTCTCCCACTTTGTGTATCTAGTTTGGTGACATAATAGGAGAGAACAACAGACACGGGGCACGACAGAAAGAGAGAGAGAACAAGGGAAATGAAAACAAGGAGTACACCTTACTTATACTGCAACAAAACTGCAAAACAGGAAGTAGCACTTTGGCCCTTTTTTGAATTGCAAATGATTCCGATCCGACAGAAAAAGAACAGGGTAGACTAGTTGTCTGCATTTTCTTCTTTCAACTAATGCACGCTGGAAACAACAGAAGAGAGTCTGGGTGCTTTTGGGAGTGGTGAGGTGACGCATGTGGAGGTTGCAGAGAGGTTTTATAAATTCCCAGGGACCGTTTCACTTTGCCGGGAAGCTTTTGCGACCTTTGGGTCACGCTGAGTCACTGAGGGGCACAGAGGAAAGATGTAGAAACTCGTTAACACAATGTGGGATTTGTTTGGGTTTTTGTATTGCAGGGGCGCCAGTTTGAGAAATCTGCTGTTGGCAGCATGTAGCCACAAGGTTGTAGTCTATTAATGGAGTTTTAATAATAGAGGCTGCAGGTGTAGATCACTGCTCAGGTCACAGGATTATACAGGATAACCTTGACTGTGATATATGAACATGAATTTTAACTATTGGGAACAGTGCTGCTGGAATAGACTCTACTGAGACAAAGACAGTGTCTCCATGCAAAAAAAAATGATCAATATATGCCTCCACCCTCTTTCTAATAAGACATTCACACACAAAAAAATCCAAATATACATAAATATCATCTGCAGGATGAGTAGGGAGATGAGTTGTGGACGGTAAACTGACTCACCAAATGAAATGAAGGCTATTCAGAGAGCTCTTTCTGTCATTGAAAGCTGGTCCTAGGTCAGACTCAGGTTATATGTTGTCACAACTAAAGATGCTACTTTTATGAGCTGCACTGAGGTCACAGACTGCAGGAAAGTCGTGTGCAGAGAATAAAAATATATGCCGGTCCCTGTCTGGTTCAGGATGTAAAGTATAAGAGAAATCAAACCTAATCTAAAATTCAAATCACCGTGGCACTGACCAAATTTTAATGAAATCTTCCATTTATTACAGAAAACAAGAAGTTCATCTTAACAATTTGGAGGAACAAGAGAAACAAATCAATTGGCATTTTGCATTAAGCATGATTACAACCATTATTAAAGTACTTGCAGATTATTTTTCTTTGAACCAATTCATCCATTTTAGCAAAAACTTTTTTCAGCTTTAGAAGAACCTACATGTAGAGCAGCAGAAACAATAGGACAATAATAGACAAGATTGTCGGAACCTTGCAGACTTCACGACAGACAACACTGTAATGGATTTGATGACGCAAAGTTTATCAGCTGCCATTTTAATAGCTGAGCAAATGCTTTTTCCGAGAAAACTCACGACTTCTGATTGGTCACAATTTTTGTCGCCCCTTTGCATGTTTTTGAGAAGCTGTGAGCAATGCTGCTGTGCAAAAGCAGCGTTAGTATCTATTTAAAATGCATTGCTGCATGCAAGATTCTGCTTCTTTGTGAAGTTCTGTGGTCAGATGTGTTGTTCTTTCATCAATGTAAAGATTTTATTTCAAGACTATGACATATGACATTTTATGTCATCCATGTAATCTCACCTGACTCATCATAAATTACGAGCGGTCTTGTAAAAATCTTTCACCACCCTTTCAGAATGCAAATACACTAGAGAGGAAGGATGGTTTGTCCACCAGAAAGATGAATTCCTTCGCGCTGCTCTTTCTGCCACTTACTTGTCTCATCAACTGCATGACTACAGGAAAAAGGTAGCTTTACATGAGGTCCAAAGGCACCAATACTCTCAGCTGGCGTTGGTAAAATATAGGCTTAGAATTAAGTGCATCAAGCTTAAATTTGACCGAGGACGGGGGCAGAGGTCAGCATAATCCTCTAATACAGTGGCGACAAAGAGCCAAGATGCGGAGTGATAGCGGCAGAAGGTCACACGCCGGTCGCATGCAGCCAGCGCGACGCTCATTCACATTTGGCACATCCTCATCCGTTCAACAGTGCAGCACGGTAGAGTGGAGTAGATTAGGGTTTGGATGTCAACCTGGGAGGTACTGTGTGTTTCTGCAGACATACACGGAATTTCTAATTCTGTATACACCAACATGCCCATCAATGCCACCTTAAGGAGAACTGTTGCATTACGACTGAATAATCCCATAAAAAAACCAACATGGAAGTTGTTGATTTTCAGTGCCAGAGTCCGTGTGTTGCAGTGTGAAATCTGTCAGGTCGATGCATTTACTGTACGTTGACTTCCTGAATTTGATGTGCAGAGAAAAGAGCACGCAGGAGAATTAGTCATCATGGAGCTGTGGGCCCTGCACACGCAATTACAAAGTGTTTTTTATGCATCTTCAAATTGGACATGAGTGACCTCTGTTTGAGGTTAGTGAGGATTAGCGAGGGACTAATTTGAGGGGATTAAATCCACCACTGGCTATTACATTGAAGGATGACAAAACTGCTTCCAGGAAAATCTGGAATTCTCCCGCTTAACATCGTCTTGCAAATCTCCTCTTGGATCTCTCTTGGTTTTTTGCTTAATCACAAAATCACAGTTGAACTTGGATTTGAAAAATCATATTATCATGAAATGGGAATTCACTGGGATTTAGCGAGTCTCATGTTTTCCTCTTCTGTCTCTCTTATTCTACAAACCAAAAAAAGCTGTTAGCTATTAAAAAAAAGGGGGGGGGGGGGGCGCTCCTATAGACAGAGTTTGTCACTGCAGATAAAGCTGAACGTGGAATATTTTATTTACACTGGAAGAAGACTTTTAGTGCCGTTCTCTCCCCCAAAGAGAGGCAGCTTGCTGGAAGTAATTACAATTCATGTCTGTAATGCCCTATGCGTAATCATGTTGATATATGTATAGTTCAGCGATAAATAAACATAAATAGAGCTGGCATTATTTCAGCGCTTCAGGCAGCATATGCAGGCCTATATTCTAAGATGCTAATGAGTCTGCAAATCTGTCTACAATACAGAATACTATAGACCATACTGCACAAGAGGAAGAGAGAGGAGAGGACATGTTTGCAGCAATGTCATGCATGCCGCTTTGTTCTCTCCCAGCCAGGTTAAAGCTGTGTAAGAAGTTGTTTGTCCGTGCATGAAAAGCTCCAGATCTTCAGCTATTAGCAGTGCATTTAGGTAATGAGGCCCAGCAGTAATTTGTGGCTAGAGACTTAATTAAAAGGCAGGTGGTGATCAATGGGATCTTTATACAGGCAGAAAACAAGCAGTGATTTATTACTGCAACAGGGAACATTTTAAAGAGAAGGTCATTATTTCTTAAGTGCATACACTCCTGCCCTATATGCACTGTGAAGCGTGAAGGAAGAAGTACAAGTAAGAAAAGTGTGGGCTTGTAACAAGTAAAATCTACAAATAAATGTGGAAGGAAAAGGACATTATTTCTGTATAGAATGTAGAGGGGAAATATGAACAGACGCAGATCTCTCCGATCATTTTGAATAGAAACTTGGTAACACCAAAGATGGCTGCTGTATAGCACATATCCCATCTCTTCAAAAAGCCAATCGCATGCTTTGTCACAATCAAATCAGGATAGATATCTGCCAATCGCATAGCTGCACTGACATAAGTCCACATTAGCGATTCACGACAGTTCTGACCGACTTCTTGGCAGGAAGGAACAGATGCAGTCAGACGGAGAAGAAGCATGGAAGAGGAAGATACAACGCTGACGCTCCACGCTAACGATGAACAAAATCATTTTTCCATTAAAGTGCCACATTTGTTCAAGTGCCCTGGAGAGATGAGCTGACTGTGTCACATGACAGCACTCAGGTTAAAACCATTAGAAAAGATGGTGTCCTAAAATCTTGTGCATGCATAGCAGAAGTATACTGTGGGGAAAAAAGGCCATTACCAGTTTTGGCTGCAATAACTTGATAGTTTTCTCATTTCAGCATCTAGAGTTAGCAAAGAAAACCCAACACCAACGGAAAAAATTGCACTGCACTCCTTGCAAGTCATTGTAGTTGCCTAATAACAACCAAAATTAATTGGCAGGTCCCGACCAATATGTGATTTTTGGGACAAATGGCAATCCAACATTAGGGAGCAAGAAAATTTCTATATCCAACATATCTTACTATTTTTCAAACATCAGAGCACTGAACAGTAAGCAAGTCAATTATTAGCTATTATGTAACAGACTGTCCTCTGCTGGACAAACGATATAATTACACCATTTTAAATCACTTGTTAAAGCATTTCTGTCAGCTGTGGAAAACAGTTTTAAATATCGGTGCATATCAGAGAATACGTATGTCGATTCCAATTTATCAGCAATAGTTCAATTTCGGTCGATTATATTGGCAACGCGATATATCAGTCAAGCCCTGTTAATTGGGAATCACACATTTAAGTGTTACCAGAGTTACTTTTTGTATTTATCAGTTTATTTCCGCCTTACAAAAGGAATGTTGGAGTGGGGACTTTTTGGCATGCTATTGTCACATTGTTTTCCTTGTTTTTTTATTTGGAGAGTTTTTTAACACAAATTCTGTGACATGTTTGTTCTACAAATGTTTGAATGTAGCCTCTACTGATGCATATTATTACTAATCATCGATACTGGCAACACTGAGGACTCAAATATCACAAATTCATGTGAATGTGTTCTGAGTGCAGGATATAAATAGACAGTAGGCGTGGTGATACTGTTCCTTACAGGATTAGCACCATACCAACCATCAATCAATCCATTCATTTAACTAATGCATTCATTTAACTGGAAAAAGCCCTCCTTCTTTAATGTGTCAATCACCAGTTAAAATGAAGACATTTTCTGCCCAAGGAGCTCTTTTCCTGCGGGAGTTCATCCCCTCTGTTTTCCATCATTTCTGTGTCTGTCAGCAGTATTCTCCTGTTCTTCCACTGAGCACATTACACTGCACTGCGAGCGTAGCTGCCCTGCCCGCTGTCTCACCCGTTCTGCGTCTATTTTGGTCGTGTGAGCGTGATAACCTCAACACTACTGTTCCGCCTTAATCTGTGCTCAACCATTCAGGACTGCACTGGCAGAGGCAGCATCCTCTGGGGCAGAAGCTCACAGACACTGTGGTCACATTTATGAAGTTTTCTGCATGAAATTCATCGGTGGATTGTCCAATACTGATACTGCAGTGTTAATGACTTTGGGAGGGTTAACACTAGCTTGAAGTTTTACTCCATTTTTGGGGTAATCAGTGTGCTCAGCCTTCGATTTGGTTGTAAAAACTCCTTCATGTGGACAAAACTCAAAGAGTCTGTAGGAATACATGTATGTGGCTAATGTAAACATATGTTTAGCAATTTCTTTCGAGGCTTTTACAAGTCTCCTAAAGGCTCAGTGTGTCAGGGGAACAATGAAATGCATTTATGGATGAGTAGGATGAATGTTCTATTGATTTGTACCTGTAACCTGAGCAGCGGTAACAAAATAACAGCACCAACGCAGCTCTAAGAAAACATGTACACATGACTGATATATCCAAAAACAAGCAGCAGTTTTAGTTCAGATAGCAGCACCTGTAAACTGATAGCTCATCCTTGCAAAGAGAAAAACAGATGAATACTGTACGTGTGGACATATTGTTCAAAAACCATGCCAGGAGGCTCCGAAACAACTGTTTTCCCACATGACCCATTTTCCCTCCAATTGTCTGGTTATGCAAGTCTGTTTCAGGACGACAGTTTGACAACATCATTCCAGGAATTAAATCAGTGTCCTCAGTCAGTGAGTCCGTGATGGAGAGAAGAATGAAAGAGACAACGAACTGAGAGATAGCAGGGAGGCAACAAAGAGGCATCGATCCAAGGCACAAAACAGAAACTGATTAATTCTGTTTGATTTCAGTCAGTATTGTTTGCCTGCACATGTTGTAGATGTATTAAGATAAAGCCTCCTGCAAGTAAGAGCTACACAAAATGAACATGTTCTTATTGTTTGCTTGTATTTAGGGAAACTATTTCCAGTTAGGGCCCGACCAGTATAGGATTTTTGGGGCTGATGCTGATACGGATATTAGGGAGCAAGAAAATTCAGATATCTGTTATATATTCTATACTGGCTGAATGTGGTTATCAAATACTTATGACAAAGATGTGTAACAGTGGCAGGATATCTTTTATTTTATCAAATTTTATTTCAAACATGTGGACTAACCAGCAAACACTTTACCTATTAGATATTACATAATTGAACACCCTCTGCTGGACAAATTACTTAATTACACCATTTTAAATCACCAGTCAAAGCTTTTTTTCTGGTCATAAAAGCAGTTCTAATTTTGGCTCATATCAGTGAACATAAATATAAATACTGATGTTTCTTGATTAGCCAATATTGGCCAATGACATCAGCAATCTGATATATCAGTCGGCCCTATTTTCAATAACTGACTTTTTGGCCACTTGGGGGCAGCAGAAACAAGAGCTATCCACACTTTTTAAGCTGACATGGTTAATAAGCATTTACAGAAAAACATTAGCATTCAATAAATGTTGTGTTTCAGGCCACTTGATTAAGTTAATTGCAATTTTTTGTTTTTTGTTTTTGCTCTGTTTTGGTCTCCACCAATTCCTAAAGGAAATAATTGGCTCTTTAGCTTTTCAATGCTCCACTATATTAACCAGCAGTCTGCTGTTTGGTGTTCAATTGGATTTTAGAGCTTCTCTGCTGCTTCTGGTGCTTTGTGAGCCCTTGAAATGAACAAAAACAATAAAGTTGGGGGCTGGACAGCAGAAAGAAATAAGATTAAATTTACATTAAAGCTCCATAAAGCCACAAGCAGCTGCAGTATCATATGACAACACTGTCAAACAGACTTCATAATGCAAAAAGACCAAGCATGATGCAGTACTTGCAAGTGTCATGAGAGGAGTGAAAGAGAGGCAGGGAGAGTTGTAGTTGTGCTAAGAAGGCAGTCAGGGAAGATTAGTGCCCATGTGAGAGCGGGAGGGATTTGACTGGATTGCACAGGGTGACCTGCTGCGCTCATGTAAACATCAGCAAGATGGACCCTTCCTTCCAGAGTTTACAGCGAGGACACACTTTAACCCGTTTTCCCAGCGGGGCAACAGCCTCCCCGTAGTAGCTTACGATGCCTTTTAATCGTAGCCATGTTTCCTCTTAATCCTTCTTCTTTTTGTGGTATAAATAGCAAAAGAATGAGTGCTATGTCACCGTAACAACCCAATGCTACTGTACACAGCCCTATGGGGGCCACAAGATAGTACAATCAGACATATGATGCAGTACACATTATCTAGTCTCACATACCTCAGACTATGTGAGCTGCGGCAGCATGAGTAACTATTCTTGATATGCTGCGTAATCTAATCTGTGCTGCAGTCACAAATAGACATCCATAATAATACCTCTCTATGCTGTAACAGTAGTTCATCTCCCCTATATGAGACTACAGGGGGCATGAATTGTTTTGTCTTGATTCATATTAACAGAGAGGCTTCAGTAGAGGAGCGCAGCTGTCGTCATGACAGATGGATGAAGGGTGCTTCAGTAAATCCATCCACTACAACATTAACCCTTGGGAAGGAAATGTAGAAGAACCCTAAATGCTTCACTAGTTGCTAATTAATTATTTTGCACAAGACATCATTACAGGATGTCGGCTATGAGTGGCGTAACTCTTCTCTAAATAAAGAGGGATGATTATGTGGCTCATGGAGAATCAGCCAGTCAAGTATGGAGAATCTGTGGCGCACAGATCATAAGAGCCTTTCTCGGCTAACTACCAGGGATCACCAATGCATCTGTTCCCTTCAGTGTGACCCCCCGCATGCCTCCTGCACACACACATAGCAACCACCAACAACAGCCCGGCGAAACAAAAATAACAGAGATTAGCCTAATCTCCACACTTATCACTTTAGCCACCCTCCCAAGACTATATCTGTCATCTGTCTGCTTACTGTACTGTGCACACCATGCAGAGGGAAACGTGTGCTCACAGGGGGGGATATCCCATGTGGATGGACAGAAGACCAAAGCTGCTTTCACTGACTATTTTTCTAATTTTGGAGGGAGTTAACACAAATTAGGAAAAATAAATATTACCAAATATGAAAATATGACATGAGTTTCAAAACAAAATTATGCTGAAAATAAGCAGCAGATGTTGGAGGAAAATAGCAGATGTTGATTTTGTTTGACTGCCGCAGGGCTGCAGAAACAGTTATACCCCAGGGTCAATAATAGAAGATGGCAGTGGTTTTAGAGCCCTGCATGTATTGCTTACTTACTCTAATCTAGTCATTTGTATAGCACAAGAGCTGGTTCCATTTGTCTTATAAATATTTATGATTAAAACACAGCTATTTTTATATTGCGTGCGATTCTTGCCTCCCGTCTGGACAAACTCGTCTTTTCCTCTCGGTGTCACTTTCTTTCTCTCTCTCTGTCTTTACCGTGCGGACGTGTCTGTTTGTATCTTACATCAAATAAAGGGGCCGAACTGAGAGACAGACTGTCAGTGACAGCCAGAGATGAAAAGAGCGAGACAGACAGAAAAAATAGAGGTACTCCCTGTGGAGGATTATACAACATTTTAAAGGTCATACATTCGCTTACAGTGACGGTGTGATACAAATTGCCCTGTAAAACCAGCCAGTTGCAAATATATAGGGAATATAAGCTTGAATAATAAGATCTAGCAGTAAATTAGTTTTTTTTTTTTTTACCAGTTTGACAGTTTTGACATATAGTGGTCCCTTTAAGTCCTACACGTGTACATACGGCAAATGGCTTCACATTTACGTGGGAACCTGTTTTAATTACTTAAAACAACCAATTTATATTTCTTCTGTAAGTCTGCCAAGTGTAAATGTTGCTGCCAAATGATGTATATTAAAAATGTCAGTTTAAGATAAAGAATAAGAAACAAAAGTGTTGATTTAAGATACATGAAAACTGTTGTTTTTACTATTCAATCAAGTTTTTTTCCACCTAAGATTTAAGAAAATTGTCTCAAACCATCAAAAGCTTCATTTCATCCTTCAATAAAAATCACCCAAAATAAAATACAGTGTTCTCACTCATTATTGTAGTATCTTTTTTTTGTTTGTTTTAGGCTCAAAAGATATGGATGCTGACAGTGCAGGTTTTTTTAAAGGTGCAATATGCAGGATTTTTTGGCTGTCGTCTGTAAACAAACTTGGCTCCCCCTCCTTAGTTCAACTAGACTGAGAGCAGTGGTGGTCGGGTGAGCTTGGGAGTGAATGAAGAGAGGGAGCGACATTATAGAGAACAAAAACAGTGAACGCAAGAATGAGGAGATTATTTCCTGATTATTTCACAGCCATAACTTTCAAAACCATAAATACACCGACACCTCCATAAAATCACAAGAGACTTTATGTTAATTTAGCTAAAGCACACGCCTCTTCTCAAACAGCAGTGTGTGTGTGTGTAGCTCAACCTGCCCTCAGTCAAACAGACACACAGACTTGCAGCCCTTGGCACAGACAAAACAGAGGTAAGAGATGAGACAGCGATGCAGCCTGGTTGCTTTATTTTCCTCGAGACTTGCCCTCTTGAGGTTGGGGTGGGAAGGGTTACAAACACCTGCCTAAAGGCTGACACTCACAAACGTCCCAAACACAGAAAAAATGAGAAAATAGAAAACTGAGACAGAGGGCAGCGTCTCTGCAGAGACAAACATGACTACGTACTTTTATGGGTCAAAAGCAATAAATGAAATGGAGTTGCTTAGTAAATCTTCAACACTTTATTCAATATTACTTTAAAGCCATCAAGGTTCCCTGACCCTCACTCTGTTCAAAATACTGTATTTATGAAAGTATCTAAAACACATTTTAGTGTGTTAAGTAAATGTTGAGTACAACCAGTTTTGACAAAGTAAGAGCAAAACCTGCACACCACCTTCAATCCACACTTTTATTAATTTGACCAATAGGTTTTAATATTACTGTGTATTGGAGTTGCTGCTGACACTTTTTATGTCTGTAAAACTACGTCCAATGAAGATCTCTAAATCAATAGCAGAGGAATAAATAAAACATTGCTGTGGTGTAATCGGTGTGTTTAGAGCTATATTTTCTCCCTTCTTTAACACTGTGGGTCTGACAATTAACTCTGCACTCTTAACCATATGGTCAAACAATTAACAATATCCACTGCAGTTAGCAAGACCAACCAGCAACAGAAGGAGCACTGAGTGGCTTGGCAAGGGAAAACGGGTGAATCTACAGAGGACGAGGAGAAAAACTTCCTTTCAGGCTTTGGAGTCTGGGATTTTCCACCCCCGTGGGCCAAGAGTGAGTTTCCTCAGTGAGCTGAGCAAGAACACAGTTCAAGGCGCATTATGTTCATCGTCAGAGAGCCGTGTCTTAAAACAGAGAGGACAAGAACACAGACAGGATGAGAGGGGAAAAGGCATTGTCCTTCATTTTTTTTTTGTCTGCTAGACAAAATTGGACTAGAGGAGTCCATTAAGGTTGTTGTGTGTGACTTGACTTGCTAGTTTGTGTAGGTGAGTGTGTGTGTGTGTGTGTGACAGGGATAAGAAGAAAGGAAAGTGGACAAAGAGGAACAGAGGTCATGTTTGTTTTGGGACAGTGCTCTTACACTATAACTATGGTAACAGACAGGCTTCGGCTGATGTTAGATACTATCGAATATTGCGATATATGCTGTCATTTGTGATATTTTTCACATTATGAAAAAGCTGTTACAGCATCTTAGGGCTTTTATTTTGAAAAGAAAATGCATGTGTAGCTGCCATGTTGACCGAGGCAACAGGCGTTGCTATTAAATGAGGTGAAGAGGTTACCTGGCATGATGTAGGCATGTGTGCAGTTCTTTAATATACAGACATGGAATAAATTTCGAAGAATGCCAGCTCACCAATTTGGTGATACTTCAAGTTTGAAGCGGGAGGAGCCCAACAGACAAAAATATCATCTATCAGGATATTTGAGTGGGACAACAGTGTGATATAAAAATTTCTATATAACCCAAGCTTAGTAATAGACACTTTAACAGACAGTATATGGTTAAAAAAGAAAAATTTCTACATTTTTGTATAGTCTTTGGTTTAAATAGACAAAATAATGCATCCTTGTCCAGTGTATTTAACATTATTGCTGGTTGAGTGCTGTGATGACATTCTGGGTGCTTCTCAAACAGGAAAAGCCCCCCCCCCCCTACAGCATGTCAAATGTGTGACAGGCAGATTGTCACACATAAAAACACGTGACAGAGCTCTTCAGCCCTCCTGCAGAGTGCAACTCCCACACACCAGATAACAAAGGTCTGCTTCGCCTCCAGCAGTCTGGCCGGTCATGCTCTGCAGTACTAAACACAGGGTGTGGTTCCCAAATCTGTTTATAATAGTGCCCACCAGAATGCTGCAATACCCTGCAAATAACAGAAAAACACATCCAGGGCAATCAGCCATTTACACTCACTTCCATTGTGGATGAAAATCTGAGTTGGATAAAATATGAAGGCGTTCACAAGCTATCCTGTCAGAAATGTGAATAAAAAGATGCAAAATATCGCCGTTTGTTAACTTCTTTCACATGAAGCGCTGCTGTTTTAAGACTTGTTCAACCAAATGGCATAAAACATGCACAAACATCACTATGGAGTATGAACACTGATAAAAAATGCAAGAGTGAAGAAGTGGGAACAGTGAATTCACTGTTCCGTAGCCAAGTGCTTGGAAGCCCTGGACGGCAAATTTACTTCTACTCATGCATTAATGACAAATTCAATGTGTCAAATTATGGATATTGGTCGGCTTGTCTCTGCACAGCGCTTGTATTTACTTATATTAAATCAAGCTGAAGCTAAATTTCTTTGAATTTGTTACTTGCTTTGTTACTGCTTCAGGGCCACATTTACTCATATGCACGTAAAAACACGGGTCAAACATGCACTGCACCTTTGATTTGATAAGGATTTCATCTATTAAGTCTGCAGACTACTTAATCAGCAACCGCCCACATTGTAGTTGATTTCAGCTTACAAGGTGGAACTGTGTGCTCAGGAAAAATAACGGAGTAATGAGCTCTAAAACAGTCCTTGATCAACCTGCACTGCAAAAAAAAATTGGCACCTATTACTCATAAAATCATAAAATCTTTACCTGTCTGCACCAAAGCAGAGACAAGTGACCCAGACAAAGCAACTTGCTCAAAGCTGCATGGAGGCTGTAGGTGGCACTGATACGCATGATTTCTGTCTGGACTCCCACGTAAATGTATCTAAATGCACACAAGAAACTGCTCGTCAAATCACCACTGTGCATTTGACATAGCACAAAACATTTGTACTTTATCTGCACAAGTGTCACTCACACCTGCACGTCAGTTTGTGTCAGTCAACCTTCATGCAATCTGCAAAGCTCCAACTGTTTCTTCCTTCAGTGCATCAAAAGACAACCATCAGGACACACAAGCTCGATAAATGACATACACATCTCCAGGCGCAGAGAAGTCGCCCCTCAGTGTCCTCAGCGTACCTTCAAGTGAAACCAGACCTTTGTGTGCTTTGCAAAACAACATCCAATCCCATTCTTCTTGTTGGGAGATTAAATATAAACAACCAGCTGTGCAGGCTTGACTGGGTGTACTTTGTGCAAAATCTGGGCTAAGTAACACCTGCTCCAAAGTTGAAATCT
>JAQLOL010000011.1:17045512-17068748 GCA_029783665.1 Naso thynnoides
ACATGCAGTCTCATCTCACAGAACTACTGCTCCCCCAGAGGTGTGTGATTCCTCTTCAACTTAAAGTCCAAAAATTAGAAGATTGATTTGATTTTTGATTTGATGTCTCCAAACACTAATCTTAGGTCGTTATTTCCATTAGTTGTCTCAGTGAATCCATCAATGCTGATCAAATAAAGTATGAAAAAGATTCTCTGTTCTTGAGGCTACAGGGTATGGAAATATTCAAACGCACACGCATGAGCACATAGTCATGACACATTCCCACAACAATCCTCAGCCTCACACATCACATCACATCAGATCACGTCACATAACAGGAAACAGTTGTATACAGTCATCGGCCGATGGCTCTGCTCCAATGCAGCTCTTTCACATACTCGAGTCCTGCAGCCGGCCACAGTCTGCTTCTCCTTCCTGCAACTAAATGCCATTCCAGAGAACATGGTAATGAGGCCAGGCTCCTTTTAATTATCCTCCCATAAATGTCATTTGCAGCTCTCTGTGATGAATGTATTGTGTATTTTCTTCAAAAGATTCATGCCGTTTGCTTTAGCGCTGCAGTTACTCTGATGAATTGCATGTAGGTGCTGTTGCGGACTGCATGCACTGAAATGCAAACACATTTAAAAAGCTCTGTCCGTACTTCATTTACAAGCTGTAATTACAAAGAGGAAGAGCATCGACACACTAAAAAATCAATCAGGGGAACATAATACAGGAATCACCTCTGTATGATACACACAGAGACAAAATGTAACACGCACTGCCCTCCACCTCGCTTTGCTTCTTCTCTTTCTCTGTTTCCATCTGTCTTTCTGTCTAGCTGCTCTCTCTCCACATGATTCAGCACTTCATGATTCAGCACACCTTCTGCGTGTGTGTGTGTGTCCTAATGCACCTGTGTGCTTGCGTGACACTGGGCCTGAGGCCCCGAGGTGCCGAGCACTTGGCATAGCCTATTCAGAGACAGGTGAATGAAGTCAACAGGACTCTATAAACAAAAGCCGACTAATCTCCTTTGACAACACACTATCTGTTGCTGAGGTGGCAAATTGCCGCACACACTGGCTTCATCACGATCTCTTTCATTAACCTCACCACACACGCACCTTTTGTCAGCATATAGTGCTGGTTCTGATTGATCAGCAGAAAATTAAACATTAGCTACAGATCATTTATATTGTTTCGGCAAAAAGGTTAAAATTGCCCTGTCTCCAGTTTGTCTAATTGCTGGTTTTAAAATCCTGGTACACTTTCAAAAATGCTAGGATGTTGTGAAAAACGTGAATCAAAACAAGATGCAATAGTTTTTAAATGATCAGTGTTTTTTCAACCAATGTGAAGTGTTCCTAATTCCAGTTATATCCTTTATACAATCTTGCTTAATGACAAACCCATTTCAAACCTATTTTGGTATGTTTCTGCAAATCACTGATGTGTATGAGTACAATGCAAAACACAGCTTGGAAATGTTCTAATAATCACTGAAATGACCAAGTTTTACCACAAAAACACAGCTGGAAGACCTTCCAACAGACATTAAAATTACTCAGTTTTGTTGGCACACACACAGCTGAAAAACATTCACATTTTCTAAAATTACTCTGCTTAGATGGATGAAACTGTCACCATCAGCGTGTTGTCGAACATTGGTTTGCTGCACGTCAGCTATCTCGTCTACCTGTCACACCAATACCAACCCCTCCTCCTCCAGAGGAGACAAGTCAGATCACATGAATGTAATCGGCACTACGTCACTTTGATCCACGCTGTACAGACGTTGATAGAATTCACGTCAAATGAACAAATTGTACACGTCCAGCTTGCAGAAATGTACAATTCCAACATGTATTTTCGGTGGCTGGACTGTATATTGGTTCCATATCAGCCCATCCTTGCTTGTGAACAACTGAGCCTATTGAGGATGCCTCTTTTGTACCCAAACATGGGTTGTGTTGTGTTGGTACCCGTAAAATTAGCTTACAGACGTCACTTTGGGCTCTGGGAAATTAAAATAGGTGTTTCTCAAAGAAATAACAGGCATACAAAAATTTATTCTTACTCGCAGCCCAGTTTTTAACCTCTTTTGTCTTCAACCTGAGTTGAAATGTCTTATTTCTTGACATGACTGCATCTAATTTTGTAACTTCATTACAAGAGGTAGTATATGCAGCAGATGAGGTTATTTTTATCACAATGCATATCGAGAATACCTTAAAAGTTCAGTCCTGTCTCTCATTCGGCGAAAGAGCAAGAGACACTGTGAAAAGGTGCAGACAAACATTCACACCTCCTCTGTCAGCCTGTTGAAAAGTGAGTTAAAAAAACGGATCTACTATCAAACTGTCACGCAAACGTACAGGTTTTCTCAGAGACTAAATTTAGCCGCTGTGATGTAGTTACAGTCTCCTCTGCTGCTCCCACGCAGTGAACTAGATACCCAGGTCAGTCGGCTCACATTTTCCCCCCTTTCAGATCAATTTACTAAGCGAGCTGTGAATCAACCACACACCTTCGCTTAGGATGAGGTATCCCTGCAGACGCTGCAATTAAACAGATCACTTGCATCCCGCTCTGCAGTCTGCTGTGGCAGATAATACCTGGGCTATCTCTGGTAAAACGGGCAGCTTAAAGCACAAAACATCAACCAGTTTATTTTCCACGCAAATACTGTTTTCTGGTGAACTAAAAGTGGACATGATCTCTGTTTTTTATCCTTGGGTTTTTCAAATGGACACTCCCACTCAGACATTAGCCTCTCTCAACCCAGAATGTTTAAATGTAGCATCACCATTAAGAAACCCTGTGAGGTTACTTGGGAAAATGCTTTTAAAGGGCTTGAAATAAGTGTTTTGATGCTAACACATGCACCCTTTGAACACAATTTGAATGTATTGATTTGAATACAAAGACAGAAATAAACTGACAAGATAAAAATCAAAAGTAAAGTATCCTCTGAGAGAACAATTTGATCTTGAGGAGTGACTCAGCCTGTCACGCTGATGTTCACAGAAACAGGTTGTACTTTAAGATTCAGATGCTGACGAAGGGGAGCTGCTAAGAGCATCACACACGTTTGCTTCTATTTCGGATAAATAAGGTTCGAATTATATGAGAGAGAATTAAAAAACGAATCCATATCGCAGATTCAGGGAGGTCCCACCCTACATCAGGAAGATACACTGTGCATCTGATCCTTGAAAAATGATGCCTCAGGGCAAATTTATGCAACAAACCTGATTCATGAGACGATGACACAGTTTCATCAGTCATTTATAAGCACAGTGAGGAAACTGGGAAAGGGGGAAGAAAAGAAAGAAAAGCGCAGGGTGTAGAGGTTCTGCATTTGTACAAAAATACGAACCAGGTGGTAGCTCATGTAGCACAGGAGGTGAAACATTGACTTTAGAGTGTGGATATCATTGTTTAACTCACCACAAGTGACAGTGTGGCACCATGGTATCAAAATACAATTGCTTTTGTAAAACGACAAGACAGCACGAAACTGTGACGCAACAAGATATCAGTTTGACTTAAGAGAAAAATCAAACTCAATAGGAGGAGTACCATGCAGTCTGTACTGTTTCACACACACACACACACACACACACACACACACACACACACAAACGCATACACAAGCAGAGCAGTTTCAAACTTAAATCTTCCTCAGTATTTTAAGTTTATCAGCTGTCATAAATTAATTATATTCCCCAACAGACTATTAGAGATTATGCAAGCTAAGACTTACATTAGTTGATTATGGGACTAGTTATGAGTCTTTTCTAGTTATGCAATTAAAATTAGCTTTGAAAATGTCATAATAATATATTCATTTAAAAAATAATTTCAGAAGCAGAGAGAAAAAATAATGAAGATAAAACTCTTCTGCAGAGAAATAACCTGATAACATACAACAGATGCAGAAGTTTCTTTTACCAGTTAAAAATACAAACTGAAACTCTGAAAATTTAAAATGTATTGAAAAGTATAGCCCAGATATTGTGATCTATACAGACCAGTACACAGTAACAGTAATAGAGGCAGTTTTATGTCTTAAATATTACCATTACAATCTTAAAAGACTTTCGCCTGAAACTGAGACTTTCCTCAAATTTAATGTGATCTCTTATTTTTAAAATGGTCAGTAAAATTTCCTTTACTAATAAAAGACATCATAGAGATGAAACATGCTATTATTTACAGTGAGACATAAATTATAAAATAAATATGCAGCGCTACAAGGGTTAGGATTTCTGGTTTGTAACTGACAGATGCAGTCACCCCTGGGGGTCGGTGTGCTGCCACAAGTCCAACCTGAGCCCTCGAGCCTGGGCTGCGATCTGGCAGGAGGCCTGGTGGCTGTGATGAGCCAGATGTGGCCCTGGGAGCTGTGGGGATTCTCCACAGCAGTTTGAAAATGTTATCCTCTTCCTCTGTGTTTGCATGTTATATTAAATACGATAAACAAAAATTCAGTTCTTGAGGGTATCTGTATCCCAGTAACAAAATAATAAAGATCTCTCCAACTTTAGCACAAAGGTAACAGCAGAAGTTGGACAAAAAGTGATTGTTGTCATAACTGTAAGGTCATTGGGATAATTAGCTCTGAATCTGAGAGGCTGTGAAATAATAAGGGAAACATAAGGGAAGCAGGGTCAGAAAGGAATCGGAGCAGGGGGCAAAAATGCCCTTGAAAGATCTGAAAATGCCTGTGAAATTAAAGACGAAAGGGCAAAAAATGCCCCAATAACTGTTCTCATTATTTTATTGAATTACTAAAAACCCAGCCATTAAAAATGATTCCCCTGTGGGCCACTATAGGTGAGCGGGAGGAACCTGTGACAAGGGGATTATTTTCAGTGCTCTCTGGAATGGAAATATTGAGCAACTTTAAGGGGGCTTTTGGACCAAAAGGGGAAGGGAACATATATGCAATGAGATGCCTATATTTATGCACATTATTTGCAGTCATGTCTCTGGCCACCTGATAAATAAAGGTCTGATATTATACTTTCCTTGCAGCTCTGTTTTGGTCTCATTTGCTCTGAGTCAATGTTTCTTAACGCCCTTTTTGATGCTCAGGATGCAGCATCTACATGTCTTTGATTCAAGCTACACATATTATCCAGTTAACATGATGCTGCCACAAAGAATCACAAAAATATGTTACCCAAGTGTTGACATGGCTTAAGAATATGGGAAAAACTGAGTTCCTTCCAGATGTGTAAAACAGAGCCTCAGCCTCCATTTGGTCGGTGCTTGTTTAAATTATGGTCTGTGTGCGCACATGCCGTATTTACCGCTCAGCGTGACCTTCACACTGTACGTTGCAATTTCCCTAAGTACTCAGCATTGCAATAATAACGTGTTCGCAAACAAATGAATGAAGGAGCGAATAAACATACTGAGTGCTTAAGGGCACCAAGTAAGCTCAGGTCAGAGAGTGAATAATATTGGTGATTTTAAAATTCAAGAACAGGCAGTATTCATGTTTATGCAAATAACTGCATGTGATGTATATTTCCTTTTCTTGCCGTCATTATTTTGCCTGACTAATTGGCACAGTCAGATGAAGCCATCTACTATGCCTCCCTAATGAGTGACAGTGGAGTGAGTTGCTTAAATAAGATGCATCAGTCCCCTTGTGGGCTCTAACACTGCAGTTTAACTTAGACCACGACACCCAGCAGCTCTGTCCATAAGAGGTTCCTGCACCTTAAAGGACCACACCAGCGTTACTGCATGTCATTGTCCTTTGTCAGCATCAGACACATCAGCCACATAAACCACATGCTTTTTCACTTTTATCCATGAGATATCGTGTTTTCCATTTGGGCCATATTAAAAAAAAAATGTTACAGAACATACTTGAAAATGTGTGACGTTAGTTCAAAAGAACATTTGTGTTAAAATCCATCTTCATGCTGATGGAAGGAATAGAAGGCAGAAGTTGTAAGGAACTATTTTTCCAGGCATAATAGTTTTCATACCCTCCCCACCCCCACTCATTGATTTTGACCAAATAAATACATTTTCTTCAGAAGGGTGAATTACCTATACCTAGCTATTTTCATGTGTCCTACAGTGTTTTTATATCCTGTATCAAAATGAATGGCAGAGGATAGGGTTTAAAAATACATTCTGAAATCTTCTTAAGTGTTCAGATGGTCAAACTTTAACAACATTGTAGAAGATAGGGGCGATCTCTGCTAATGGTGAGAAGTCGAAAATAGACTTGTGTACGGTCCTTTAAACACAGGAAAGTATTTCCTTAGAAACTTAAGATATGACATCAATGCTACTCAAATTCAAACTTACTTTTTAGGAATATTCTGCTCCTGTGACGTAAAAATGAATCTTGTAGGGATGTGAGAAGAAGAACATCGACACATATTTAAAGGCGGCTTCTTTTTACAGACCAGTGACATTAAGATCTCTGGAAAAACATAGAGGAAAAGCTCTAATAGACAGTGTTTGGCCACGCAACAAATCTGACTTAGCCCAGTTCTGACTGTCCAGCCTGCGCTGATGAAATAACGCAGATGGAGGGAAGAGATGGTGACAAAGTGAAGAGGGGGGCAGGGAGCACACGACAGATGAAGGACTGACGGACGTGCGGGGCTGGGAGATGATTTATTGTCGAAACTCACTGTCTGAGTAACTAACTGAGTCCACCCCGGCTGATGTAATGATGGTTCACTGTGTGAAACCCATTATGATGGCAGAAGACTGCATTTGTCCCCCCATTAAAGCGCGAATCCTGCATCCCACACCTAACATGTTACGACAGCTTGGAATTTTTCCACTGGATGCCTTTTCTCTCCTCTCTTGCCTCCTGTAGATGTGACTGACTCGCTGTTGTTTTATTTATTCAGTGTGTCTATTTAATGTGTTCACACCTAAATAACTGTGTTTTCATACAATTTCTGTACTGCATTGTTCAGGGTGCAGAGGTTAGATTTTAGTGTCATTTCCCAAAATGTTTGACAACATTTGGGGAGGACAGAGTGCTAATGAGAGAGTGAAAGAAGAGCACGCGAGGGGGAGAACCAGAGAGGAAGCAACAGAGTTTGAGAAGCAGAAAGATAAATGGAGACAAAGACGAATAACTGAGTGAGAGAGATGAACTAGGAGTCCAAGGCTATTTTGTTCAAGCATTATGACACATCCCTACATAAACTGCACTGCCTTTCTGCCTGTAAGCTCGCTGCAGATTTTCATTAACCTTGCGGTGTCGTCTGTTTGTGCTTCTAACCTGGTCTTACCATCTCATCCTCCCACGGCATGCAGCTCTGCAAACTAAACAGCAGTGTAACATACAGCTCTGCACTACTGAAATGCATAATCGACTTCCTACACAGCGTGCATACCAAGATGATAACACCAAGCAACTGCAATCCATATGGTCCTCACTTTCCAGAATATGGTCGGTGATGTTAGCGTGTATGTGTGTCCTGCAGTAAACACCGTATTTAGGAAAGCCTGAATAATGCTGTGCTGAAGTGTGAATAATGCTTTTGTTTTCCAAATGTCACATTATGCAGGAAGGGAAATAAAACACATTATAAAAACACACACTGACAGAAAAATATAAACCACTATAAACACTATAAAAGTCTGCTGCCTCTTTGGAGATGATCTTTTCCTGTTTCATAAATGCTCACTGATCCATAACATGGCTGGTAATTGGACACGCTGCACGATTGCACCATTTGCACTTACCGTTCTGAGCTGATGTTCAAAACTGTAGCTAATATATTTAGCTTATATTTACAGGATTATAAACAATTAAAGGGATAGTTGGACCAAAAAAGTTAAAATTCCATTATTATCTGCTCACCCTCATGCTGATGGAAGGTTGGGTGAAGTTTTTTAGTCCACGAAAGACTGCTGGAGTTTCACAGGAAAAAGGCATTACAGTAATCTCTCAAACAATTGAAATAAATGGTGACCAAGTTTCAAACGTAAAACAGAATACCTTAAAAATCCATAAAACGCCTCCATGCTGCTCATCTGAAGAAATTCAAGTGTCCTAAAGCCTCGACATGCCAGGTTGTTTTGAAAAATGTCCTGGACACCTTGTATTTGGCCTCACTGTTCACTGTAGCTCCTAACATAGTACACATAGACCTGCGTTTACATGCTACTCGGAAGTCTGGTGCCAGCAGCAGATACCAGATTTGCCAAACTTGCCCAGAGTTTGTCCTCCTTCAGGACACTTGAATCACTTCAGATGGGCAGTATGGAGACATTTTATGGATTTATTATGTATATTTTTAAGTTTGAAAACTGGTCACCATTCACTTCAATTGTTTGGGAGATTACTACAACACTTTTTCCCTGTGGAGCTCCAGCAGAGTTTAGTGGGCTAAAAAACTTGACCCAACCTTCAATCGGCATGAGTATGAGTAGATAATAACTTAACTTTCATTTTTGGGTAAACTATCCCTTTAAATGAACAAAATCCATCTTTAAACATTAAATCATCTACTTCTGCACAGCCATTGTTACAAACGCCTCTTTAAATCACAAAGTATGTGAATTCCAAAATGTAATAGCTCAGGCTGAGGCCTGAGCGCTACACAATTTGTTTCACCAGGTGTAACACACAGTGTGGATGACAGCAATAACAACAGGGGGAGTCAGACAAAAGGAACAATCAGGGATCTGCGAGGCAAGGACGTTCAGGACGAGGTGAGAGAGAGGGAGGTGGCGCTATGGTCGACCATTTACATTTTATCGACGCTACATTTCAAGTCGGTGCTTTGGTCACAAAGTCTAAAATGCATCCGTCTGCAGCAGCCGCCCAGTTTCGATATGATGGAGCTCAATCTTTTGATCAGTCAGTGTGTAATGAAATCGTTACCGGCAGAAGGAGAAGACTAGAGCTCGGTTAAATAGTCTGAGTCAGGGAGTGCAAGGACTCGATGGAGGGTAATAATGTATCGCTCTCGATTATGTCCATTGAGGTTTAACCTTGTGGACGTTCACACAAAATCCACCAGAGGCAACTAGAGCAACCACACGAGCAGAACATTAAGCAGCTCATTCAGCCTCTAATATACAGCACCTTTATTTTGATATAGTCTAATGCTCCCTTACATAATTATATGGCCAGAATTCATATATCCCATTACTTTCTTCTGAAAAAATAGAGGCAATTACACTTGATTTCTGATTTTGAATTAATTTTACCCATCAATGAGCTGAGACTGACATTACCATTTGTTTTCCACAGAAAAAACATCTAACCAAAGCACCTATTACTAATATACATGCACAATTATATCCGTGTATTAACCTTTCAAGGTTGTTATAGTGCTGCTAAGAAAAGCAACCAGAGAACCACCATACACCACAAAAATATAAGCATGTAAAACTCTATCACTATGTATTGTCAAAATCTATGTGTCTATACCAATTCTTTTTGTCTATTTTATTATTGTTTACAGTGATACACAGAGAAAAAAAAACATACGCACCTCCTCCCACTGATGTATGTATCTGATAAGTCGGGACAGTCTCAACAGACGCAGAAGACTGAGGATCTTGGTGAAGCGGACGATTCGCAGGGCACGGGCTGTTTTATATACCTCCGAGTCAAAGCCTTTCTCCACTATTAAAAAGATATAATCCACTGGAATGGAGGAGAGGAAGTCCACGACAAACCAGCTCTTAAGGTAATTCATCTTGATGACCTTGGGATCGAGGATGATCTCGGAGCTCTCCTCATTGACGATCCCCGTCCTGAAGTTCATGACCAGGTCCACCAGGAAGATGGTGTCCGAGGCCACATTGAAGACCAGCCAGGTGGTGGTAGTCTGCTCTGAGAAGAAGGTTATTCCCACAGGAATGATGATTAGATTCCCCATCATCATGATGAGCATTATCAAGTCCCAGTAGAACCTGCAGAGCGACACATATGAATCAGTAATGCAAGGGGAGCAAACATGTTGTAGAAGGTCGATACAGATAGAGTGTAGGATACATAAGTGTTCCAAAGAATGGGAATGCACTTCGAGGGCTTTGCTTGAGAGTATAAAGCTTTCATCAGTTATGGCTGTGAGGCTGTAGTTATGCAAGATGTCACTAAAGTAAAAGAAAATAAAAGAATATACAGAAAGCATAGTCTTCAGCTCTGCAAGGCAGTACTGAAATACAGCAGTGCTATAAGACAAAAGCTAACATCGGCGTGCTAATTTGCTCAAAATTAATATATTAACATGCTGTTGTTTAGCAAGCCTGATGTTTACCATGTACACCATGTTAGTTTAATGTGCCAGGATGCTAACATTTGCTAATTAGCATTAAGTACAAGAACAGCTGAGGAATCAAATTGGTATTGCCAGAATCTGAACATTAATCAGAGTGTTTGAAGCTAGATGAAAAGTGAGGATCCCCAAAGTTATTACAGCTCAGAGAGCCCACAGCCACGTTTACACCTCTGTGAGGCTGCAGTTAGGTGTTAATTGCTAACATCAGCATGATAATATGTTTACTATAGAAATGCCACTGTGACATGCTGATGTTTAGCTAATGCTATCATCTTCTAATCTACTGTAGCAGCATACAGACATTTGCTAATTAGCACTAAGCACAAGTACAGCAAAGGAATAGAGTGGCTAAGTCACTGTCCTACTGGTGGACCCCATGGGACCTTATTTTGGAAAAAATTTGTGCACAGCACTCAAATTATTTTTCGATCCTGTTTAAATTGTGCCCTTATTTTCAAATATGATGTTTGTCATTTTAAAAGATAATTTTACAAGTCAAAGTTGTAGTTTGTCGAAAGAGATAGTTAGGTACAACGTAGTTTTGGGAAACTACTGGGTGTATGTCTCTTGTCTCAAATGTTACGTCACCAATGCTAACATGGCTGTGACTGAAGCATAGTTTCTTCCCTTACTTCAGGACAAGGGAAAATTTACTAAAAGAGGTAAATATCGTTACAAGCATGGGCATGTTGAGAACTGCAGCTAGGGAAACAGAGAGTTAATCGGTTCTGTAAGAGATCGTCATTTAGACGTCACTTACACGATGATTGCATTTCAAAGTCTTATGCTTCAGCAGTTGTGTGAACAACTGTGACTTTCTTGACTTGCAAAATTATTTTTTAAATTGACGAGCATCATATTTTAGATTGGCAGTACAACTTAAATTGGATCAAAAAACAATTTGCCTCTTTCCTTTGACTACAGTTCATATTTTTTCCGAAATAAGGCCTCATGGACTGGAAGTAGATGGACGGGACTTTGGCACTCTATAGTCTTAGTTCTGCTTGAATCTGATCATAAATCAAAGCATTTGAAGCCTTTGAATCTCCAAAGTTATGACACTTCAGGATCAGCCACATTAGCAGCTCTGTGAGGCTATAGTTAGGCACTAAATGCTAAAATCAGCATGATAATATGTTAACAATAGGACTGTGACATGCTGGATAATGTTTACCCTTATCATCATCTTATCTTTCCTATTAGCATGCAGACATTTGCTAAAAAGCACTAAACACAAAGTACAACAAAATGGTTACAGTTCATACTGTTTGGAATGTGAAAGTCTGAAGTAAATGTCGTGGTAATCCATCAAATAGTTGTTAAGACATTATTCTTATAGCTACAAATGTTTACATCATGGTGGCACTTTAAGATGATAAAAGTTGGAAGAATTAATCTTCTAGGGGCCTTGAAGATCTGTGCAACATTTGCTGAGATATTTCAGCCTGCACCAAAGTGGTGGCCTTACAGATCAATTGCTAATACCCAGAGTGATACAGAAACCTGGATGTTTTTATAGTCTTAGTTTTTTTTGTGGCAGTTTTACTCATAGCATCAATCATATAACTTGTGTTTAACCAACAATAATCAGTCAGAAACAACACTGAGGTTTGTGAAAGTGCAGAGGGTCCACATCCTCGCATGTTTTGATTCTCAGAGATCCAGCTCTGGCAGCTACATATGATCGTTTTTGTTACCAAATCTCTTCAAGGATTCAAGGACGTCATGAAATGTGCTGCTAGCACCACTGTATCCATTCAGAGCCCTGTTAAAATGAGACCCTCCCATCTTTCCTGGCTGTGTTAATGTCCCTGCCCTCTGTCTTGTGATGAACAGGGGCCGAAGTGATTCATAAGCACCCTGCTCTTTTCACGAAGTGTCCTGGGCCTCGATAAAGGCCAAGAAACCATGAATGAAAATAGATGCTTTCAGGAATCCTATCTCGTGCTAAAAACTCTCCTCTGACGCCATTCCTACTGCCTGACTGCCTGACTGCCTCTGCTCTGCCCTGCTTTGCTTTGCTGGTCATTGCTCTTGTTGAGGTTTGAAATGGACTGGCTGGCTGGTTGGCAGGCTGCCTGCCTGTCTGGCTGGCTGGCTGGCAGACTGGCTATCCGGTAATGGATCTGTTTGAATGAATTAAAATGGGCCTTGGCTTTATAAATACCTACAGATCAAGTGTCCAATAATTGTCTTCACGTCAAGTAAACAGCGGTCATCTGGGTGGTTTATAATATCCATCATGGGTATTTTTACACCAGCTGGTATTGGATTAGGAAAAGCTGATGTCCACCACAGGAACTTTCCCCAGGAAACTAAGAACTAAGTGAAATGCCACAGTATGGGCACGGCTCTGACTTGAGTTGTGGGGACATTATTATACGTCCCGCAAATCTCTGCTCAGGGGTAACACTGGAATTTGTTGTTAGTAGAATTTTTTTTTCCCAATTAGCTGAGCACTCTCAAAATTTCATTTTAACCACCATTTCCACAAATCTGCAGTCGCAAACTTTTTTTTTGTTTACTGTGTTTTGACAATATGGAGGTACAGTTAAACCAACATTTATCAGCGTTTCATAGTCCCACATAAAAATATGTGAAAACAGACCTTTTTTTTTTTTACATATTAGCTAGCAAATTTTGTTATTTTTTTTGTTTGTGGGTCTAGACTGCAATGGAAATATACAACAATGGGCTTGAGGAATATTTTAGTTCCCTCATGGGACTCAAAGTTCCAGGGATTTTGGATCAAAATGATTTTTGAGCAGGACATTAAAGAATAGAATATGACGTTATCCATTCATCTCAAGATTTAAATACATATTTCTGCATAAATGAGAAAGAAAGCTGCAGGATTTGACTTTACCTGAGCTGATACTACACACACCTTGAATCATACCATTTAGAAAACGCATTTTATCATCGACCTTCCATTCTGCTGCTGCCCCTTCAGCCTTCATGCCAGGAAAATCTACAGACAGCACATGTGTTTGTGGTTGAAGTTATTCTTTTCCTTATTTGCTTTATAATATTTAATAAAGGACTGTGGTGAAAAACATCTGCTATGATTCATCTTTTCAACTGCTTCATAACAAGACACTGAAAAGAAGCATTCAAATCTGAGGGGAACAAGAACAATGATAAAACTGTGATGATAAAGTATATATTCAGGGATCTTGTTCATTTGTAGAAAACATAAATTACTTTACATAGCTGCTACGTCTGTTCCCTAAAAAGAGAGCTCTGGTCTACGAAAGAGAAAAAGAAAAAAGACACATACTGTACCACCCTAGTCCTGAAAATCAGCATCTGATAAATTGCTAAGTGTTCAGTGAAAAAAGTGTAGGATGTTTTTATCTAATGAATATAATCAAAAGCCCACAGAGTGCTCCCATATCTCTATTACTCTCAGGACTTGGGTAGGTGGTATTTACACTATATACAACCTCTAAGACACCCACTTATCTAATGAATAAAACATTGTTTGACCTCTAGAATTAAAAACTAAATGATGAAACGGTTAAACATGCGGCACTGCGAAGAAGTTGTTGACAAAGTTCAATAATAGACAAAATCCCTCGGAAAAACGAGAGCTTTTTGGATGTATGAATGCCAAGTGGCATTCCTCATTTTAATGCACTTGGCCCCTTTTCCTTTTAAAGAGCCAGTCACGAAGTGTGCCAATGCAGTCGTCTCCGACACAACTACACCCAGCTCTTGCTACATTATTGTAAGCTCTTGCTTCAGTGCTCTCACTCTGCAAATGCACCAAGCAGCCCCAGTTGAACCAGTAGCTGAGAGAAGTGCATCCAGCTGTGACTGCAGCTCCTACTCCAGAAATGCACTTAGTCATCAACCCATTGGACCCAACTAAAGCAGGAGCTGGGAGGGGCTGCAGAACCCCAAGTGAGAAAAGCCAAAATTAGCTTAAAGTTAAAAGAAAACGACAACAATAAAGTAACAATCCTGCTCCATAACAAGCGGGCATGTTTCTTTCTTGCAGGTTTCCTCCCTACAAGTGCTCCATCATAATCAATGCCAGACTGCTCCTGCCAAGCAACAGAGGGAACCCCGCACAATCTCACTCAGCACAGGCCGACCCTATCCAATCTGCAGTGTAACTGAGTGCACTGTGCAAGAGGTCACACACCACACTGATGCACACAGAGAGAAGTGTGGACTACAGAACTTCATTGTCTCATGTTGGGCTACATATTCATTTGACTAAGGTTTTACTGACAAAAGCAGCTTTCACAGGGATAGAAAAGAAAATCACAATCCTTAAATTCTTCAAAGAATAATCTTGATTTTAATAATACAAATATAGAACTTTTAATGACCTGTTGCAAAGAAGGAAACTGACCCTAATTTTTGCACAACACTGCAACAAAAAATGTTTCCTGCTTGTCTTTAATGACCACCCATCTGTCTTCACCCTCTTCATAACTGCATCTGAGAAAAAAAACATCACTGAGAGTCTTTTAAACCACGACAAAGGCCTCCCCTTAGCATAACCAGAGGTGTATGAGGCCTCTCTAAAAATCTATGAATAATGAATATTACTAACCTGCCATTAATCTTTAAGCAGCCACTGTGTACAAAGAATAAGTTGGAGATAGAGTTTCAAACACTCCCACAAAACGATATGAAGCCCGTGTGAATAGTGGTGTCATTCATGGACTGTAGTTACGTAAGACTCTTCATTAAAATGTCCAAACAGGGTTTTTTGTTATCTCTTATTGCTTCTGCTGTCGCATACAAAAGAATCAGGGACTGTAAACGTTTAATATAATTATATGACACCGAAAGGTAGCTAGCGGTGTACAGTTCACTCCCATAGCAAAAAAACACACAAAAACAATTAAGTTAAGCCTCCACTGTAGAGAAACAAATTACCTTTTAAGCTATACATCACAAGGGGACCTGCCAAGCAAAGTGCACGCTTGCACCTTCATCATTTATGTCACCAGCATGACAGGTAGCTCGAAGCACCATAACCACACAGCACTGAGCCACTTTCAAGCCAGGAGGAAATCTTACAGCCATGGAAGGGTTGTGTCTTTAAACTGTCTGGAGGACAATGACTTGGTATGAAGAAACGCCATTTGGAAAATGTCACGAGGAAGAACCTTAGGGGGCCCTGAGTCAGTGAGACATCTTTTAATACGGCAGAAATGAAAGGCTCTGTCTCCTTGTGCAGAGATTCGGTCACACAATCCCAAAAGCTGACCCAATTTGTCTCATATTTAAAATTTGATATGAGAAATTCTGCAACCTGATTCATCCTATCATTCTTCTTTATTTTCTTGGACTTATTTCCTAAATTACCTCCTTATAATAACAGTTCAGGGTATGGCAGCTTAGCTACAAAAACAGCTCATGCAGTTTAGACAACTGATTAATTTGCTAGATTAGTAAATAACTGGAAAAGGCATGCATATCACTGAACTGACAGGCCCTGTCCTTTGGCCATTTTGTAGGGGGGAGGGGGGTCAATCTCCTTACATAATTGTTTTCAGAGACTGTTAAGCTCATTGACTGTTGTGTGGTACGACTAATCCTTGCCCACCATCATCGTACACATCTGTGTGTGCATGTGTCTTTGCATAGGTGACAACAAGATATCCTCTTTAGCAGCTCTCATTGCTGCATGAAAATTATTGTGCATTAACAAAAGCCAGACAAAGCTGTACAGTCCTACAGGCCACGCGGAAGTGCAATTTAAACTTTGAGTGGAGCCGTTTTTTAAGCCTGAATTCAGCGTGCAGACACCAGCAGCTCTGAATCAGCAGCAGAGGAACGGAGTGCTGCATACTCAGGCCTGCTCCGAGTTCAGGACCAGGGACAGCTCTGACATGCCCTGGCATGTTACATGCACTGTGACTTCAATGGGAAAGGGCTTGATTGTCACCATCAGGCTGTGCCAGGGGACGCTGGTGCAGACACAGGCCAGATGAGATGCTTAATTGGTGAAGTGGTGAACTGTAAACAGACAGCTTGTGGAGGAACCAGTCCTGGCTTTACCTGAACTCATCTGTTTACCATTTGAGCGCTTTGTGCTGGATATGTGAGACAAATTAGAGCAAATTAGAGGCAGTTTGTCTATAAACTCACACTGACTGGGGCTCATTTGCTATAGTGCTTACATGGAGAGTCACTGCTCTACATTGGGCATCTCGCTTTTACTGACAGCCTCACACTTCAGGACAACAGGCACTATGGATCAGGTTAAAGAATGAGAATCTAAAGGCTAAATAAAAACTGTTACTGTGGCTTTTAGTGACCACCAAGTGTGGCAACGATGAGCTGCAGCTCCTCTGAAGCAAACACATTCCATCACATTTCCTCTGCCTCAAAAACCCGTCACTCATCCATCACTGCTGTCAGATGCTGGCACCTCTTTGATCAGACTCCAACATCAGTTTCAGCTGATTAATTCCAAACACGGATATTTCCTCCCTAACGGTTCCCCTGCATGATTTTACCGCATTCTGTGCGTTTTCTCGCACAGAATGCGGTAAAATCACAGGCCTGTCGCCTTATAACGCCGCCTACAACGAAATGTTTACAACCGTGGTGGTGCAATGGCATTGTCACGTTGTGTCCAGGTACCGTCGCCCCTGCACGGGTGTATGTCGCAATGAGGAGCTGACACTGCGCGTGTTACAGTGGGAACAATCAGACAAGGTGCGCTCGTGTGCGCTTTTAAATCATGACATTCAACATCCCGTTTCCAAGGACGTTTTACTGATACACCTTTGGAGCTCTATTGTGATAAAAATGCCGCAATGAAACACACACACTGACTGGTGCACATTCTGCCGGTGAAGCTGTCAGCCGGCTGGAAGCCTGATTGCCTAAATACAGAGGTAGATTAGCGTTGCGCTTCGGGGCAGGCTGTGCGTGTGCCGATGACTGAGCGTTATGTGTGAAAGTGCAGACCCTAGGGTGACGGGAGGGGTGGATTAAAAAAAGGAGGGGTGTGTGAGCGTGTGTGTGTGTGTGTGTGTGTGTGAGAGAGAGAGAGAGAGAGAGAGAGAGAGAGAGAGAGGGCAGGTGTCTTTTCTGGTCCTTACCTAAAATCGCTATATGGATGAATGATCCAGTATCCGGCCGTTTGAACCCTCTCTTGCTCTTTCTCCACGGCTTTCTGACTGCCGAACATACGTAAGGAGAACTTATTGACTCCGGGCTGCATCATGGCCCCAAATTGCCTCTGCATAAAACCATGTTGCCTGGACGCCCCCTCCAGATCGTCAAAACCGACCATGGCCTCTTCCCGCTCCCCCTTGAAGCCCACTGAGTTGCCGTGGTCCTTCATGTTCTGGCTCCCCGTGTTATTTTTCTGTATCGAGTCTTGCCTCTGAAAAACATTATTCCCATCCGCCTTCTCCTCCTTGCCGCTGGAGAACGAATTAGATTTGTCTTCCATGGTGTTTTTAGTTTTCCCGTTTTTCTCTGTGGCGAAGCGGTTGCGTCTCCGGCTCGGGAGGGCTGCGCGCAAAACTCGAGAGGACGCGCCGTGAGCTCTCTCCTGTCTGTTCTTTTTTATTTATGTCCTTCAAACTGTTCAAGCTCCTCTGCCTCCAGTGCGAGTGCTGCAAACTGAGACAGAGTGCCCGAGAGCCCGGTGGATCAGGTTTCTTGGGTTACCGCCATCTACCGACGGCCCCGGCTTCTGCCGTCCAAAGCCTCGTCTCACTTCGCACGGCACTGCGGTTTAACTGGCACATGCCCCTGCACCTTATTTACATAATATGGCTCATGATAGCCCCCCTTCGTCTCCCCTCTTCCTTCTCTGTCATCACTTTCACACATAGAGAGAGGAAGCCAGAATCACAGGGGCGCAGCGAACGTATTTCAACGGTATATGAAGTTATTGAATATGTGTTTTTTTTCTTTATTATTTTGTCATTTATGCAGCATGTGCGTTTCCTGGCAGTCAATTTGCTTCCTGCTGAGGAGTGATAATAGAAGGCAACACGGTGAAACAGATTGTAACGTATTTAAGCCACTGGTCATATGAGAAAAAAAAAAACTAGTTGAGCATCTTGTGGATATCACACCTTTTAAGGTGTTGCGGATGTGATCCAACATTTAGAGTGTGAGTGCACAGACTGTATCGTAGCTTTTGTCTATAGCTGCAAGTTATAATGCGGGGAGTTCTTTTTTTTTTTAACAGGCAGCCTGGGCTTCATTATGCGCTGCCTGTAGATAATCTGCTCCACATAAAATCATCTGCACGATGAATTTTAAACTGAAATTAGATATGGAGGCTCACAAATCTGCAGAATGCTTTGTGACAGAGTCATTTAGGGATGACTACTCCTCTAATCTACAAACTAGTCAGTTGTTTACTTTTAGCTGTTGTTAAATCAACATTATTAGTTTTTTTCGGGCATGCATGGCCAGATTTAATTATAGGGATCATAGTTCAGATAAAGCCACTACCTGCACATGATGCACCAGCCCCTGTAAAATGAAAGTGATTCCTAACTTTAAATAAATAAATAAAAAGATCCTTTTAATTACCATCATTTTAATTAACTTTGAACGACCACCAGCAGGTCTGATAATTGTTTGGAAGCTATTTAGTGCATCAAAAAAGAAAAAGTCATTCTCATTGAGACTTCAAATTACTACCTGTGTGTGATTGAAGGTTATCATAGAGTTACATTTTTAGTTAGTTTTTATTTTTTCCTTTGATTTAATTTTGAGTTCAATATTCACCTTTTTTTTAGTTTTGTTACAGTGAAAATTGAGTTTTAGTTTATGACAGTTTTAGATTGTTTCTGTTTGGGTTAGGGTTGCATAGCTTCATACACATACAAAACACACAAACTGTGCAAATTAGTGTTTTTAATACAAAATTTTGTATATATGTCATATGAAAATGTAGCATCAGGAGGCTACAGTTTTATTGTAATTATGTCATCTTGTATAAAATGACAAAGAAAATGAACCAATACCTTATTGCTAAAAAGTTAAAACTGAAATTAATTATTTTTATTCATGTTATTTTAATTAGTTTTGTAACTAAGATAAACTATTATTTCAGTTAGTTTTTATTTAGCTTCAGTTTATGACAATTGTTTTCACTGCTCATTTTCACTTTCAGTAAGATATTACCATTCCATTTTTTTCTGTCTTTTTTCTTGATTTACTAAGCTCTGCTTAGATCTTAAGCTTAACAGCGTGGGGTTATGGAAAGATCATGTTTTGGCTCAAACATTGTGGTTCAGGTCCAACACATTAATGAAGCTCAGCATAAGTCCAATCAGAAGGATTGACTTCCTCATGCTCTCTGATTATTTACGTTCTCTGTCCGCACCTCTTTTCCTGCTTCCAGCTCATCGGCTGACTCAGGGCATGACACGTTCAGTTAAACCTGTTATATTTAGCCACGACCTCCGTAAGCCAATCATCTCGTTGCTGCCAAAGTTTAAAACTGTTCCTCTCTCTGCGGCTGTCAGTTGTTATCTCCGTCAAATCAGTGCAACCCTCCTGCTCTCGATTCACCTCTGCTGCACTTCACATTCAGCCCAGTAGTCTTACTGAACTCCTAAAAGTCAGCAAGATGTTCTAATACCATTTTTTTTCTAACCAATACTGACTCTGAAACCTGAACTTTGTGTATCTGTAGACACAGAGTACTGGTCTGATACCAGTGCTACTGTACAGCTGTATACAACTAACCCTGTGCGGATTTTATGTTGTGGATTTGCTCAACCTCACACAAGTCGCTTGCTGTTGATGAATATTGGTTCCCTGTGCTGTAAAAAACACCTTAATTGAATAGTCTGCCTACGGATAGCTGAAAGAGCTTTTGTTATTATTTAAAAAAAAATGTTACAAATACTCTACAAACTATCTGAGGGCAGACTATCCAAATAACGTGTGACCAAAAAGGACTGTAAAGTTGCATACAGCCATACTGGACTGTGTTTGTAAGTGGCAGGTAACATTGTTAGAGATCCATGCATGTCATTTACTCACTAATACACAATCCAGCAATCGCAATATAAGAGGTTCTTCAGATACCTGATATTAATTTGGCAACAACTCTACTGCCATCCAGTTGATTTTAAGAAATACAGCACTTATTCTGCAGAGGCAAAAAGCCTCTCATGATTGAACTCTCTTAAGATTACAGCAACAAACATTCTGTTATAGTTTGGCAAGAAATATGTTTAAAACAATGATAAATGTTACTGGAATCGACAAAGCCTCACTTCCATTGCACTTGCATGGCTCAGCTCTATACAACTTAACACATTTTTTGTACCAGATCCTTTTTTGATTTTGTTTTCCACTGCCTCAAAGTAGATGGGATTCTTTGCTGATAGTCACACTCATGCCATGTGACACTGAAATCGTTTTCAGCTCAGCATAAGCACCTTTTAGAGGATGTCTAAAAGATTGCTGTCACAGCAAGCAGACAAGCTTTGTTGTAGAAAAGGCTAAATGTAGCAAGACAAAGACCTTGTGTGTTTTATTGTTTTATTCTGTTTTATTGTGCCTTTAATTGAGAGTTAAAACATTAATTAACCTTCTTGAACACCCTTCAGTAAGACTCTGAATCTTTCTATAATGATGCATGCCCACGCTGAACCCACACGCTCGGTCTTTTCATGGCTACACAAAACCACAGCTGGCTGTGTACATCACAAGAGAGGACATTAGCTCAGATATTTTGCATGTTTGGTGGTGGATTATTATGTAATGATCCAAATGTTATCGTAATTGAAACAGACATCCCTTGATTTTTTTTGTGCGTATGCTCTCTCAGCTGGGTTTGTGTTGGGTTGGATTAGTTGGCATGCCAACTGTTTCCCCTACACAAGGCTTGTGTAACTTTAGTTTCACAGTTAATGGGGCAGAGAGGAAAAAAAAATGTTGCATAAGATTTATGGCTTAAAGTAATACTGATATTGAACAAAGTGCAAATCCCAGATGGCCTATTCACATGTCAGGAAATAAATACAGCAAGAATAAATTCACCCGCTGGAGAACATTTGTCAAAGAAGAAAGGGATGGATTCATGGAGAGCAAATGTTCATGAAGCTTTGGGCCAAATCTCATCACTGATTCTAACTATCATCATCAGAGTGTGAATCTAAAGTTTGACCACTTCGATAACACAATGGTGCCAGTAAAAGAAAAAAAAAAGTAAATGAATTAAAAAAAAAAAAAAGTTGTGAGCTCATATTGTTGACATTTCTAACCTTATGCAAAAAAAATGTGCATTAAAGAGTGAGATGTTATTTTGTATCATGTTTGAGGTGATCCCATTTATTCCTGCCTGTTTTATAATACAGAATATCCAGAACTGGTGCACGAAATCTCCTGCTTTCTGCATGATAAAATGTGCCCTCGATTGTAGAGATGGTCTCATTGGCCCTACTGAAATTGCATTGTGTCTCTAAGATTACATCCAGTCATCTCTGCTTACAGTCAATACCTCATCTGGACATAAAGCATTACATACCCCCGCACTGCCAGCCATTGCTTATGCCACAAATAGCATCAACCAGCTACAGGATGGCAGCATTGTGTTACAATGCCCCCCTCGGCCCCCTTTTCATTTTCTGCAAGTCATTCAATGTATAGCTAGTTTATCCTTCGAAGAGGCTTTGTTTCTGCTTGCAATATTTTCAGGCAACTTTTAAAGTAATGCTAACAACAAAATGGAAAAAAAAGGCTTCTGTAAATTCAAAGGAATAAATCATCCGTACCACGTGCATCAAAGAATAAATATTGGAGATAATCACAAGTGTCACTGTAACATCTGAGAGAAGAAGCTCAATAACTGACACAAATTAAAAATACAAATCTTCCACCTCCTGGGCCAGACATGACTACTAATTTACTTGTCCTCTTTGGACTCTCGTCCCATGACTGACGACTTTAATTAAAGCATGATTGGAGCTAGGAAGACGGTAGTGTTGTAATAGGATTGTGAGCTTTGGTTCGTATCATGGACCTCAGGGATGAGGCTGTGGCATTGGACGGGGACCAGCTGAGGCCAAGGTTGACTTAATCAGCAAACTGACTGGTATAAACAAATGAGAGCCTTACAGAGCTCAGTCAGGAAGATGGCTACGATAAAACAATGGTGTATAGGATTTTACACATCAATATGAACCAACAAATTCAGGGAGGATACAAAAACACACTGTCCAGTTGTTGTTCTTCACTTTCAACTAAAATGTAAAAAACACTGTTAATATTTCAGTTAAAAATAAAAGCTAGAATGAAATATTTGCAATCCCACATTGCCAACTTGTGCCTTGTCATATGCAACAGGATGCTGAGGTGGGACTTAATGCGTCAATCAAGTAAGTAAACCAGCTACATGTCAGTGGGGTTAATGTGACAGTTGGCATCACCATCTCATAATTAGATCCGCACAGCTGAGCTCTTGTTTAACGTCCGCAGATTATGCAGCCACAAGGCTACAGCTAACCTTTAAGCTCATATCCATGAATTAATGGGCATCTACTGCTTATCAACATTACATAAGAAAGAGATTTAGTTTGCCTCAAAGCTAATGAGGCCTTGTCACATGTAGTCCTGTCAGTGGCTTAAGTCGCATCTGATGGGGGAATATTGATCAAGGACAATGGGTGTCTGACCCAAGCAAAGGGCCGTTCACTATCCCACAACTTCTGGCTTGAAACTTTGTTGCAGGACTGTTAATTTAATTTGTGCATGTGCATCACAAACGTCTTATAAGACAGTGGTAGAGTTGGCCATATGGGGCTAATACTGTAAATTGACATAGAACAGCACTATGTCCATTGAGCGGTTGAGATTAATTTATTTGGTTACACAGAAACATGGAAATATATGTATCTATATATCAATAATTACATAGACACAGGTGGATGAGATAGATAGATAGATAGATAGATAGATAGATAGATAGATAGATAGATAGATAGATAGATAGATAG
>JAQLOL010000011.1:17086244-17097522 GCA_029783665.1 Naso thynnoides
GCTGATAAGCTGTTTGTGCCTTATGCTCTGACTTTCCTCTGCCGACAACAGAGTGTCTGCAGGCGACACTGTCAGTCAGCTCAGGCCTGAGCTGGGACGGACTAATTTACTCAACTCTGCAACTCTCCCTGCAACAGTTTCATCTTGGTTCAAACTGGACTTAAAAGAGAGAGTGACAACAAATGAAATAAAATGCGAGCTGGAGCAAAAACAGGGAGGGGTGACTGCAGCTGAGTTGCTTTCCAATGAGTCTCATGCTACAGCTAGCTTATTAGCTCATTGGCAAACATTGCCAACTGCATCATTGATTAGAATTAGTGTATTTACAAGAAACTTGATTTGATAGCATATCTCACTGTGACTCCTTATGGCCAAATACATCTAGAATGCCTCAAATTCTGACATTTTTTACAGATTTATAATTTTGTGTCCTTCTCCTTTTAACTGCATTTGAACCTCTACAACAAATATGAATAATGAATAACATTTGTTTTCGTTTATTTAATCTTAAGTTTAAAACCATTTGAAGTGGCATCTGGCGTTTCTTCCTACAGCCTTTGAGTAAGAGGAGCCACAGTGATGAAGCAGAGGAACATCAGTCTATAGATGAGATTAGTCTGATGACCCGCACAGGGCAAATTAGATTGTAGCTGTAATGGTATTGAACGGGAAAAGACAAATATAAATACAATGTGCTGTAAATGTTGCAATGTAGATGTGGCTTTCAAATCTATTTGAGAAAACGCAGGAAAAGAGCGACAGAGCTGTTGCATCTCATGTTACATGGTGATGAGTCATGATAAAAGAGTCTTGGCTGATTGTGATGTAAATGAAACATATAATGTTCCACAGGTGGGTCTATTGATTGCCAAGGCAACCCAATAAATTATTTTACCATCTTGATGACTTCTTAATGAAGTGTGTTGAGATATTTTACTAAATGAATTAAAACTAGGTTCTGCAGGAATAAATGTCTAATGATCAACTATATCATTGAAATTTACCCCCATATGATCTCAAATGCCAGTACAAAATTCCAAGGCAATCTATCCAATAAATCAAGCTATCAGTCAGGATAAAAGTATAAGGTTGACCAATACATGGATATTGGCCTTCCTCTACCCTTCTGCACCTGGTACTATAGTTTTAGAGTCCTCTTTTGATTCATTCCAGAGAGGTCCAGTATATGAGGAGATTGTGTTGCCCCTTCAGACACTGTTGCATTATTAATCAGAGCAGTCTGACTAGGTTCCCACCTAGTGCCGCTTACATCCTCCTTAAATCCCATGACACCACACACCTTTTCACTTCACTGGCCATTCACTCCACAGCTACAGGGCAAGTTGAGCAGAGGTTGCTATCATGACAGCAAACACTGCTCAGACATACTAGAGATTTAATTAAACTTTAATTCAAATCATTGTTTTTATATGATGGTTTTTGAGAGGAAAAATTAGAGCAAGATGATCAACATTCTTTCAGAAATTTTGATTAGAAAATCAATAACCTTCTTGTAATTATTTTAGCTAAATATCAGTTAATGTATAAACGTAAAGAGAATGCTATTAGTGCTGAGATCTAACTACAGCATTTTAAAACCTCAAAGACACATTATTATTATATGATCCCACTCCTTTTTCTAACAAACCCACTCTATTCGGCCTCTGATTCGTTGCCTTCATTGACTGAATTGCTTCAGTTTAGGCTGAGTTCAACACACAAGCACATTTTTAACAGGTGTGCCTGCTAGCTAGCTTACAGGCAACATCCATACTGTTAGTACATTGCCTATTTGTGGCGAACACAAACGGTTAAGCAGTCAGAGAATAATGCAAGGTAAAAATTTACTTTGCTTTCTGTGCAAACACAGGCAAGCTAGCAGTTTCCACTAGCTTTGAGCCTCTTCTTAGCTTAACTAACTTCCCCCTAGCTGTAGCTACTGAAATTAGAGTGCTATCAATCACCTAAAGTTGACCAAGATGTCTAATAGATAAATCAGCCTTTCATGTCCTCAACCTCTTCCTGTCGTCTATCTGGCACATATCACAACAGCCTGAATGTCGGTTGGCAGGAAGGCAAGCATCAACATATCACATCACCGACTGAAACCGTACCACAGTCTTAGGTGTCTCCAAGGTACATGGGTCACACACTGCCTGTCCCGGCCTGTAATAAGAGAAGTGAGGGTGCCAACCAGGATAGTCAAACAAGTCGTTAGCAGCTCAGGCACACATCACATCACTGTATTACCTCAGTAATTTATTGACCCACGCCCAAGTGCCCTTGTTTTCACAGCAGCCATTCACTGTGAGGACAAAATGAGCTCCTCTGATTTTGTAGGGGAGAGGGAGTAGGAGGTGGGGGTGGGGGATCAGGTGACCAGTCACTCCTGTGTTGCCTCAGCGAGACTATGTAGGTCACACCCTCCTTTCACACAAATTAAAAATTCAGGATGGAGAGACCTGCTTCATTCTCCAGAGGCATGAAAAATATTTTACCACAAATAAAAATCTCAAATGTTTTGCAAAATATGACAAATAAACAGAAGCTAGAACTTTGTGTTCAGTTGACAGTGGACAGGTGACAAAACCAGTTACTTTAAAATTAAATCTCATCCTTAATCTTGCCATTTTGTCGCTGTTTTACCTTGAATCCTCGAGTGTACAAGCCCTCTAAAATCTTCAACATTAAATCATTAAGTTATGGGCTTCATAATCTTCAAATCTTGCAATTTTTAACATAATTTGCTTTTTGGCATTGTCAAAATGTAAAAAAGAAAAAAAATATGGAGGAATACACAGAAGTAATTTCCATGCATCTTTCTCCTAAAACCATCCTTTATGGAGAGCGGAAGAACAACGGAGTGAAGGGGCAAAAAGGAGACAAATATATTCATTCAATGACTTCGCACTTTCTTAGTGATGTAATTTTATTTTGATAACCAAAAAGTTAACGTCACGGTCGATGAAGCAAACTCAATTCTGTTTTCTAATGCCTTCAGGGATATTTTTAATGGGAATACTTGAAGATTTCAGATGAAGTAGATTAGGGAAACTGCCAACATGGTTATGTTCTAATGTGTTTAATGCATGAATGTTTTCATAATTGCCAATGATTAAAGCCCAGGAGAAACAGGGGAAACCATTTTCAACAAGCCACTTACCATCCAAAAATTCTGACACTAATATGGCTGGTGTATGATTTTGGAGGAGAAAAAGAGTTTATCATTAGACTCATATTATCTTGTGCTACAGATATTGAACAAGCAAATAAAAATAAGTGACAAATCAGGCATGAGCTTTAATTTTGTCCTGTTTCTTGTTAAGACATTTTAAAAAAAACAGGAATAACTTATCTGCATTTTCTTTTCTAAAGAATAGAGACATAACACGCTAGCTGTTAATATTAGCCTCTGCCACATTTGATATTCACAGTATTCCCAAATGAGGTGGAGCATTGACTTTCATCTTTGAACATCTATCTATCTATCTATCTGTCTATCTGTCTGTCTATCTGTCCATCTATCTATCTATCTATCTATGGCTACAGAGATGGCAGCCTGTTAGCTTAGCACACTGAGAATAAAAGAAGACAGGAAAAAGCTACCTAAATCTGTCCTAACTTTAAAAAAAATGAAAAAAGAAAAAGAAATTTGGCCTACCAGAATCTTTAGGCCTACAGTGTGCCTGTAAGAAAATTTATTTTTCCAGGCTATCCCTGAAGTTAGCATCACCCTGGTTCAATCAACAAAAAGCCAGTGTGATTTTTCTATTGACTTTTGGATTACTGCAGAAAAAAGCTCTTTGGTGAAAAACAATTTAGGTTATTTTCCTGTTTTGTCTAAACGATAATCTTCACATATTAACCACAACTGTTATTTTTGTTGCTTTTGAAGCATTAATTTAATTGCCAGAATGTAAAAGCTAATATCCTAATGTACTATATTGGCTAATATTAGGCATCTAAACAAAAACCCCTTTCATATAATCCACTGACTTCAGGATGAGAGAACTAACTAACATTACCATAAACGTATTTCCAGACTTCAGGATTCTTGCTGTACTCAGTATTCTATAAACGTTTCGGGAAGTCAATGATCCTGGCCAAAAAAATGCACAGATGTAAAAATTTAGATATAACATCAGTAATTACAATTACTGACCTTTAACTAAATTAGTATGCATATTATGGTATTGTTGAACAGGGGTAGCTAGCTTATTTCGTTGGTTCATTAGTTGTTTATACGCTAACTAACGCTAATTGTCTCCTGACTGTAGTTTCACATTTAAGAAACTTGAGATATGAGAGTGGAAAAATATTTTGGTGGAGGAACAAACCAGCGAGATTGTCAAGCTTATCCTTTTACATGATTAAAAAAAACAGTACTGTCAATCTATTGAGGTGGATGAAGAGTAGAATTACAGTATGTAGACTCAGGAACGTGATATCTGCACAGCAAATACAGAGAGGCTCACAAGTTGCAAGATGTTTAATTCAAATTCATCTTAAAGTGTCCTTGTGCAACTAAAGCAGGGCTCATGCATACTTTCACTGGATGCTTGCTGCACTGCTGCCACAGTACTTGTGCTGAATTGCTTCCATGCAGTGCGCTTAATTATTATGTCAACCCCTTCTCTCTCCACAGTGCTGCTTTAATTAATGTAGCCCACTTTATAACAAACATGCCATCGTACAAGATTGTTCCCTTTGAAGCAGATCAGAGATAAACAAAAAATCCTGCAGTCTTGGCAATGCAACTGCACCAAGGTTGAAACAAACCAAGGTGGCCTTGATAGAGGGGTGACACGCGAGCAGCTTTTGCTTTTTAAATGACTTTATGATTTAAATTCAGGCAGGCTGCACTTTTTAGAACATCTCAATCTAAAGAGACGTGTGTGTTAATGATACTCAGATTTAAAATGTGAACTGTAATTTGACCACATGCTGTTTGTCATCCGTAATGTTGTCGTCTATTTGTATAGATCAAATTAGCTGCTGGAAGAAAACAGGGTGACAGAGATTAGCTGACAGTGATGTGCATCATCAGCTATACAGAATCTGTGTGTGTATGTGTGTGTGTGTGCGTGTGTGTGTGTGTTGATGGTCTCTGCATATTCTCAATGCTCTCTTGAACTTGCTTTGTGTGGTGGTACAAAGTGCAAAATAACCAGACTGCCCTCCTCTGGGAATAGGCAGTATTACATATTAATAACCTAGTTGGTTCACAGTTCATAGTGTGTGTCAACAGTATTGATCTGTCAGTCCTAATTACCACACAGCAAAGAGTTTGAAGCTGCAGGAATATTGTATATGTCTTCATAAAATATGAATTAAAGGGCCACAGCTTATAGAATTAATTAACTGGTACTGAGCTCCTAAGACCTTTTCCATCATTGTCCGTGCTTCTGCAGCAAGTCAAATGACTAGATACCACTGACAAAGAATAATAATGTAAATGCTAACAATCCTTATTTATATGCAGCGAAGGTTCATTTGCAAAGTCAGCTTTCAACTTTATATTCCACTCCTTTTACCTGCATGAGCAGCAAGTGAAATCAATGCACTTGCTGCTGTAGACTTGCAAAAGTGAAGGCAGGCATCTTTTTGCAGAGAGTTCAAAGTTCCTTTCTGATCCACATAATCTCTTTTTGGCAAAGAGGCCCGAATGTGATTTAAAAATTGCTAAAGCATCTACTGTGATTTTAGTTTGGATATTTTTGGTTGAAGCTGTATATGTGTGGGTGGAACTACATCACAGCTAAGTGTGAGGTACTGTCGTCTCCAGTCTTCCTTAATGTGTTAAATGTGTGTGTTTTCACATTTTCCACGCCTGCATCACAGTAGAAGTTACTGGTAGACTTCAGGCAGTGTGATCCAGTTGTACCAAATACTTAGAACAAAGTCCTCTTTGCCTCAACCCGAACTCTCCAAATTTGTGTACATGTTTATTTGACCGATGGATGCTATATTTATACCCGGAGAGGTCTCTCATGAAAAAGCCTCCCTCCCTCAGCTGCAAGGCTGCTGACTGCAGGTTGAATTGTGCCTCACTGGCCACAGTGCACACTGGGAAACAGATGGGTAATAAGGTCACAGCAGACGCACCTCTCACCAGCACAGACAAATTACAGACACACCAGCTGTGCTGACTCAGGACAACGTTAGACTCAGTGGAATTGAATTAAAATCTCTTTTTTGCAATAATTCAAGTTGTTGCTTTGTGTTTTATTTGCCTTAATGTGATAAATGGAAAAGTAATAAAAAAGGCTTAAACGTCCTGAATCTAATTGCTCGTGCTGGATTTCTACATAAACACATTATTTTCTGCCTTTTTTAATGAGATCTCTGTATTTATGTTTTTCTTTGTGCTCAATTTTTTTAAAATTCAGCTGCACTGGAAAGATTAACATTACAAGGGACTTCAATGCATTAATCAAATGTAAGAGGAGTTGTATGTTCATTTGGTATCTGATTAAACCACACCAAAGCAGTCCAGTGTTTCCAACCCAATTAAAATACATAAAAAAATATAGGGTTATTATTTGATTGTTCATGTCATGAGTATTTCATGTTATAGAAAAATACTTTTAGTTTTCAGGGCAATACACTTGTTTTTTTGTTCAGGAAATGATGGAAAATGTAACTTCTGCAGCATGGCTGTAGAGATGTCGATCTGTTGGTCACCACTTTGGTGCAGACATTTTGCACAAGATTTAGAGAACATTGACTGACTACAACATCAGGAATGATGTTTCCATTTAGATTTCTGTTTCACACTTAGAAACACTCCTTTAGAGATCAGGCAGAGCTTTCGGTTGCACATGCTTGTGCACTTTTCTCTTTTCCTGAGCTGCTGTAACGTGCCAATTTCCCCTGTGTGGGATCAATAAAGTCCATCTTATCTTGTCTTATCAATGTTTTGCTCTAATTCTTTTTGAACTCCCCAAGTCTTTGTTAGGGGCGATCAGAGTATCCTAACTGATCATTTATAAAACAGACTGATCATGATGGAGTTTATTAAAATCACAGTAAGTTGATTTATCTGCATCGTGCTGCATCCTGCTCAGTGCAGACTTCAGGAATTTATGTATGTGGACTGCTGATTCTGTTTACATGCTTTTCATTGATATCTGTAGATTTTTTCTGATGAAAATCATACTTATATTAACTAAAATAAAAGCTATTTTTGACCCACTATATCGACCATTAAAGGAACACACAGTATTACAGCTGATTAATAAAGGTCAGACTTATTACTGATTCTTTCTCACATCAAAGAAATGTCTTTACTGTGAACCTCAATCCATCAATTCTTCAGCCTCCACATAATTATGCTACATTTACACTTCTTGTTCCCTTTTTTTTAAAATCTATGCACCATCTGCAGCTGCCCATGTATTTAAATTACAACAATTAGGGCGTCACCTGGTAGCTAACCTGACAGAGCAAATACAAAGGCTGAGTCCTTACCAGCTTTGATTCCAGCCCTTTGCTGCAAGTCATCCTCTCTCTCTTCTAACTTTCCTGTCTCTCTCCAGCTCTCGCTATATAAAATAAACCAAAAAAAGTCAAAATCTTTGAAGTGGATGCATATATTTTAAATATAATACAACAAAATCCTTATTTAAACACTATTTATTTTACAATAATACTGTCTGTGTGGGACAGGTCATTAAATTATTACATATTTTCAAACAAACAGGCACATATCTCCTTTACTGTGGCTTATTCACGTATATTTTTAAAAATCTTCTTCTGTATCCCTGTAGTTTTGTTTCAGAGTAAGCACTGCAATAATAACAACAACTTGCACAGTTGGAAAACCAAAACAACACATATCTTTAAATCAACAAACATATAAACAGTACACTACCATACAAGTTTGGCGAATAAAAATCTGTGTTCAGTGCATAATGTGCATGGCATTGGGAGAAGATACATTCATCACCCTGGTGGACACGTCTGGCTGCTTCAGTCCTCTGTGTCAGAACTGTCTGCTGGGTCGGTGTTGTGGGTCAGCATGTAGTTGTCCATGTCGATGGAGGGGCAGTTGTGGATGGAGTAACGCAGACGCTCGGCGAGGATGGCCTGGCTCGTGTAGGGGGGCAGGCGGAACAGGAAGAAGCAGGTCTGAGCAGTAGGAAGGCCGTTTACGGGCTACAGGAAACAATGAGGAAAACAAAATTTTATTGTTTGTGCTGCTAATGAGTGTTTGTTCTTGTGCACAGGTTTGTTGTTGTTTTTTGACACTCTCACCCTGTCAACCTTGATGATCTGGAACTTCTGTGTGATATCAGCCGGGTTGGAAGGTAACCTGGACCGGCCAGAGACGAAACGTAGGAAGAGCACTCGCTCCTCATTGGTAAACTCCTCCAAGCTTTGCCAAAACCAGCCAATGAGCTGGTGGCTTTCTGTGATGTCGCGGTAACGCACCAGCTTCTTTAGCATCTCAACAGAGACCTCTGGCAGGCCGCAGACCAGCTGCTCCAGCTGCTGTGCCGTCAGCAGGGAGAGGAGTGGCACGGGGATGATGGTGGACATGCCCTCTCTGACTGCTGCCACCTGGACGAAACAGAACAACATCAGCTTTGATACTTCTGAGGACGAGATAAAGGGAACAACAACAACACAACAAACAGGCTGCAGTGAGCACTAATGGAAACTGGTGGGCACGCTGGGTGTTTCATGTGGATGGAGGTTCAGATACAGAAGTGAAAAATCCACACCAAAGTAAAACAATATTGCCAGTGTCGGCTCAAGACTGTTGGTGAATTTAGTTAGAAGAAATAAGTTTTAAGGTTTTTTTTTTGGTTTTTTGTTTTTTTGTTTTTTTAACAGACAATTTAAAGTCTCAAGTCTCACATTAAGGTCTTATAGGGACATTTTGTGATTTTCTTTTTTTTTTTTTTTTTTTTTAAATCAGAGCAGCAATAAACAACTACTCCCATCTGTCATATCGTTTAGACTATAAAGTGTCATAAAATACAAATAAAGTTCTTCATAATTGCATAACTTAATTTACTATTATAGAAGAGAAATAAAAATGGACATTTATTACTAGCCTTTGTCTATCTAAATTTAACAAATACAAAAAAATCAAGAAACTCTGGACGAAAAGATCAAAACCCCCAAAAAGATTGAGACAGAAAACCTTTAGGAATTCTTAGGAGGGCACTAAATCACAAAAGAGCTTTGGTTTTAAAATCACATTTTGACAGTGTTCAATTTGCTCTAATAAAGAACAATGTTCCTTCCTCCAGACTGTTACAGCTTGATTAATGATAAACAGCGTGACCCAACAAAGGCAACCAAGGGAGCACTAATGAAAGGTGAAATAAACTTATTTCTTTGGTGTGTTTGAAAGAAATCAGTATTCTTTGTTGTTTGAAAGTAAATCAGCTTGCATGCTTAAAAACTGCATGGATGCAGGCAGCTAAACAAGGCAGGTGAACACACCACATCATTCTCCAACAGTTCAACACTTCAAACCTGTGAGTCCATTTCATGCAGCCTGTAGTCCATCGCTCTCTCCACATATTCACTTCGGTTGGCAAAAGTCAAGGAGATGTTTTGGCCCCCAGGAACCACAGGCACCAGCCTTCCATCTGCACTGTGGGCCATGAATGAATCCAGTGGGATCATCTTCAGAGGGAAAGGGAGAGTGAAAAAAGAAGAGAAGGGTTGGGTAAGAGAAGATGAAAAGATAGTTATAAATATTTCAGTTCAGAGAGTTAAAGATCTACTGTCATAACTGAAATCTGCAACAGGACAGTCTTCACAGCATCTCACCACATGGAAATTATCCTCTGTGATTCCACTGTTTTCCAAGTGAAGGATGCCTTGGAGGGTGCGGTAGGTGAGCAAGTCCACCTCCTCCAGGTCAGGCCCTGCCAGTGGAATCGAGCAGAGCTGTTTCCACACCCAAGGAGCCAGATGTAAGTCCAGAGGTTTCTTAGTGCGGATTGCCACGGCCATGAGGATGCCCAGGAAGCGAAACTGCACCATGTGTTCCTCTGACAGTGATGCTGGGTTCAACAGGAACCTGAGAGCAAACATAGCCAAAGCCAGAGGTAATCAAAATTTTTTGAATTTTATTCTTTAAAGGGTAATATTTTACTTGATGATTATGATAATCAGCACCTGTCAGTGTTACTGCCCACATCTGCAAAGCTGTTGGGAGTATGAACCAAAAGATCTACCACTCCGGACTGCAACTCCTGGTGAAAATGATTGTAATGTATCATATTTAGTGAAAGCATTTCAGGGAGAATATGAGAAAACATTTCAGGCTACTTTATTTGCTACTTTGTCTCTGTTCCTCTCAGACCTTCTCTGTGTGATCTCCTTCCTACCTGACACATCTCAGTGATGGTGTCATCAAACACTCCTCCAGCATCGTCGGCTCCCTCCCCGACAAGCTTGACCTTCCAGGCTCGTGATGGAAGCCGCAGCTCCAGAGGATTCAGGCTCACCACTTGCTTTGCGATCTGCACGAAGATGGGCTTGCTTGAACGCCCTCTGTGGGAGTGCAAAAGTTTTAATAAGCACATGCTAACAGATAGAAAACTATGTGAAATTGCAAGCACATCTGCACCTTGTGGAAATCCGTTTCACTGTGATCTGTGGGCCATACGTTTTGCCCTGGGTCATTGTTCGGCCAATGGAGCGTACCAGAGGCAGAGTGTTGACTTTGGGTGACAGGAGGCCTCTGAGCTCACCACGGACGATGGCGGTCGTCCCTGAACTATAGCGGGAAGTGGACACCTGGATAAAGGGACGGACAGGATATAAAATAAGAAAAAATATCAGGAGGCAGAGGGAGGATTACCAAGCAGCACGGGCTTGATTATTAGCAGGAATTGAAATCATTTTTCTATCATTTGTTCTGTTAACATATTTTAAAAAAGGGCAGGAAATGTGATCAGCCATTACCGGATTCTTGGCATCCAGGTTGAGCAGCCTCCAGGACTTGTACATGAGATCAGAAAAGTTGTAGAGAACCCTGAGGCGCATGCTGAGGACATTTGGGCTGCAGTCTTTCAGAGTGTTAAACTGGGGGGGGACCGACTGGGGAAGGCCGAGCTGGAAATTTCCAGGGCCACCTGGAGATGAAGTTAACAAAGAGGAGTCACGTGTTTTCTCTTACACGGATCATAGTTGCAAAGGGTGTGTGTGTGTGTGTGTGTGTGTGTGTGTGTGTGTGTGAGAGAGAGAGTGTGTGAGTGTGTGTGTGTGTGTGTGTGTGTGTGTGTGTGTGTGTGTGTGTGTGAGAGTGTGT
>JAQLOL010000011.1:17097622-17121373 GCA_029783665.1 Naso thynnoides
GTGTGTGTGTGTGTGTGTGTGTGTGTGTGTGTGTGTGTGTGTGTGTGTGTGTGTGTGTGTGTGGGTGTGTGTGTGTGGGTGTGTGTCTGTGTGTGTGTACCTGAGATTTTCATCGAGGTAGAGGGGGTTGTCCACGCAGCACTGTGGCAGCGGCCAGCAGAGATCTGTCTGATGTTTTTCCCCTGGAGGGCTGTTACGAGCGTTGGCTCCTTCACTAGGTTGGTGTGTCCAAGGCCAAGCTGGAACGAACACATAAATAACAACAATAGATGCTTCCAACTTCAGATTGTCAGAGTGTATCATTTCATAACAGAGGATGTTGGTTACCTGTCCCTCACTGTTACAGCCCCAGGCATAGACGTCTCCGGTGGAGGACAAAGCGAGCACATGCTCACAGCCCACAGCAATGTCCTCTATGAACAGTCCCTCCAGAGACGGCACCATCTGAGGGCAGGATTTATTCTTCAGCATGGAGTCCGGCAGGCCAATCAGGCGCTCTGAGGCATAAACAGAAGGAAGCCAAGAAACACATTGACATATGTGACTGCGCTTAAAAAACAAAACAACAAAACTGGTTCTTTTATTTGAACATGCAGTTATTAATTGTGCCGAGTTGGTGAACTGATTCAGATCAGCTTTAAAAAGAAATCTCCCACCTATGTCAAGCAACAACATCCTAATTGTTTCTATTTATAGTTTAAATATGCACTTAATGTGTCAGATTTGAAAGGCACAGGCTTAGGCCACAAAGTGTTTGCAATACTTTGGCAGACAAGACTGGCTTTTTAGATGTACACAATAGAAACGCACATATTTTTTATATTAATTATTAATGACTTTGTGTTTGTTTTCAGGGTTAATTTAAAAATAAACATCATATCATAAACAGTCAGTGCAACACAGTTATCACATAAATAAACATTACTGAATGTGATTTTAAAGTACCGACTACAACAACAACATATTAAATGATGAAGAGTACTTTTTCGTAATCCATTTGCACGACAAAACGCACCTTGTCCAAATGTGTAAACATGTCCATCACAGGCCAACGCCACAGAGAACTGAGTTCCACAACTGACCTTCTTAATTCCCTTGTTGCAAAGCTGCTCCACTTTCTAAAAACAGGATCAGCCAAAAATAATATTCATCAATACTGTATAGGACATCAACTGTATACTGTGTAAAAGCACTCCTCAATTAAAATAAAAATAGTGAATAAATACTTTAAGTAATGAAGACAAAGGAGGGAGTGCTAAGCATGACCTCACTATTCTTCTTTGAATTCTTGATAAAGAAATGAGATATATAACATAAACACACGTGTTTTGTCTTAACTAACCTGAGGATAGTATTTTGCTGTAGAAGAACCTGTTCCCAATTTCCCATAATCCCCATCTCCAAATGCCCACATCACCATGCCATCGAGGGACAGCACAAGTGTGTGGTTGAGACCACATGACACCTGAAAAAAGTGACGAAGGAGCTTTGCTCAGTGAGATTTTTCACATTTATCTTTCTTCACAGTGGAAACTGTATCACCATCTGAGTTTAAGAGTGAAAAAACATTTCATTTCTTGCCTGTCCAACATGATATCCTTCAAGGGCAGCAACTCTCTCGGGCAGCATCTTGTTGGATGTTGACCTTTGCCCCAGACGACCAGATTCACCGCTGCCGAACGTAAACAGTTTCCCATCCACCGTTACCACAGCCGAGTGCCGGAAACCACAAGCAAGCTGCGGAGAGAAGCCGTATGAAATGCTCAGAAATCATGCTTCAATTAATTTTTTGATTAAAAAAAAAAAACAAAACCTGTTATAAATGTTAAAAATTGCAGACGCTTCTAATGTCCAAAATGATTTACAGCTGTTTTCAGGACCACCTACATACTACATACTGCATACTGGATGTACCACATACTGAATACTAAATGAATGATAGGTGTAACGTCTGTTCATACTACGTTACACAAGCATGTTACCCAGAATGCATTTTGCCAAGCTGGTAGCAACAGTGAGATCTTCTTTTTGTATGTTTTTTTTTTAAATAAAACTTTTAACAACAGATTCCAAGCCAGGTTTTGTTCGGGATGTTGTAGCACATTGCATTTTGGGAAATAGCAGGCTGGCTGGCAGGATGGTTGGATGCACACTGGGGACTTCCTCCAAATCCGTACACATCCTGGAAGCTTTTTGCTTACTGCAGATTTTACTTGTGTGGCTGCTGAAAACAACTTGTGATTTTCTCTTTTACTCTAAACAGGCAATGCAGAGTGCTAGGGCAGAAGTGTACCCCAAATATGAAGCTGCCTGGTGGGTATAATCTGACATGCAGCAAAGTTTTCTTTAAGCAGAGCTTGAAACGTCAATTTCTCAGTCGATCATTTGTTCTTATTGAGGAAATCCAAAATCTTGATTGCTAGTTTGTGCAGCTACACCTGAAGGAAGTTAAACCTTCATGAACTGATGACACTGACAACAAAAAGTAACACTAAAATACAGTTACCACTGCAAGTTCAAAAGCCTTTCTGTACAAACACGTCAAAGGACTGCAGGGTTCGTTTATGTTGCCAGTTAATTATATTACCGTTTATAGTTTTCTTAACACTTCCAATAATACAGCATAAGAGCACAAAACTATTCCAGTGATCTCTGATCTCAGAGCAGGTTTTTCTCTACCTGGATGACATCCTCTCCTTGTAAGGCCTCTATCTGTTTGGGTCTTCTCTGTCTTTCACTGTTGCCGTGGCCCAGTTTTCCAAAATCTCCATCTCCCCAACTGAACACCTCCCCAGTCTCAGTCAGGGCCATGGAGTGTCCATCGGATCCGCAGGATGTCACCAGTTGAGTCACCACATACCCTACCACCAGATGGAAAATCAGTGAGGCTCAATTTATAAAAATCAGAGAAAATTAATTAACAGTTAAGCCTGCTGATGCAGGCACATTAAACTGCATTGCTGGACACAAACATTGTTTGAGGCAAGAAGAAAATCCTAAAAACATTGAAAGGCAGCGTCCATGAATAACATACCTTGGAAAGCAGAAATAACAGTGGGAACATAGAGATCATCGGAATTTCCCTGGCCCAGTCGACCATATTGTCCTTCTCCTACAGCCAGTACTGTCCCATTGGACTGAACCAGGAAGGAACAGTTCTGCCCACACACAACCTACATGACAATGAACACGCCCACAAAAGCAAAGCAAAATTAGAAAACAGTAGCAGCAAAGGGCAAACGCTGAGTAATAAGTGAAAAAACTACTACCTGCTGTGTTTGTAACAAAGAGGGCGCAAGAGTGGGAATAGTGAGGTTGGTTCCCATTCCTGCCAACTGTCCATAACGTCCGTTCCCCCACAAGTACACCTCACTCTTCCCCCCTTGTTGCCAGTCCTGAGAACACAGCAGGTGAAAAAGAAGTTACAACCTATTTTAAACTTTCCAGCTGAAAGAAAAGACTCTCTCTTTGTGCAGTTGTAGGTTAAAGAAAATAAATCTTTATTTTGTACTGTTACAACATGGCTAAGTTGTTACCTCTGGTCTGTTAGTGGCCCATGACATCAGCTGTTCATCCATCCTGAAGCTCCACTTACTATTATCCTAGAAAACAGAAGAGTCTCAGTAGATGCTTAGACTGAAGATATTTGTGTTTATTTCCTGAAACAAATTCAATCAGTTCCACAAATAAATAACTGCACCAAGAGGACTGTCACAACTCACCAGTGCTTTGGAGATTTCAGCGTCATACACCTCCTGAAACTCTGAAATAATGAAGGACTCTGGGAAGGCAGTACCGCTGGCAATTGCCTCAGCACTGCGGACAGTGGTGGCATAAGTGGCGAGCCAGCTCCACTCAGATGGACAGGAGTGGTTGTCGGGACAGGTGTGATGTGGGGGGCGTGGGTAGCGGCACAGGTGTTTCTCTAAAGACAGACCAACAGTCAGGGAGGCGAGGCTCTGCAGGAAAGCACTGTGGACGAGCTGGTCACCGGCTGCCACGTGGCTCTGCATTAAGAGAAAAACATAAAAGTCACATCTCAGCTGAGGCTCACAAAACTAGGGCTTGAACTACATATCAGTTTGCCAATATCATCAGCTGATACTGGTCTATCATAGATGTATTTCAATTGGCAACTATGTTCTCCAATATGTGCTGATATTAAAACTGTTTTTTAAAGGCCAGAAAAAATACTTGGACTTGTGATTTTAAAATGCTGTAATTACGCAGTATGTCCAGCAGAGGACAAACCATTATTTAATAACAAATAAACTACTTACTTACAAATAATGTGCTCACTGTTCAGTGCATTGATGTTTGGAACAAAGTTTGTAAAAAAAAATATCTGCGAAACATAGAATATCAGATTTTTTTTGCTCCCTAATATCAATGTTATCATCAACCCAAAAAATCCCATATTGATCAGGCCCTACAGAAAACAACACCAAAACTCCTTTAAATCAGCTTCAGTAATGACACGCTCATAGCTGTACTGCTCCTGCAACAGCAACGGCAGCCTCTCCAGGAAGACGGCTAAACAAGGCGCACGATTAAGACCCAGGATGTTCTGGCTTCTGAGGACCATGCGACAGGAAGCGAGCACGTGATTCTGACTGATCCAGTCAGGGGTGTAGCAGATCAACAAAACATCCTGGGGAAAAAAAAAATAGAGAATGACAGAACAGAAATGTAAAGTGACACGTGTACATCCGATGAAGACAAATGTGTAACTCAACATTACTATAATTTTGAGAAATATTCCTATTTGCTTTCTAGTCCAAAGTTAGATGGAGGAAGAAAAACCACATTCATGCCTGTATGCTAAACGTAAAATTAAAGCCAGAAGGTGAATAGCTGAGCTTAGCATAAAAAATGAGAAGCTAAATCTGAGAGCCTGGTCCAGTCCATAGACTAAAAAATCTCTCTCAGCACCTTTAAAGCTCTTTGATCAGCACCCTGTATCTAATTTGTTTAGTCTGTACAAAACCTGATGTGTAAAACTTCTAAATTGGGGCTAACTGTTAGCAGTGTTTCCAATATCTAAGATAAGATGACCATCTTCTGGCTGCATGTGTGTAAAGAACATATATTAAACATACAGATATGGGAGCTGTATTTTCATTTATCTTATCTGACTATCAGCAAATAAACAAATGTATTGCCCGAAATGTCAAAGTGTTCTTTTAAAGTTCGATGTCATAAAGTTGTGAGTGATCCACATTACCTTCGACCTGCTAAAGCAGGCAGCTACACCCAAGTTTGGTATCCAGGTGGTATTGACGACTGAGCCCAAACCTGTAACAGTCTGAGTGACTGAACCGTCCTGCGGGATGAGAATGAAATGGCATTTAGGGCAAACTTATGTCACGGTAATGCACAACGATTGTTTAAATGTCTATTAATTGAGAAGGAAGTGATCTGTGTAGGGACTTCAGGTCAAGAATAAAAATGTGATTTTGACCTGTAAGGACCAGATGTTGAGCAGCCCTCCGATCCCTCCAGAGACCAGAGCCAGACCACTCGAGCAAAATGAGAGGGACTTTACTGCTGTAATGTGGCCATGAAGTACAAATACACACTTTGCACTCTCCTGCTTTAATAAGAAACACAAGCAAAATCACAGTCAAATCCAACTAAAGGAATAACTGATTAAATGTTCCACAAAAAATTTTTTTAGTAGATCCACAGCTGCAAAATGAGCTCCAACAACAGATCCAGACTGACCTTGACATCAGCATGTTTTTCCTGGCTCGGGGGGCTCTTCAATATGTTGGGCATGGATACAACAGTGCCCCCCTGTGGCAATGTCCAGACATGCACAGAGCCATTCTGACAACCTCTATTTAAACATGGAGAGAATTAAATGAGAGTCTATAACGAACACCTGAACATACTGTAATGTAACAATCATCCTTCTCTTTCTTTGTACAATTGCATTTAAAGTTTTTGTTGTTAAGAGTAAAGAAAGGAAGAATCATCAGTCATGTAAACTTACGCAGCCATCATGAGCCTAGGATCAGGTGCTCTGCCAGCCAGTGGGCACCATTCAGCGACATTTACAGTGCTGATGTGAACGAGGGAGTGGAGGGTCACCCAGGTGCCCGCAGAGCGTCCCAGAATCTTCACCACCTCCGACCTCCCCAAGCAGAGCAACAAGTGTCCTGTAGGGTCCCATTTTAGAGAAGTCACACTGTCCTGGAAAGCGAAGTGGGGGAGAATAGAAACACAGACACATATGAGGACTCACTTGGGCGTGAGGCATACGCAGTTGTGTCAATTTAGTTGGATTTTGAAGTGCATTTTGCAGTCAAACCTGGAAGACGGACAGCACTACAGGTTGTTCATTCTCATACGTCTCAGTTGTGGCCAAAAGGATCTTTCCGTTGGGATAGCCCACTGCGAAGGGTTTGTCCTCACTGTGCCAGGCGACACACTGGGGAGCTAAGAGAGATCAGAGGTGAAAAACAGCACTGAAACCCAAAAACAGACTGTGTCTTATACACCCATGCGACTTATATTCAGGATTTTATGGTAATTAAGAATAAGATGTTATTAAATTTACATTTTTCTTTGTGTTTCACTGTCTTAAAGTAATGCCTCTCTCTGTAATTACAATAAAAGCCCATAATGAATCTGTGTTTCAGTGTGAGGCCAAATCTGTTAGTATGCTGTATAAAAAATATCGCATCTCCTCACCTTCTTTCCTGTGGCAGTGTGTGAGTTCGGTGCTCTTCACATGAAGGTCGATCTCCTGCAGTGTGACCTGCAGCCAGCAGAGGGAGCCATCCAGCCGTCCCACTAACAGGCTCTCAGCAGGTCTGTTCTTGGAGGCCGGCTGGTCAAGAACCCACAAGCTGAAGGACTGAGCCCAGCAGAGGGCTGTGACCCGAGACATCTGAGCCTCCACATGACAGTGAGATCCTGTGAATGCATAAAAATGTCAAATTGTAGAAACTAGAATTTGGGCTTGAAATTAAATTACTTGAGATTAAATTACTGATGCTCATCACATGGCAGAGATTTTTTATTATTACTAACTGCTGTAACAAGAAAAGGGATGAACTTAAGTATTTCTTATGGTGGGGATGAAATTAGAGCTACATCAGACGAGTAAAGAGACAAAAATGCTGACTTACCTCTGATGTCCATGATGTTGATGTGCTTGTTCTCTGGAGCAGCCAAAAAGTTTCCCCCTGTGCTCCAGTAAACGGGAGAAATATGATGGCATCTTCCAGCCCGCTCACTGCTCGATCTGTCCGTCTTACTGAAAAAGTTTACAGCTGTAAGTAAACCCAGTTCTATGACAGCACAGAGTTATGATCTTCAGAAATGTCCACGTCTGTTGCTTTGTCTACAAGGACCCAGAATTTTTATATTAACTTTCACATTTTACAATTAAGGCTAAAACGTTTTGCACAATCATGCACAATTACTTCCTAAATTAAATTATCTCACACTTTAGATCTTTTATAATGTCAATATATTGTTTAGTTATCACAAGCTACAGTACAGCAGGTGTGATAGCCAAACAATCCACAACAATACACAATAAAAACCTTTGGATTACACTGCTGAAACAAGCAGACATAACCTGGTAATGCAGGAGAAGGTGTTCTGCAACTCCACAGAGCTCTGGCTGATGCTCCACAGCTGCACCACTTTGTCCTGAGAGCATGTAGCCAACAAACTCTGATCGCTGTTCCAGGAACAGCTGGTCACCTGAACAGAAGAGAAATAATGAAATGCTTCTTTAACTTAAGCCTTTCATAAAAGGTTGTAAAATGCCACAATGAAATATGCCTGTGGCCAAATTATCTCCAGGTCCGAGGAGATTTAAAAAAGGCCCCAAGTGACAGTTTCTCAGAGAATGTTTTAAAATGAGATTACTGAAATTATTTTTGCTTTCATGGATGTTTTACAGGTATTTATTCTTGTTTCTGATCACTTATTCTTGTGTAAAGTAATATCAAAATTAGCACTGTTTGGAGTGGAAAAACAAACCAAAAAACACCTCATGCTGTTCTGAGATGAAAAGAAAAACTGGTCGATGAGGTTCCAGCAAAACAGTGAACAAAATACTTCCTGCAGAAGACACACTGAGTCCCTCACCTTGTTGTAATGTCCTTCCAGCCTCTTGAGGGGACATTTGCGCAAGTCGCCAGCCAGGTCACTGTATGTCTGCGGCCGACTAGGACTGTCCCTTCCTGTGGCAGCCAGGGCCTGCACCAGCTGCTGTGCTGCCCACTGGCGATGTTTACTGGTCAGCCTGGCAGACAGGACACAGGCTGCCAGCGCATTAGCCAGCTCCAGAGGGCCCACTCTGGCACTTGTCTGGGGTAAAGGGGAGGAGGGCAAGGATGAAGAAGCCCCCCCTCGGTTACCTGCATCTAGGTCACACAAACACACGAGCAGATAAGAATTGTAAATAACAAAAATCACAAAATTTCAAACACAAAACAACACAACTTCAGTAAACAATACTCTCACCGTTAGTCTCATGCTCAGCTCTGTCAGGGCTGTAACAGTGAATACCCTTTTCAGTGAGTAGGGACACCAGACTCTGTGTGACCAGGAACGTGGGGGGCGTCTGCTCACTGGAATCAATCTGCTGCTGGGCTCCCTGAACTGTTACGCGGGAGTTGAGACATCCTCTCTGCTGCGGGTCCGTGATGGCCCCAATGTTCACTCCTGTAGCTGCTGCCATGAGGTCCTACAGGATCATTTTCTATGTTATGCCATGTTCACTTAACAGCTTTTAAGGTATAAAGGAAGGAAAAACTCTTACTATCCCTGCCAGAAATCAGTCACATTCTTGGTGCATTCAGACACAACGTAAACTTCCTCTTACTTCGCTGTTTCACCTTTATGCCAGTAAGGGTCATGCTTCTTTCTAAAACGCTTGACAAGATCTTTACGACAGTAAGTAGTACCGCTTTTGTCCACACGCAGCGCTACAATCAACACAACATAAAAGCTCCACAGCAGGGCTTTTCAATGCAGCAGTCGCAAATGTCCTAATATGATGTACATTTTTAGATCATATGGAACTGACCCTAGTAATTCTTACTAACTGACTGACCGAAAACTGACCTGAGTGCAAATCTCCACTAGCTGTCTGTAAGCAGCTGGGCTGTGTGTCACCACGTTGCCAATGGCTGAGGAAAGGAAGCTGAGGCAGCTGGAGTTGTTGCGCTCCATCGCCGGCCCCTTCACACCTGGCTGTCTCTCCATACAGGTGTGAGCCCTGCCTGCTGCCGCTAGAGTCATTAAACGAACCAGTATGCGGATATCTGCCAGACCCAAGGACTCCAGTCCGTTAGACTGGCTGCACACTGAAGCACTGTGGAAGAGGATACGAGAGGACTCTTAAAAGCACAATGAATTGGTGAATGAAACGATACGTCATAAATGCTACATTGTGGACAAACTCACGTGGAGGCAGTCTGAGAGAGTGCTCTCATCACCATGCTGTAAGCTAGCAGAATCTGGGCTGTGGAGGTGACTCTTCTCAGAGCTTTTAGTCTATCATGAGTGTCCCTGAGTGAGACTGCCTGCTGTCCGAGGCTCAGAGAGGTCTTCTGCTCAACAAGAGCCGTCCCTAATGAGGAAACCACACATCTAAAGTCTTTTATTATGCCATTACATGTATTCTATTAAATCAAGCTAAAATCACTTTTTTAAAGCAAGGCACATTTATCCATCTGGTGTTGACATGCAAGAGTCAAAATACTGGATGCAATGGGACAACTGGGAGAACTGTGTGTGTACTTCAGATGTCCAGTTATGATTAATGAGTGATGAGTCACTATGCAGTATTAAGTTTGGCTGTGCTGGATTCTCCTGCTGCCAGATAGCACAGAGGGAATGTAGGGGTGTGTTACAACAAGTGGCTATATCTTTCATCAGAGGTAAAGTTAGAGAAATGGACGAGAGGACAGTGAGTTTCTCAGTGATTGCAACCTAATGCTCTGTTTATTGCCAATAATTTAATATGTGAAGGTGCCAGAATATGAGAATTTGTTGTCCTGAGTGGTTGATGGGGTTCAAGAGATCTGTCTGGTAGATCTGGACAACAAGTTTTTAAGTGTCTTAAAAATAGGTCCTCTGCCATGCAGTTCACCAACTGCACCACTGTGTTTCTACAGGAGCCCGGAATGGACGAACCAAACACCGGCTCAATAGAGGGCTTTTTGCATTGCTTGCAAGTATTGTGGCAAATGAAGTTTCTCCTACATGCACGAAAGAGGAGGGTTAGTGAAGTTGGGTGTAATCTGTCACTTCACCACTAGATACCACTAAATCCTACACACAAGACTTTAACTAAAATAATTTTCTGAATAAAATACTTTGAGATACTTTTAGACTGAAATTTTCTGGATTGCATGTAGCAAATACATCATTTTCATCTGCACCAATAGTTAATAGCTAAAAAAAAACAAAAACAAACTCAAACATAATACCTTTGGGAGCCACTGCTCTTGTCGGGTCAGTCGAGCTGTAAACTAAAGCTCCCAGGGGATCTGGCTGAATGAAGACTATGGGCTCTGGCACCAGCTTCTTTTCAGTAAGCCCCAGTGGTCTCAGCAAAAGCCCAAAGTCCTCCAGTCCTGTCAGCTTGTCTACGTCGCACTCGTCTTGGTGGCTCATTTCCCAATCATCTGAGCATAAAGAAGAGCTGTTTGTTTTAAAAAATTCAATGTAAAATCATTTTTGAGATTTAATGTGAAATGATTTTTCCTACCATCAGAAGTGCTGTCAAGATGACCAACCAAATCGGACGTCAGACCTTTAATTCTGAAGTAAAAGAAGTTTGGAAAGTTTAATAAAAGTCAAACAAAAACATTCCAGAGGCTCCACATGCATCCATCACTTCCTGTCCTATCTGTCATACCTCTCATATTTAGAACTTGTGTCGCTCAGGTTTGCAGCCAGATACTTTTCCCTACAAGAGCTGCAGAGGAGGTAGAAGGGGAAGTTGGAGCCACACTCCCCTTTGAACCAGACGTCCACATAGGCCCCGGTGCTGTCATAACCCTTCCGCGCAGCGCTCTGACCGCAGCCTGGGTGACGCCGCTTTATGTGATTGTTGAACTGGAGGGTTAGGGTGTTGCACAGCTCACATTTCACCATCTGACTGTGTTCTTCCCCGACCTAAAGGAAGGATCATGAGATATTTACAGTTCTTACAAATTGTGTTTTGTTTTGTTCATGCCATGCTGATCGATGATGAAAATGTGTGCCTCACCTCCACGATCTGCAGCGTGTCCCGCTCCAAGCTAAAGAATGAAGGGGTGAGCAGGTCCTCATAAGTTTCCTCGTGGTAGGGATCATCCATGTAGCCCAATTCCGACTCCTCCTCAGCAGAGTAGGGATGAAACTCCACCTGCTCTGGCCAGTCGCCGACAGATGTGTGCTGCTGGTACAGTTGCGGGAGGGGGTTTGGTGACGGCAAATCTGAAAAGACAGTATTTGCTTCAAATGAAAAAAACTGATGGTAAAATGTGTGGTATACAGGTGAAAGTTGTTTTTAATGAGTGACACAAAGATTTCTTGGAGGGCTTTTACTCTGAGTCACAACACAGGTTGATCACAATATTTCAGTTAGATAAAAGATGCATGAAACCAACATGATTCTATTTGTCCTTTGATAATGTCTGCTGGTAAACCAGCACATGATTTACATGGTTAGTTCAGAGTTATTGTTGCAACTCTGACCTGCCCTTCGGAAGGAGGTCCTCTGACTCGGGCCTGAGCGTCGCCGCCGTGCTGGAGGGGGTCTGTTCCTAGTAAGGTGGACATCCAAGAAATTCTCCCTCTCTATCCAGTCGAGCCCTGGCAACAGACTGTAAACAAACGAACAGTCAATCATTCTACTGTTTGCATTCATAGTTTGGATTGCACCAACAATGCCAGTGCTAAGTGACAAATGTCAGTATGTTTCTCAAGCTCCTGACCTTTCACTTGGTTGACTGGTGGGGCGCTCAGGACATTGTACCGTCTCGGGTCCATCTGGAGATGGGGTGTCAGGAGCACCCTCCGGTCTGGATGACTCAGCTGCCTGCTGCTCCTCAGTCAGGGGGTGCTCGAGCATCCAGCTGGCCAACACCTCGATGGTCTGAGAGTCCAGGTCACCTGCTACATCTGGGAGGGACCACAGGGAAGTTGAACTGTCAGAGTTCAAAAAGAAAGGATGGATCACTGGGTGCTGCGTTGCTAAATCATGACGGACACCATCACCTGATGATAATGATTCTTTGCACTGCCTGAGGTTGGGCTGGTACATCTACTCTGACAACACAGAGTGTGCGTCAAGGGTTAGTGTGTGAAGATTGTTAAAGTGAGAGAAAGCTTAAAATGAAGTGTTTATGTGATTGGAAAAGGGGATGATCAGAACATGAAACTACATATCGGTGCAATGTGTACACAAGTGTCCGTATACCTTCTCTTGCTTATTTGTCAATAACAAATTCATGATCTGTGAGGTGCGTGAGCAAAAAATCAGTATTTGTTCACTTTTACCATGTGGTGAAATTGTAGTCTTAGACACTATGCTCAGAACAACCTATTAGTTAAACATGATTTGCATGAAATTAAAATTTAAGAAAGTTGGAATTTGAGTCAAAATGCTTGAAAGGTTTGGATGTTGTTTTTTCTTTTTCCAGAAAAGAAGGTAAAAATCTAAAAATTATCCAACAAATCACATTACAGTATTCCAGAAGGAACAGTTTGAGGTATAGCTTGTTTTAAGGTAGAAGAACAGCTGAAAGAATACGCGCTCTATAAACACCCTCCTAATATCAAATAAGACGATTGTACTTTGGGCTTATTATTTTTGCATTTAAAAAAAAAAACCCAAACAATAAAATGTACTAAGTTAGAAAACAGAAAATGTCAAAACCAATTAAAATATTGTTTAAAAAAAAGCTTAAAAAAAAGAATTCCCAGATGTTTTCACCATAAATAACAGCATAATGTTTACCCATTAAAACTAATCATTTCTTCTATCTAGGAAAAATAGATGCATTAAATTGTTGTTTTCTGTATTCGAAAAACACTACGAGAAGGCTGCAGCACAAGGTGAAGGACAGGTGTTAAAAATAGAAAGCACACGACACATTTCACTTCACAAAGCAGTACCTGCTGCCTCCATGGCCCAGTAGATATGTCTCATAGTGAATCCCATTTCTAGCAACCGACTGGTGACAAACATTTGTGTCCGTTCTGGTGGTTGAGGAGAAAAGAAAAGTACACAAAAACAGAAAACAAAAACAAGCCCACAACTCCACTGTGACAATCTAATAACTGTATGGATATTTGTCAAATTAATCAAATATTTTCATATTGTCACATAAATTTATTTTAAAAAGCCACTTCAACTGAAGAGAGCCTGATTAATTTAGCTTTTATGTCCAAAATATAATAAAATTTATCAGCTACACTAATAATCCTAATCTTTCCTAAGATATGAAACTCGGAGCAATGACTGCACTTTAATACACCTCTGAGGACTGTCCAAAAAATAACATCAACATAACTGATGATAAAAACAAATGGTGCCATTCAAGCTTAAAGTGCACAAACTGTGCCATGCGTGCATTTGACAGTTTAAATATCATATTTGTCCAATAGCAGAGCAAAACACATGCTGTTTTGAGTAGCAGCTCAGTTGTGACAAATATTTATAACATGTTACATGTAACATATAGACAGAGACAGACAGTGCTACTTTACATTTAGTTTATTATTTTTTCACTAATTAATTTTTTTAATTGACATTAGTAGCATTTTTGAGTATGAAGCCAGTATGAGGGAAAAGTCAGCTAAAACTGAACTGCCTGCAGGTCTGCTAAGAAGAAGCTTTTTTCTTTAACAAAACATGTAGTTTATCACTCATTCTAATTAAAGAGAGATATTTCAATCAGACAGTAACGCTGTTTTCTTGTTCATGGACTGATGTCCGACAGCTTTTCCCCCATTAGCGCTTCTCCACTTGCTCTTACCCAGGCTGCTTCTGGCCTGTGTGCTGCAGGGACCTGGTTCCATGAAGCTAGTCTGCTGCTCTGTGAAGGCATCACAGGAAGCAGAGCTGGCCAGGCTGAAGCAAGGATGCAGCACGGGGGGAGAGCTAACCAGACCGGTAAGCGTGGGGAACCGGGTTAAGACCATGTGCCTAGAGGGAGTGGAGATACAGTAGACACAGTAATAACACAGTGCAAGTGCGGCTATGCTGCCAAACATATGAAATTTAAAGTATCTGTGAGGAGACTGTGAACTTTATTCCACATGGTTTTACACTGAAAATCACAATAAATCAAGCATGTATCTTTGTATGTCAGTTATGTAAATCTCTACATCATTTTCAAGCTCTGTATTTGTAGCTGTGCTATCAACTCACATTCAGAGAGGCAGCACAATATGTGTTTTGTACTGTGAGAGTCTTTGGCAAAGAGGTTGGTGCTATTCCTGTCAAAACTCTCCCCCCTGAAGGGCTTTGATTTTATTTTCTGCACTGAAGCTGTTTGTTTGTTTGCCTCTTGAAAGCAGAAATAACAACGCCGTCAGCTGGCTGGGTTAGGAGAAAAACAAGCAGGCGGAGCTGCAGCTGAAGTTAAAGATGGAGGGCAGAAATCTCACTCTTTTCTCTCACATCCTAACTCACCCATTCCCTGGACTTCTGACAAGCCGCTGCTGTCAAAAGATTCAGGTCTGTGGTGATCAATACCAACATGAGGGCTTAAGTCCACTTAAAGTGTTTTGTGTCGACTCAATGTGCTTCTACTTAACCAACAGTTAAACCCAACCATTCCATACTCACTGGAGGAGGCTGATGGGAAAGAAAGGGTTGAAATTTTCGAGACCATCTGCCTGCAGGTTTGTTGGCAGAGAAGATGCCAAGTCAGTGTTGGAGGAAGAGGCAGAGGCTCTGTTTGACTGGCCGAAGATGGCAGTGCCCTCTGAACCCGCGCTGTACAAGGATGCAGAGCTGGAGGATTTGGAAATAGGCTGAGAGGAGTGGTGGCCAGATTCTGCAAGGACATAACAGAGAAGAAGGTAAGATCGTACCAAATATTTATTATTATGCTGTATTTCTATAATTAAGTCTATCAGTACAACACCTTAATTTTAGATGACAAGTCAAAGTCAAGTCACAAATCTATATAAGCAAACATAAGTCTTTCATGTCTAAATGTTGATTATTAATGTGACACCATTTCAACATCTCCAAACGTACTACAGCTGCAACGACTAGTCGACGCACAGAAGAATGCACACCAATATTCTGATAGCCAACATATCGGCAGATTTTACATGTGTAGAAAATATTAGCTGAATGAAGTTGTCAAATATTTATGACAAAGATTTGTAATGCAGGCAGGATATCGTACCTTTTAACAAATTTTGTTCCAAACATCAGTGCATTGAACAGTTAACACTTTAAAGTTTTTAAACAACAGACCACCCTCTGCAGGAAAAATGACAGAATTACCCAAATTTTTAACTAATCCAAGCATATTTTCAGGCTTTAAAAACAGTTTTAATATCGCAGTGTCAAGTCCTCATCTTAATGACTTTATTCTCACAAAAGGCTAAGTTTCAAGGATACTGCTTTGCAACACAGAAATCTAACTGAAACCTTCTTCCTGTCTTCAGTTTAATCCACAAATCTTGATACCTTTTTGCTCTTTGTCCTCCTGCAGCCTGCTGATGGCTCCTTTGTAGATCATGATCTGAGCCCTTTCCAGGTCGGCGAGAGACACGCTCTGTTTGATGGGACATGGCCTGACTGCCCACTTCACCATGCTCTGCACCACATACTGCAGCACTGATCTCAGTTCAGCGCTCTCATCCCATTGTTTGCTGCTGGTCTTGGCCTGGTCGGGGTTTGGGCTGGAAAGAGGACTGACTGAGGAGGTGGGAGGGTCATGTTTGGGAACGAGAAGTAAATCTGATAACTTCTCACAACTGAAAATGACAGTCAGGGATTTCAAAGCTACGATGAGAAGGTATGAGACTCTGACTGCCCTCAGTTCGAGGGCAAAGACATCCACTTTGGAGGACTGAGATGTTTGAGGTGAACAGCCCAACTCCTGATGGTCGACGATCTTTGCAAGATCTTTTGTCAAGGAAGGTGATTGAGAGGAGTCTGTTTCAACCTTCTGCTCCTTAAACTTCTTCCTCTCATCTTCTGTCAGCAAAGTGATGTCAGCGGACATGTCCTCATCCTGAGAGCTCTGTATCTCGCTCTCTTTCACATTCTCCTCTGAATATTTCCTTTTGGGTGATGGATAAGCTGCCTGCCAACCCTGCTCCTCCAGCAGCCCCATCAAATAAATCAGATCTAACAGTACAGTTGGTTTGAGGCCCCCGAGCGGGGTGCCATTGCAGCAGGATATGTCGCAGGGCTCCAGCGAGATGATGGGCGTGTCGCTGGGTGACCAAGAATTCATGGAGCTTAGTTATTGGAAAGGATGGGAAGAACCCACAGATACAGCATGGAGTGACATCAGGACGGATTCAACAGGGGTTAATGGATTTAAGAATGAAGAGGAAGAAGCAAGAAGAAAGTAAGATCAGGGGGGTAAATGATGAAAATAAAGTAAAATGTTAGACAAATTACAGAGGAGGAAAAAGAAAAACTAACAGAAAGGAATTATACAGAGCAATAAACATGCTGAAAGGACCAAGACAAGAAAAATATAAGAATTGTTAAATGGAAGTTATGAGAATCATCATTTAAGAAACATATGCAAAGACTTCCTATCATAAATAAGTGAGCATACGTATTTATATATATTCATAATACCTGACAGAGAGATCTGTCTCCTCCCACTGAAGCTTGGCCAGGGAGCTTCCCTCTTTCAGGACTCCCAGCAGAATGGCCCGACGCCCGCTAGGCTTGTGCAGACACCGTCCTCCAGCCCGGAGACCATTGTCCACTCCTCCGATTAGGGCCAGTACAGGCCACACTTCAGTACAAAGAGCTGCCAGCTTGGCGTCTGACAGAGACCGACGCCGTGCCAACAATTCTCCTGCATCATCACCCACAAAACCTCTGTGTCTGAGATGCTCTTCTTTCTCAGAGTGAGCGGGATTGAGGCCTGCAGGACAATGTGAGACAGAAAGGGCAAACACAGGGTCATGAGTTGCAGCCATGAAGAAAAATCTGTTTAATCAGGACATTCCATAACCTTCATCCATTTGACTTCAATATTAACTTTTCATTTGTTTTTGACACCAGTCAATCATTCCTCATTCCATGGGCGGAGCTGGATGATGCTTGTGATTGACTTGAAACTGTTAATACTTTTCTTGTAAAAACAACAGTTATACATAGATAAGAAATATATAAAAGCCATTAGGATGAGGCCTGGCAGAAACCTTAAGGGTTCAGTTTGACACAAATCTGAGTGGCAAGGGTCAACTTCATGAGTTTGCACATGAACTAGTTTGAAGATTTAAGAATACTGAAACTACTGTGCTGTATTGTGCTGTGTGTGTGTGTGTGTGTGTGTCCTGGATGGATGTGCTGCACTCTATTAATACATCTTCATATAGCTTGCTGTGTTTATACTGTGAGCCTGCATAAATACAGCATTGGAGATTTGAGTAAACAAGGAGGATGCTGCACAACTAAAAAGCCAAATCATTCGTGTGCAAACTACCAACACGGTCAGCAAGACTTAACTTAGTTCTTAGTTAGTCTCAGAATACGTGTGTGCAGTACTTGGCAGATCAGGATTCTGCTTTCTCTTCGGACAAGTTCATCTGCACAACAAGGGTGTAAATTGAGATGAAGCCTTGTTATACCAAGGTGCACTGCGACTAACGTGTCAGCATGCAGAACGTGAGTTGCAACTTCCCTTGTATGAATCTCCTTCTTTGTTGTATCTCTCTCTCTTTTTTTCCTGTGATCTCTCCACCACTCTCGTCTAATAAATTTATTCAACTCTACTTTGAAATAGATGATGATACAAAGTTTCCCTCTGTGAGGAAAGTGTTTATTTGCAAAAGATTAGGCTAAGCGTGCCTGAAGGACCACGTTCAAAGCTGCCTCTGACCTGGATTGAAGTTTCCTAAGTCCTCCTCTTTCAACAGGGGACCAATGAGCTCCAGGTGAGCATGGATGTACTGGTTGATGTGCGAGGCCCACTGTTCACACTGGTGGAGCCTGCGGAGGAGCTGCACCGTCGACTCCAGGAGCACCGTAGTCCGAGGGCTACAGAGAGGCTCCCCAGGGAGCAGATTACTGGGCATGCCGCGCATCTGCAGGTCACGCAGTGCCACCTGTGAGAAATACAGCGCAAAGGTACAATTTTGTTGATAACTTTACGGTAAAACATTTGAAAAACTTCATTTGTTTTACACATTATTTAGCAAAGGATATAGCTATTTGTAATGTTTTTTTTCACATTAACCCTGCAGTCATTCTGCAGTCATTGAACTGTTTGAGAAGAAATCCACTATTAGTGTCTTCATCAACACTGTGACTAAAGACTATCAATAATTATCAATAATAAATATTTAGAGGCAATAACATACTAATGCCAACACCAGATGTAAGGATGGAGGGATTAATTATAGGGCCCAACCGATATCGTATATTTGAGAGTGAGAAAATTCTGTGATAGGCTGATATCTGCCAACAATATTGGCAAACAGATACATTGGTCAGGCTTTAATGAGTGCTGCTTGCCCTTTGGAATAACCAACTGTAATATATTTTGGTATAGTACATTAACTACCTTCTCTCCAGGATTACTGCTGTAGAACAGCACACAAGGGTAAAGTTCAGAAGCCACCACACCTTCAAATGCCAATTTTGGCTCCTAGTAGAAAAACACAAAGATGCCGAAAATGCAGAAAAACAAATCAGTCAATCAGAAAAAATCCCTGTATACTGTTTGAAAATATAACTGTTCCGACCTTGTCATTCTTGGCAAAAGATATGGTGTGAGCTTCCATGTCCAGAATGCAGGTGATGGTGTCGCCCTGGGTGAAGGAAGGGAGCGTGCGGACCAGTTCCCCTCCATGGTACAGGTTGCCACTGTAGGCACGATAGAGCCACATGTCGGTTGTGGTGTGATGGTTGTGGTCTCTGACTGGCCAGCGTGAAACACCGATACATGTGCCCTCGTTGCCTCGGTTCTCTTTGGTAATGTAGAACTGAGGAGAGAAGTTTGGTGTCAGGTTATTAAACATGCTCTGTAAGCACAATTGAGTGGAAAATCTTGGAAATAAAGAATAAAGACAGATTAATATTTACTATCTCTATGCAGATACAAGCCATTACCTTCCAAATGAAACAGCCAGAGGTGATGGCAGTGGTTGCCAGGCCGTAACCTTTCCCTCCTGAGCCGTGGGAGAGAATGTTCCCACTCTCCAAAGAGCAGCAGATTATCTTGTGAGGGTCAAAGGAAAAATCTCCAATGGGAATACATTCATCATAGCTGCCAGGATTCTGCAAAACAAGACAAACTGTTTACCATCAGTGTTTTAGAAGAGAAAAATTAGGAAGAGATTCAATAATATGAATGACCACATATTGAAGTCAATTGTAAAATACAGGTGACAAAAGAGCTATTTTCAACACAATCAGATGAATAATTTATTAGTTAGTTATGTTATTAAATTGATAAAAATCCTGAAAATGTAAAACCACATGAAATTTGAGAGTTAAAGATGTATGACAACAAGTATTACCTAATTCAAACCAAATCAAATTTTCTAATGATCACTATAACATAACGCTGTTGGGTTACACTGATTTGTATTCATGCTCTTTGTAGTTTGACACCAATTTAATTTGTTTGTTCTGTTCTCTCCAACACAAACACACACAAACACACCATGGAGAACAGGCCCATCTGTTCCATCAAGTAGCCCTGCTGTTTTCAATTTCATTAGTGCCAGGAGTTTGTCTCACTTCTTCCTCAACACAGCATTTTCTAAGTGTCAGATTATTAAACTCATTCACCATTTTATACAGTATAGAATAGCATAATATAGTGCAGTATAGCACAGTGCAGTACAGTGTAATGTAGTGTCATGTGTGGTGAAGTTTAGAATAGCATAATACAATCCAGTACAGTGTACTATGACCATATAGCAGAGTGTAGCGTGTGTGGTAAAGACTTGCATAGCATAATACGGTACAGTGTACTATAGCGTACTAATACATACTATATAGTGATCTACAGTATAGCACAGTATAGTATAATTTAGTTTCCTATGTGGTCAAGTATAGAAAAGTATGATATAGTAGTGTTTATTAGTATAGTTTAGTATAGCGTAGTATAGTATGTGGTAGAACAGCATTATTTAATACAGAACAGGGTCCCAAAGTGTACTATAATATAAAACAGTACAATGTGTTATAGTACCATATAATATAGTGTACTAGCACATGGCTCGCTCGAATACTCGATTCTGATTGGTCAATTCAGCGGTGGTTATTTCCAGAGAGTTCACTGCTGCTCCGTAGGCTGTATTCACCGTTGCTATGCAGGCGCTTCCATGGTTACCACCCAACCGTTGATGGTAGGATACTGTAACTGCAGAAGCGCTAATGGAGTATTTCAGTAATATGTCATTTAACATATTTGGAGAAAACAAAACACTGGATGTATGGCTGAAAAACGACATTTCCCCAGTGAAGAAAAAGAAAAGAAAAGAAAAGAATGGCGCAGAAAAGGCAAGAGAGGTGAAACATGGAGGTCCACCTTATTTTATCTATAAAATCTCTTTTAATCATTATTTTGTGTTACATTATTAAAAGGTTTAGGGGTGTGCCATGTGCTAAGCAGGATAATGTATAGTGATTAATTGAAAAAAAAAAAAAACAAAAAAAACCTCCCTTCAGTGAAATAGAACCTATTCTATTCCACCGTCGGGAGTTTTTTTTTCAATTAATCACTGGCTCACTATACATAATCCCTTACGTGTTTGTGTGTGTGGTGTAGCAAAGCATTACATAGTACAGTACAGTGTCCAACAATGTACCATATTATACTTTAGTGTACTATAGTATAGCACAATATGGCATAGTAAATAAAAGGTATGACTAATGAATACACTGCTGTATTACCCCCTTGTGTTTTTCAGGCGTCTCCTCAAGGTTCCTCTCAGCCAGCGGCTCCTTCCACATGTAAACAGACAAGAGCTGAAAGAGTTGTTTTACAATCTACAGGAAAACAGAGAAAAGGAAATGCCTTCATTATAAAATTCATAATTTGAGACAGAAAAACCTCTGTCAGTTACTTTCATGTTAAATCTATGGAAGTCTTCTTCGTGTAAATGTTGCGTTCACACATATCATACCTGTTGAATTTGAACAGGCTCAGAACAAGCAGGTAACAGTCTCTCTAAAACATGGAAGGCCAAAAGCTTTGTGCGAAGGTTCTGGAAGCATGGAGATCCTGACGGAGGACAGTGGAGGTGACAAACGGATTGAAAGAAACCCAAGTAAACTGTTTTGTACTTTAAATTATATCATTGCTGTTTTTAATTATGACTTTAACTTGTCTTACCTAAAGAGCACTTGTGTGAAATAATGGCCATGAGTGGATCAATCCATTTGACAAAAGTAGAAAGTCTTTTCATCACTCTTAATGACAGCACTCGTCTCAGGAATACCAAGAAATCTGCGAGCTGAGATTCAACCACTTTGCTGCTTTCTGCTCCTAAAACAAAAAAGGGAAGATAAATTTTACTTCCAACAGAAGGGCTGCAACAAATACAACATCTTGTCTTTAAAAAAAACATATTTTATTTTGTAGTTTAATTTAACTAAATTTGCAACACCAATTAGATTTGTGCTCTTGCTGCTGGAGTCCAGATCCGTCCTCTCTGCGGTCTGCTGCTGGTGGAAAGTATACAGGACATTTTGGAGCTGCTCACACATCACCTCCATCAGAGCATGGGATATATCCACAGGCAGCAAATCCTCACAGGAGCTGAAAGCACACCACAGTTTGTTATGCAAATGAAACTTTAAAGTGTGTTTTCACTTTTTAAACACTCAAACAGTAGAAGAAGGCATGTTCTTTTTAGCAAGTGTTTACATTCTCTTCATTCTCACCTTGCAGCCACAGTCAGTATCTGAAGCAGACGAGCGCAGGCCAGTTTAACAGCCCCGCTGAGGAGCATGGATCCAGATGTGGAGGCTGCAAACCAGCCCTGGTTCATCAGGGCACAGCTGTTGTTGGTCAGCATGGAAAGGATTTCCAGGATGCCGCATTTGATGACCAGCACCAAATCCACTGGCTGGTAGCAGAAATTTAGTGCAAACATTGTGGCGAGGAGAAGGTGTTGGCAGGAACCTGGATATGATGGAGACAAAACCTCCACTAAATTCAAACTTAAACAAAAATGAGCAGGTTGCAGGTCAAGGCTGTTCAAATTAAAGCATAATGAGGTTAAAAAAATAGCAAGCAAACCTGGATGTTCTTTCTCTAACACAACTCTTTGCTTGAGGACACGCACCACCTGCTGGTAGAAGATGTGAGCTGCAGATTGCAGCTCTCTCTGCGTGTCCATAGAAGCTGAATGTGTACCCGACTGGATTGAGATCAAGAGAGATTGGAGAATGATTGATACAACATGTTAGTGCAAAAGAAACAATCATTACTTACGTAATATTCAGATTTTTTCCTCTCAATCTAGCTTGAATCAAATATGCCTTAATTATAGGCAGCTACACTAACATTGTGATGGTATGATTACTAGACGTACCATATAATGCTGCATCTCGTAATTAGTTCCAGCGTGAGAGCCAATGATTTGAGTTCCCAGAGCGAAGCATCCAGAGAGGAACTGAAGCTGCACAGACTGCAACAACGCAGGAAACTGAGGGGAGACGGAAAACCTGCTGCTCTTTTCTTCCATCTTAGACAGGAAGGATGACATCTGACACAAAGCCTCCAGACGCAACTGATCGCAAGAAAGGGAACAGTTAGCAGGTAGTTAAGCCTTTTAAGTTCTTTTATAGAGCAATTCTATGTGTTTATAATAAAGTACAGCACTCAATTTTACAAGTTTTGTGGAGATATTCAATAATTTACACTTGCACTTGGGTTGATTACTTCTGAAATTACATTAAAACCAATTTCTGAATGAACTATTAATACACCAACCAACATGGGATTTTTTGGGGGGCTGATATTAGGAACAAGAAAATTGTAATATCCGATATATCTGTTGATATTATATGCATTTGTATAAACTATTGTTTGAATGTGATTATCAAATAGTTGTGACAAAGATATGCAATGGAGGCAGGATATCTTACATTTTAACAAACTTATTCTAAACATCAGTGCAATGAACAGTAAGTCCTTTACTTGTTACTGATCCAATAATCACCCTCTGCTGGACAAACTACGTAATTACATCATTTTAAAATCACGACTCCAAGCTTTCTGTCTGGCACAAAAACCCCTTTTTTAAAATTTTTTTAAATTAAAATTATCAGGAGAACATTTATGCAATAGGCCGATATCGGCTGCTAGTATCGGCAAACTGATATATCGGTAGGGCCCTAAAATGGAAGGATAGTTGCCAGTATTATATAACTCAAATTCCTCACCAGTAATAATTAATCGTTTGCTTTTAATATCAAGGAAAAGAGAATTATCTTGCCTCTGCCCTCTGTTGCTGCTGCAGTATAGCAAATGTAATGGCCTTTGGGTCTGCCTGACTACAAGTCTGTCCACCTGGCAGTGTTGGAGAGGATGCTGACAAGTAGATCAGGCT
>JAQLOL010000011.1:17121473-17149359 GCA_029783665.1 Naso thynnoides
GGAAAACCTGGTTAAGAATAGGCAAAGCGTTGTTGCCACAGTGGGACATTGAGGTGGTTGGGCTGATACACTGCCGCAGTCGATCCCATGCGTCCTTCATGATGCCCAGAGAACACAGAGGTAAACCTGGAACGGAGAGACCGGACGTGTTCAAGCCAGTATTGTCTCTGTCCACTCTGATATTATTTCTCAACACCTTTTACAGTATTAATTATTCTGTGTTAATTTCTGTATGAAAAAAACAACTGCTGGTGTAATTTTTCTCGCTGACAAAAAAAAGAAGAAGAAAATTTCCAGTGAGAGCCTCATTTTAAAATGTTTTTCTATTTGCTTTCTTACTTATTTAAAGCTACAGTTTGTTCCATTGGAAATACAGCGTACGTCAGTGTCAGTGCACATTCTGAGTACCCAAATTAGGGTGACACAGTATCAAAGAAATAGTTGAACGTTTTGGGAAATAAGTGACTCCTCAGCCAGGTTGTAACTTTTCTCCCTGTTCAGTGCTAAGCTAAGATAACAGGCTGCTGGGTGAAGCCTTAGAGCTACCAGGCATATATGAGAAAATAACTGATCTTCCTTGTTTACTCTCTGCAAAAAAGCAAATGATTACTCTTATGAAGGGCTGTACTGTAGGAAGTGACTCATTTTAATAAATATGTTAATGGTACAAACACTTATGGGTAAACATATTTCACCTACCCATTTTATTCTTGGAATGTCCCAAGGAGTTTTTTGATTGGTCAAACTAAATAAGACAAAGACAGTACATTAGCGCTGATGAAGAGGTGTGAAGCCATATTTCAGTTCAGCGCAAGACTCACCTGCTTTCGGCCATCGACAGATGTCATGAACAGCTCAGCTGTTGATTTCCTAAAGTGGCACGAAGAAGACAGTTAATGTAGAAACTGAAACAGCACTACAACAAACGCAGCAAACATTTTCTGCCTAAGTCAGACTCTACCTCGCTCCTGTGTTCAGCCCCTGACTATTCTCCTTTTCACTGGGTTCCACCCAGGCCGACCTGACCCCTAGCAGGAGGAAGAGACAGCGGGACACCACCAGATGGCAGGCTGCAGGGAAAGGCAGGCTTTCCTCGGACTCTCTCTGCTGCTTGGGATCCAGCTCCCTCTCTGGGCTGACCGGGCTCTCCATGCTGCTGGGGAGGGTGGAAGTGCCGAAGGATTCGTACACGGTCACGTTCTGCTGTACCTGCATGGCCTCCCTGGTGGCCATGAATGATTCTAGGACCTCTGCAAGAAACAGGAAAGATACTCAAGAATCAGATGCGTTGTGATGATGACTTGTGTGCGTATACTGAATATTTTGGTCTCGGTACGAATTTCTAACCTGACAGGTCCATACGACTATTGCCAAATGTGTCTTCCTCTGCAACCTCTTCCTGGTTGTGGTTTGCTGTGGCTGGTGGAGGAACCTGCACCTCCCGGCTACACTGACCTCTTGGCTGTTGCTCGTGATCCTTTCCCTCCTGATCCATCGAGGTGCTTGGCTCTTGCCTGTCTGCATCAGGACTTTGGGGAGATTGAATGGTCTGCAATTCAAAAAATGTGTTATATGCACATCTTTTACTAACCAAATAATGTCCTTTTAATATTAATGAATGTTTTGCTCTTGTATTTACAGTATAAATATCATAAGACTCACAATTCTGTTTTGCTCTATTAGCATTTAACTTTTTTAAAAAATAGCTGCAATGCATATATCTGATTGTGACATAAAGTGGAGTCATTTCAGTAATGGTACCTGTTTGGCAGCAGTTTGCACCTGTGACGTCCTTGGAGAGTTTTTATGGACCAACAGAGTGCTTCGGATTTTATAAACGGTTTCATAGACGTCTAACAGCGACTCACAGGGCTCGTATCTGTCTCAAAGTAAAGTGGATAATGAGCAGTGCTCTGTATCACAGTATAGATCTCATACAAAAATGACTAGTTCATGTCATCATTTAAAAATGACAGTTTAAACACTTAAACCTAAAAGTGGCCATTTTGGAGTTTAAAAATAAAATGTACATGAACTGGCATTTTAACCCAATTCAACTTAAGTCAGCTTTCTTTATTTGTCCCAAAGGGGCAATCGGTTTTGCAGCAAGAAGATGAACAAAGACATACTGCACATTAGAGGCAAGAGATGGAAGGGAGGTAACCACAAATACAGTGGACTAGGAGGTCAACATCCAAAAGCTACAGTACATAATCCTATTGAATAACATCAGACAAGGTAAACAGATGCACAGTTACAAAAATCAAACACATCAAATCTTTAGTAAATATTACATTTGTATTACTAACCTGTCCTGCCAGCAGGCCTCTTTTTGCAGCCCAGTGTGTTTCAGAAGAACAGCGAGGCTGCAACGACAAACAGTCTGCAGCAAACAGTCGCCTGAAGAGCCTCCACTCTCCCATTCTGCCCTCACAGCAAAACAACACAAATACATCGAAGTCATATGAAGGAAAAAGCACACAACCTAAAGACCACAATTCAAGAATAAATCTATGACATATTTTGCAGCAAACAGAGGCATGCATTTACACACAAAGACAAAACTCAGTGTACCTTTGCTGTGAGCGTACTCCTCCATCTTCTGCCACAGGCCACCTGCTGCTCCTCTGGAGGATCCCAGCGCCAGCTCCAGTAAAGTCCTGGTTTCCTCATTCAGACTTAGCTCTGCTAGCCTGGCATCACTGCTGCCGAGCAGCACCACCTCAGTCAGCCACGCCATGCTCGAGTCTACAGGAAGAGCACAACATGGGACAGGAACAAGTGAACAAGTCAAATCTTCCACTAGCAAATTACATAAATTGCTTCATCTACATAGTAAAACAATTCAAACCAAAAATGCGCTTCAGTAGAGCCCTACAGCCTCATGTCCATGTGCAAGATGAACATGTAAGTTAAATTTGATAAATTTGCTGCTTGTCATTATCATCATTTTCTTTTCATTAATACATTCCTCTTAACTCATCAAAAGTCTCCAAAATAACTGTTTCTATTAGTTTTGGAAACATTTGTCATCTATAATGTAGCAGACAAATGTTTTTATTATTATTTGTTTCTAAACAAAATGTGAACACACTGGTGCAACATTTATCTGGAGATTAATTTTTTTTATAATTGGTATCATCTGTCAAATGATGAGCTTATATTAAAGCCCAGGGAACCAGCAGAATGGTTTCGCACCTAGCTGTTCAAAGTCCATCTCCAGGCCGTTTCTGAGGAGGACATTTGATAGCCAGAACTCTGACGTTTTCTCCTGAAGAGAGGGCGGCGGGCCTTGCAGCATACCACCAAGGCAATGGCCAACTGCCAATGCAACAGACCGTTCCAGATCCAGCAGCCAGACCCACTTGCACTCCTCCTGCAGTTGCTGCTGTCCAAGGCCTGTGTTCTCTTCACTTTTGTCTGTAAGGAAGATCACTTGTTATTGTGAAACCAGTCTATATTTTCTCCTATAAGAAGAATCTTGACAATCTTGAAATCATAACAATGCGCCATCCTTTTCTTTAAAAAATCATACCATTAACACTAATAGCATTCAAAATCAGCTAAAAATCTATAAGAAAAGCAGTTAGACCAAAACAAAATTTGCTTACCTGAACAACTTTTCTGAGCTTCCATCCCTAATTCCTGCTCCTCCAGCAGGCCTGTCTCTGGAACCAACCTGTTGAAATCATTAAGATGCTCCAACAAGGCTAATAAATGGCTCAGGAGTGGTTGGATGGTACCCAGGGGCAGCAGCAGCAAGGAGTACATTACCTGGCAGAGCAGGCTGCCAGCCACTGAGTTGTACAACACCACTGGGACGAGAGATGAGACAAGAGAGGGGGTATAGAGTGACTGATAAAAATAACCGAGGAATCAACAGATAGACGACAGATATAAAAGCAATGTAGAAGATTAAATCATGAATATCTCTCCCTGAAATCAGACCAACTGATACTTCAGTGCTGATGGACCCACTGCTCTACACCTATAGGCTTGACCATGAATTATCTTATTAGGCAAAAACAGGGAATTGTTTTGGGGGAGAGAATCCTGCCCTATGCATGAAAATAAGCACAGGGATGTTCTGTCTAAATGTCTGAAACTGTTCTCTGGTCATTAAATAAAATAATAGATAGAAAATACTGGGGAAGTGTTTTTATATGAGGTGTAACAATTCTGAAACACTCTGACATGTCTGAAGTGCTGTTTACTGCAGCTACGGCTCCTGTTGGGACAAAATTGTTTCCCCTCAAACTGAACTCTTCTCATCTCTAAAACTTAAGCTTAAGATAGACTGTTAGACCATGTCCCCTGTCAGCTTGCAATAAAGAGCTGCTGTCAGCTGACTGAGCTCTACATGTTGAATTTACGGACTAGTTGGAAATTACAAACATTGCGTCGCATTCCATTGACAGTTTTTTGTTGTTGTTTCTTAATATGTAGATTGAACTTTAGCAACTAAATAGTTCATTTATAGGCCTTTTCATACTGCCATTTCATTCTGCAATATTTTTGCCTTTGTAACGTCTCCCCTTCAATTTATAAATGTCCCGGTTGTGGGACGGGGGGACAAAATGATCCCACCCGCCTTGAAAGGTAGTTACAGAGGCATTTTAGAAACCAAATGGGACCAGTGTAAAACGACCAGAGCACCATCGCGGAACAGCGTGTGAGGTGACAACTCTGCAGCTTCATGATATTGAATTAAAATGTGGTTCTGACACACACACATTTCTCCTTAAAAAAGCATTGCACCCCCTGCAATTAAAAAATTGCAGTAGTCCATATTGCAAATTTGATTACATTTTAATTAACTGTGCAGCCCTAAACCAAACTCTCGCTCATATATCGAGGTGTGAGCACAGCACTGCAGATTTGGAGAATCATTACACTTCATGATTTTTCCTCATATTTTGTGAACAAAAGAACCATCAGTATCTGAGCATGACAATATTAAATATGTAGCACAGCAAAGTAACTATGTTACAATGACACGGTCATTAATCTTACTGTGCAGCTTCTTGATTATCTGTTTATCCAGAGAACTCTCCTTCAACAGTTTGGTGGATCTCCTGAGTGTCTCAGCGGCACAGGGAAGCAGCAGATAAAGATGCTCTCGGAGCAGCATTACACTGCTGTCGTCCTGCAGAACAACAGAATCAGTGTGAATCGAATGAAAAACGACCACAGAGCTCTGAGTGAAAAGGGGTTAGCTGATTCTGCAGTGCACCTCAGGGCTGGAATGGATGTAGCAGTGGGCGAGCAGGTGTTTGTGAAGTGCAGACAGCAGCTGGTGGAAGTGAGAGGGAGGATCAGTCTGTCCCTGATTATCATTTGAAAGCTGCTTGTCACTGTTTTTCTCCAGTTCCCCAAATGCCCTCTCCTGTAAGAACAAAGAGGAATGAGGAGGAGTAGGGACCGGAACAACATGCACCAAGATTTGACAGGAAACAATGCAGTACTGGTTACTATGAGGAAATTCAACACAAACATGACAACAAGTCACAAACAAACTCACAGGATCCTCTTTCCCATACCGTATAAAAGCCTATGCTGAGGAGCAGGGTTCTGAGCAGCACCTCTGCCAAGTGTAGCGGATCATAGGCCTCAACAGAGCTGGAAGAAGAGGCTGGCCGGACAGACATGGCCGGTGTCAGAGGGGGTCCCAGGGCAGTCACCTCCCCAAAATTGCTGTAACCTAGCAGAGAAGCTACATGGCTCTGATCCTGAAGGCTGCTGAGGACCATGTCTAACTGCAGGCGCTTCAAACGATACAGAGAAAAGGGGAATTTTTGAGTATTTGCTCTTTTAAATGTGAGGATACAAAAAGAATTTATGCAGGGAAGAAATTAATTTTGTACAGCCTCAAAACTTCACAACATTCAAGCAGTCTTTAGCACATATTGCCTAGCAACGCTCCAAATTGGTGCTAGCTTTATCCATCCAACAATCCATCCAGTTCCTCGCCAACTGTCTGGATCACAGGCATATTTAAAATGAGGTGCAGCAGAATACATGTCCTGTTTTGTGACAGTTTAAAAATGATTTAAGAGCTTCCTGTGTTTACAACAAAATCTGCTATAGACACATTTCTGACTGATAATGCACTAAGGCACAAATTTAAAAACAAAAACCCAATTTAGTCATATTATCCAGCGCTGCTAGTACAACACACTGGCAGTTATAAAAATTTGGTGCAAAACATATTGTAATACCTGTCCTTTGGAAAGGACATTCAAGCTCTGAGGGCCCTGAGGAAGGAGGGACAGGAGCAGCTCTGTCCGTTCTCTCAGTGGNNNNGGAGGCAGCAGCAGGGATGCACCGATGGACAGCGTGTTCAGAACTGCCTGAGGTTTTAACACAATATGGATTTCAAGGGTTAGCATGTACTCTAAGCAATAAATATAATAAAACTGGCAAAATTAGGCTTCGACAACCAAATTCACGACTGAATATAGACACAAAATCGAAGACATTATATTGTGTCTTTCACCAAAACCCACAATTCCTTCTGTTCTATGTCAGCATAATAATATTCTGACAACAATCCAGTAATGGATAACTGTTAGGTACCTGTTGTATGGAGTCTGGCATGTTGGTATCTATTAGCCTGAAGAGCAGGTTTCTGAGGGGCCGGCCCTGAGCCCCCAAAACCATGGCACCAGTGCCCCCAGCATGGGCCAAGGACAAGTGGATGGACAGCAGCTTCATGCAGAGCAAAAGGAACTGATGGTGATCCCTGAGGAAGACATGCATAACATTAGAAGTGTCAGCTGCATGACAGGAGGGAAAGTGGATGTGTTGAGTCCATGCATCCTCCTGTTAGTGATGCAAAGAGCTCAACAGGCCACAGAGAACTTTTTAACAGGTGATCCTACATAGAAATAAAAAAAAAAATGAAACACAATCCTCTTTATCAGGTTAAATAATTACAACTGATTAGAGTACTTAATTTCATTTTATACCTTTTACATAAGAACGGTGCAGGGGGTGTGTCATTCCCAATGCCATTACAGTAACTCTCTAGGAAGTTGCGTAGGTAGGTGAATGTACTCTCTTCCAAGTCGACACAAAAGGGCCTGTGCCACGCCACCAGTTGCCTGAAAAAAAGACAAGTCACTCATAATAAGAGCTGTGTCAGGACTAATAAGGCAGAACCACAGGTTTGACAAGGTGAGCAACATTCACAATAGCTGCAACCAGCAGCTAAAAATTACTGTCTGCAATGATGCCCCCCTCAAGAGTCTACAGTCTATGACAAATGGTTGATGAGTTATCGAAGGGGGATGGGCTAAAGTGTAGGGGCAGGGCAATCCATGACCATGAAAGTATGTGTGTGCTTCTACAAAGTTTGGCCACGTTATAAGAATCTGTTTAGAAGTTATGCACCTTTTTGCTTCAGGCCACTCCCACTGCCACACCCCCTTTTTGCAAGTTGCTTGGAACAGTTAATCAGGTGTCCTTTGGCTTACGACCAACCTCAGCTCTAAATTTTGTGCAAGTCTGTGAATCCATTTGGAAGTTATGCACCTTTTTGCAAAAGGTCACTCCCATGGCCACACCCCCTTTTAGCCAATTGGTGTGAACACAAGCACACACTTTCACAGACCCACTTCATGCCTCCATGCCAAATTTCAGCCTCCCAGGGTGAAAACTGTGGCCATGAAAGAGTGGGGAATTTTTGTGGACTGACAGACCCACCGTCAGAGCAACGGAGCAACCTATAGAGCTGCTGATCACAGCTAAAAAGAATAGTTCTACAGTATAAAAAACACAGAACAAGGGCAGGGACATTAATCAGACATTATTTTCAGTTATGATTTTAACTTCCAATGATTCTGAAAACAAAAGCACTGAGATGAAACGACTCTGTTTTGCAAGGATGCTTTTGTTTTTTCTTGTGTAATAAATTCAGTCCTTCCTTCTCTTTTATAACTTTCACTTGTGTCGATTCTTTAAAAGCCCACATTCGCTCTCAACCAAGCTACAAGATGAGGAAAAAAGAGCCTTATGCTAAGAAAAGAGGTAAAACCAATATAACTGATAAACAGTAAGATATTGCAGGGTGCCTGAGGGGGTACAGCAAGTGCATGGACACACACACACACACACACACACACACACACACTTGTACAGCTATCTTTGAGAGGCCTTTATATTGACTTCCACTCATTTGTAACCTTAACCAATTTATGCCTTAGCCTAAACTTAACCTAACCTAACCTCAATTCAGACCTTATCCCTAAAATTTAAAATTTAATGTTTAAGTTGTGGGGTCCAAGATTTTGTCCCCACAAAGATTGTAGGACTGCACACCGTGAGTGAAAATTCAGGTTTCAGACCCAACAAACAGAAGAGCAAAAACACATACACACAAACACACACCCTCATATATTATGAGCTTATGCTGGACAAAGATGGTCATTACTCACTGTGTCAGTCCCAAACCTCATACTTATGAGGCAGAAGAAATCCTGAGAATATGACAGCTTGCAGCGCATGTATCTGCCCTCTGGAGTTATGACTGTGAGCGTCTTTATTTAAACGAGTTGAAGAAAACTCAAGACTTATCACGAGCTGTACATAAAACACCTAAAGAGTTTTTTTGTAGTTCAATTATATTTTTAAGTTTACGGAATCCACTAGCAAAAATTATTTTTTAAAGTTAAATAAATGCATGATGACCAAAATAAGCATAATCCTTGTTTTTACCATAACTGAGCAGCACTACGTTGAACACTAATGTTACAACACAGAGACGCCACTCACATATATTTTTAGTGAGATGGAACAGAATGAATCTGATATGACATAAAGGAATACAACCGTCATATAGAAGCAAATTCAGTTTAGACTGGCTTAAGAAAATAAAAACTTAAATCTGTTTCCTGACCTGTCAGTCGGCACTGCAGTCCAAGCCAGGCTGTGAGAAGTGCCAGCAGTGATTTGTTGGATGGACACGCCCTCCAGGCCGAGCACTTTCTTTGGTTTGGTGATTGGTGTTGAAGTGTGGCCTTGTCCACACTGACCCATCGTGTTGTTTCCCCAGGCATACACCTCATTCTCTGAAGAGAGAAGAGAACAGCAGTTTCCCAATTACTGAGTTAGTCTTAGTCACCTGAATAACTGTCTTTTAACTCTTGATGGCCTCTTACCATGAGACAGAGCTAGACAGTGGCTGTCTCCACACGAGATATCAATAATCTTGGTGATACTCAGGTCCTCTATGAACCGGGGTCTCAGAGAGGTGGTCTCAGAGGAGCCGCATCCTAAACACGAGCCACAACCCCATGCAAACACCTGAAGAAACAAGAATAAACACAAATGTAATTTATCTCCTCAGTTATTAATCCACCTATCTGTCTCTGTATTACAACCCAGCATTTAGGACTCAATCAAACACATTATGAGGCAGTGTTAGTATACTACTTCAAAATAAAAGCCTTCCTGAAAGAGAACATTCAAAAAGGCCAATTAGCTTCAGCTAAGATAAAAAATGATTAGACTTTTTTGACATTTTTACTGCTGTTTTCTTTTTCACTGCTGTAGGTACAAACACTGGACTTTAGGTGGTCCAGAATAAAAATGCAATTAGCTACAAGCCAAGTCTGACTTTGGAAATCCATGTCTGACCCAAAATGCTGCATCTCACCTGTCCTGCAGAGGTCAGCGCCAGAGATGACTGGCTGCCAGCACACACTTTCCTGATGATGAACCCATGCAGGGCCTCTATGACCTTGGGGCGATACACACGATTGGTGTCTCCATGACCTAGTTTACCTGCAATGGTGAGTCATATTTGAGTGTAAGCCACAGTTCAAATGAGTTCAAGACATTTCTGGCCAGACAGATCCATGATACTGTCCTCTAGGTTAAAAATGTGCATACTATAGTGTGTAATTTTCATTTAGGTCATTAGATTGTGTAGTTCCCTGCAGTTCCCACAGGCACATCATTACTGGCTTAAATCAAACTGTAATCATCTTCCAACATACCATTGTCCCCTCCTCCAAAGGACCACACAGTGCGTCCATCTTGTGCCACAGCAATGGTGTGGGAGCTGCCACAGGCCACCTGTCCAACACCACTGATGTCCTTCACCAGTGTGGGCACGTTGCGACTCTGGCTGTCACTGTGACCTGCTCAGCAGAGAAACACAGGAGGACAAAGGCTTTTGTTTGCATACCTGAGGAGGGATTTCACTGAAACTGTTGAAACAAATAAGCACAAGCAACTTGAAAATAAGTTACGTACCAAGTCTGCCAAAGTCGCCTTCTCCCCAGGTGTAAAGCTCTCCATCATTAGTCACAGCAGCACTGTGTCTGTAGCCAGCAGACACACAAACAACAACCTGACAGAAAAAAAACATTTGAGAAAATATGTTAAAGGGCATTAAATACATATAAATAAAATGAAATTTTCCAAAGCTTTTTCTTCCCCAAAGAAGCAGAATTTTGTTCACGCTTACTTTGCTGAATAGCGGTCCTTGTATAATTTTGGGGTATTTCTGTGTAGCACTGTTGCCATGGCCCAGTTTCCCATATTCTCCATCACCCCAGCTGAACACCTAAAAGAAAAAATGTTAATGTTGACATATTATTACATAGAATGTAAAGAATTTAATCAGTTAGTTAAAATCCCACCAACAACGACAGAGGAAGTCATCATAAACTTGTTCTTTTTTAAAAAAACGTAGTTCTCAATTTATTATAAGACAAAAAAACAAGAAGTATATATCAAACTTTTGAAATATACATAGACTAGTGACTTTAACTTCTTACCTCTCCCTCTACTGTGATGGCCAAAGTGTGACCATCAGAGCCTTTGGAGGATGACACCTTCTTCATGTTCCTATGTGGCTCCAGTACAAGTTTCTTGGGCATGGACTGGTTGTTGGAGTCGCCGAGGCCCAGGCGGCCATAGCTGCCTTTTCCACAAGCTTTCACTGAACCATCCGCTGATACTGAGAAGGTACAGTACTGACCTGCCTCAATCTAATAGGACCGAGTAGAAACATGTTTCAAAAATGGGCTTTTGTTAATGGCATGTTTTTTTTAAATCTTCCCTGTATCTACTATTTACGTTGGTCAATAAAACAGGCTGATTCCGGTACAGATATTTTAAGGTGAAAAAAATCTCATTATTTAAAAATTCAAAGAATTACACGGATGTTTTAGAGTGTCACAAATTACTTTGTGTCAAATTTTTAATAGCTGTAACGACCCTCAGATTAGTAGCACACGTTAGTACACAGTATTTCTTTTTACAAGATTACATGCCTATCTAATTCTGGTATTACAGATGTGACATGAACGGGCAACTGGTATACAATATGTTTGTTTTTGATAAAGAATAAAACCGACTTGAGATGGACATGAAGACTCTAAGCATGTCCTAAAAAGTCATTACAAAAAATATAACTGGACGAGATGCACTTTATATTGATATGAGAGCAGAAAAACAAGATGAAACTTCAGTCCAAAGAAAATGTTTCTTTTATATATGAATTTATATGTATCTATATGTAGGTTTTATAATAAACCAATTATTCAAAACTGTAAGAATGATTTTAAATATAGTATAAATGTAAGTAAACAAGTAAAATGTAAAAATATTTGTTGTGCCCTTTGTGTGGTTGTACCATTTGGGCATCGCTGAAGCCCTGAGTCAGCTTTGGCAGCAGGATTTTCTCCAGAGTTCCTTCTGCCAGCTGGTGGCTGCTGTTGCTGCCCCACACATACACCAACACTGTGTCACTCTCTGTGCCCGGAGCTGCTGCATCAGTGCTGCAGGAGCACAGGCAGTACGATGCAAGGTTACAAATCTGTCAAAAAAAAAGAGGGTGAGGTCCAGACAGTCAGTCACTTCTTAAGAGTCCTAATAGGGTTCTTATGTTAATAGTGAATGTGTGTTACAGCATGTGGTTAAATCTCTCTTACTTCCTCAAACAGGCAGAGAGCTGCCTGGGAGAGTCGACAAAGTCCATCTGCGTCCTTCTTCAGCACCTGGGTATTGACAGAGTCCCCACGAAAACCCTAAACCAAAACACTGATGTTTAGTCTTCAACATCACTGGCAGCACACATTCAGTCTAAACCCAGTAGTAAATACCAGAACAATAAATTCTGAAGTGACATGTCACTGCATAATCAGGCAGAGGACGAAGTCAAGACAGACAGAAAACAAAGATCTTAGTGTTTAGATGCAGATCTTATTTGTGTCTAAAGTTTTGGATCCCACAGGGCTTTCCTTAACTGTTACAGAGCTCTTATTTATAATTAGGACTTCATTTACAAGACTACATCAACCAGATGGCTGCTGGCACTACACAGCCCTACTGTCACTTGACTATCAATATTGCAAAGCTAAATAACCTGCTACTGGACAGTCTCACATAGTCAGTCCTATCAGTGCTGGAGAAAGGTCTGGCTTCACCCAATATCATCAGGCTCTAGAAGGGAAAATGGCTCTGTCTTATTTTTTCCTTTAAACCAAATACAACCATTTAGGGTGGCACTAAGCCCAGGTGTAGCAGCAGCACCCTTGCAAAATACTAACAAACAGACAGCGGAAGGGGAGGAGGAGGCAGGCATGCATACAGTCGCCCAGCGTCTACATCCGCTGAGTCAGATTAGCTGAAGGATGATTCAATATGCAAATCTAGAGAGGGCAGCGAGACTGACTCAATCTTAATCCTTATCTGCACACTAATGCATCACTCCAGGCTTCAAATGAAACTCTTCATATGAAAAGGAAAGCATACAGCCTGCAGATGGATGATGCAGTTTCCTGCTTTACTATTATCACTGTGTTCATGAATGTTGCTTCATAATGTATAAATTATGAACTAACCACTGCAGCTAATGGGAATACATTAATGTAAAAGCACTTTTACTTATCATTAAGTCACTACCAAGACAAAGCATTAGAACCAGGTAGACAATCTTCACCGGGCAGAGAACGACAGCTCGTAGTGAGTCGTCAACACATCTAAATTCCTTATACAAGAATCAGTGAACGAGCTCTATTAATAAATTAAGTTTTCTATTAAATCAGATCTGAGGTGACTACCGCACTTGATTTCATCTTATGGTCTGGCAATATCAAAAAACAAAACAAAAACAAAAACAGAAAGCAAATTAACCTGTGATGTCAGAACAAAAAGGAATTTAAGAGTAATCTGCAGTAAACTTGATTATAGCTGCCAATAATCTATAATCTAAACACCAGCAGCATTAATAATAGTTTATTGCTGAATAGAGTAAATGGTAAACATAAAAAAGCAAGATTTCTCCAAAAACATTACAAAAAGCAAGTGTCCAGATTTGAAAAACACATAACATACCGAATATTGCCTCATTTGGAGAAGGGTTTGATGGATTACATCAAAGCCCACACCAGCTGACTGCTGGGAGCTCAGCGAGGAGGAGGAAGACAGTGTAGAGGTGGATGAGGACATGGAAGCAGCCAAGGCTACCTCCACCCACTCCAGCAGGAACTTTAGAGAGCCTCTCTGCATGGCCAGGCCGAGCAGCAGCTCCAGCGCCAGCCTCCGACCAGTCGGGTCGGCCCCACCGGTCCCACTGCTCACCGATGTCTTCTTTAGGAAGTCAGCCACCTGCGCCAGGCAGTCCAGCCCCACTGACGGGATCTTGTTCTCATTGGCCAGAGAGAGCGGTGGCAGAGAGGTCAGCACCGAGGACGCCGTGGCAAGCACGTCATTGCAAAGCACCGACTCCGGATGCACCGAGGCTGCAAATCTCCAGTTCTGCTGCAGCAGAGAGAAGAGCAGACTCAAGCCTGTCCTCACACCCATCTCTATCAGAACATCTGTACCAGATTTGACTTTGGACACCCCTCCTGGCAGGCAGGGCTCTGAGGCCAGCTCAAGTTGCCCACATTCGGTGCCACTGTCTGTGGACTGGGAGGGCAGCTGCACGCGGAATTTGTCATGGTATTTGCTGTGAAGTGCGTAGTAGATCCTCTGGAGGACAACCAGCCTGTGATGAAGGCCCAAAGTGTAGGAGGTTTGTGTCAGCATGCGGTGAGCCAGCCATCGCTGGCTGTGAAGCAGGGATGACAGGTACTCTTCCTTCTCTGCGGAGGCACTTGACTCGCACTCGAAGTCTGGCAGGCGTGGGCCAACGAGCTCTTGAACCGGTTGGGCCAAAGTTACCACTTCCTTGTTTTGGAGGAGCTTGTTGTAAAGCACAGCGGCTCCATGCCTCCGAGCTGTCTGTACGCTGTCTTCTGCAGCCCAGGTGCTATTGAAGTGCTCCTGCCACTTCAGCAACACATGCGTCTGACAAGGCACCATGTTTACGCATTATCTACAACGTAAACCTGAAAAAAGAGAGGTAAATATGACTTTACAAAGCCTGATTTATAAATTCACGTGTTATTCCATAACACTTGATTAACATAATGAAATAGCTCCCTTTTATGTCTGTCATCAATTCACAGGCAACACTCGCTGCTGAAAGACAATCCTCTAATACGTTTTCCTGCCAAGTAAATTCAGTCTGAAGGTGTCATTTTTCTCCTCAGTGTTGGATCTTTTCCATACATACAGTACATCCAGGCTAGTGGCATAGGCCCGGTGGGTATCACCAAAATAGGTCACCTCACCCTATGATACAGTAACAGCTAATCAACACGCCCACAATAATGACGAGTGGACTTTTGTCGCACAAGCTGTCATGCTACACAATACACAGGGATGCATTTGGTTTATTATAATTTAAAGGTGTTAATTTCATAATGTGGGCAGTCAAGGAAATGAAATCTGCTTTAAGAGATTAAGCAAGCCAGTGATGATAATCTGATCTCCCTGCTCATTCATTCACATTCTCCATCTCAGTCAAAATGCAGCAATCATAGTGAGTGTCTCCGAGTCGGTCACCTGATGCTCTGAAATACAATCCCTGCTCCAGCTAACGCCGAGTCTGTCTGTCCGTCTGCATTCCTTTCTAAACAAATCAAGAGCAGTGTGTTGTTGCTGTTAAGTGGAAATTATCTTTCCTCATCTAGCATTTAAGCTAATCACATGAGGGGTTTGTTAACAGGACTAAACCTCTTGAACATAACTGATATGGGAGGGTAAAATGTGACGGTCACAATATGGATGTCAGCATGTTTACTGTATCTTTCTGGGTGATTTCATGGGAATATCAGTTGCGTGACCTTCCTATTGCGTGAGCTGAAGCATATTTATCCTACCAATTCTAAACTGTATGATAGCAAGCACTAGAGATAAAAATTTAAAGAACTACGACCAAAAATAAACGAGTTTTCCTTTTCCTTAAGCAACACACCAGGTTGAGGGTAAACTATCTGGGTGAATCATAAGCTGAGCTGTAAAACAGAAATCACTATACTCTCAGGTCACGGCTGAGACTCCTATGATTAAAACCAGAACCGTTACAAGTGATTAAATGCTAGTTACAGGCTGATAAACATGTGAGCAAGCACAGAGCCTCATCTCTCCTCCCTTGCCTGAGGCCTGCGGGGCTATATGGTTTCCACTCCGGCCAAAAATAACAGCAAGCATTGATATAGTAATAGGCTCTTCAGTCAGACAACCAGCAGCAAGCAACCACCAGAAATGTTCAGCGGAACCATCACTGATCACAGACTGGCAGGGTCTGCAGGATGTTAACCCCTCTTGATTAAATCCTGCACCCACGACACAGTTCACCAATGACAAGCCATATTTAAGACACACACTTATTGATTACAGAGAGCTAACTGCCAAATATATCTGCAACCAGACAGTTAGCTATACAAATAAAATAAAAACATACAGGTTTGTCAAGATATGTCTAATAAAACAATTTATACATTTAAATAATATCAGTGACTGATTTAGAACGCATGTAGCCCTATGTATGATTAAAAGATAAGTAAATGTCAAAGGTATTAAAAAGGCTGACACACACGGTCACACTCTACAGTAAACAAAACTGTGTAAACATCGTCTTTTTCCATTAAGTGGTCCCGAGATGAATGTCAGATTAGTTAAAGCAGCTGAAGTGATGCATGCTCTTCCTAAGACCACGACAGTGAATTTAAAAAAAATCTTAAATTTAAATCCTGGCACAACAAAAAGGATTACTTTCCTTATCGATCAATATTGTCAGTAGATTTTCTATTCACTGATCAACAACCTTGTTTCTAAATGTGGCACTCTTAAGCAGTTCAGCGCGTTGGATCGAGCTGATGTGTTTACAAGATTCTTGCAATTTCAAATCAAATCCAAAGGGTTGAATGCACTTACTGTAAGTCACTAAACAGTTCAGCATGATTTTGAAAAGATCTAATTGCAGTGATTTGGACTGATATTGCGACGGCGAGATTTGCAATATTAGAGAGATTGATCATTTTTACATCGTTATTTTCATTTTCATTTTAAAAAAGCTGAGAAAATGATTATGCTGTGATTTCTGCAAGGTTCTGCTCCAAACAAAGATGTTTTTTTCAAGTGTGTAGAATATGATGTGTAGGCCAGGACAACCCTGCAGTGACACAATATTTAAATTACAGATATTTTGACACACACATTTATCCTTTAACATAAGCGCACCTTGATGCAAGTTTAAAATTTAGCAGGAAAGAGAAAAGCTCTGACCCTCACCTGTGATGACGAGCTGTGATTGGTTTTATTCAATATGAGAAAAAATGTGGGGGAAGACCTTTTACACAGTGAGGACTTTGGTTATTTGGGAGGATTTTCCACTCTTTTCTTCACTTGGACTGAAGCCAGTCACGGTGGTTCTGACACCTGGATGCACCTTCATCATCTCCCTTTGGTTGCTATCTGTGTCAGGATGGGAGGAGACTGACCCATGACCAGCTGGAGGTGTTGAAAGCTGAAGGAAGTTACTGGGCCAAAGGATGCTTTGGTCGCCACGACAATCCTGACCACACCAAGCAGGTAGACAACGGAGGAAAAGCTGCTCATGTCAGTGTAAACTGCTGATATTTAACACTGTGTTTATCACAGTATGAAGTTGCCCCATAATGTCTGACAGCTGCCAGAGGGGTAAAACATACGGTTATATGTTAGTCCATTTAATTCCATGGTGTCAGAAGTTTGAGTTGGGCATTCATGCTGATGACTTTAACACAATTCAAGCCATTTTCCAGCCTTTCTGTCTGGCTTCTTACCTTGAAGTGTTTGTCAACATTTTGAAGCATTATTAATCTCTGGCGATACTTACCAGTCGGCTAACTAGTCCTTACACAGTGGCTATCATAGACTAAATTCATAAAGAGTCAATTCTGTGAATTTGAAACGCAGTCTCCACCGTTTATTTCACAAAATAAAAAAACACCGATAACGTTTTTCTGCATCTGCGGTGACAGTTGAGCTAACGTTAACGTTAACGCTGGCTGCAGTGCAGTTGCTAGTCTGGGTCCATGGCTGTCAAACCGACCAAGCCCCTCCGCTTGTCGGCTGACAACTCTCTGCAAAACGCTCCCGCGGCTCGTTAACGGCCCATCGACACGTTAAGCTAAGTACTGTGAAAATAAATTAAACCGCAGACATGCAAGTTACCTTGACTGTAAACCTCCGCCGATAAATGGTTTGCGGTACCTGTCCCGTCCCAGTGAGGTCTCCCTCGGACGTGAATATCATATCAACCTTCTCCTCTTTCCTTTTCTTCTTCGTCTGCTTTAATTTTTATAACTGACAACAACCAGTGCTGCCATCTCGTGTCTGGGAGTGAGGACTGCCATCATTATTATCATCCTAATAATCTATTTATTCTTTAATTTTTGTTCCATTTTACCATCTAGACGTCTTTCTGGCACAGTCCAGTCTGTCTTTTATGTTTTACAACAGTCTAAGTGTGCATGAACCAAAGGGTTAAACTTAAAGGCTTGTTTATTTTTGTTTGCTTGTTTGTTTGTTTAATTTTGTAACCTAATAAGCTACTAGGCCTACATCACAGACTAAGAAAATCAATAGGGTTTTTAAAGCTACACATTGTCATTAGATTCCCCCTCAGTCTAAAAAATATACTTTGAGTATTTAAGGGTCTGGAGGGTGCTTTGTATATTTATTATATACAAATACACATTATTCATTATATACTGGCTCATTATATAGCCTAATTTTGCCAAAGGGTCTCAATCAAAACAATAAACAACAGCAGACATAACTTGATGGCAAGATTTTTTTAACAATTTTATTGTAAACAGACGAAGTGCTCAAGTTTACTCATATAAAGTTTATACTGGCGAACTCTCTCCTCACTCTCTTAGTAGTGTTTATTGCTTAAGTTAGCAACAGGCTCCAAAATTAAACATACAGTCACCTTCATTGTCTGAAACATTTAGAATAACGTAAGCACACAACTTTACAAAAAAAAGGCCTAATGTGGGAATGTTACAAAGCCTATTTAGTCTACAGTAAGTCTAACTTTGGTGATGCTGCATCATGGGAAATGTAGGATCTTTTGGACCTTGAGCCATATAGACCAACAGTAGCTTAAAATCTTGATATTATCAGCTTCTGCTCTGCTGCTTTAATTAATTAGCGTTTTTTGTGAGTCCCACAACTTTATAGTGTTGCAACACTAAATAAGTGGAGTGTCCCTTTAAGGCACCACACATCGGTAATCCACCTGTGTGTGTAATTTTCCTGTAAGGCCTACTTGAAGCCTAGCCTCTTTTATGATCTCACAACATTAGCCTACATTTTCTCTGCATTATCGATCAATCAGTTGAAAATGTGGATAAAAGACAATAAAATGTGGATAAAACACTTTTCATAATGGAGAAAAAAACTTGGCTAATTCTTGTTTAAAAAGTTAAATATGCCTCAAGAATAACAGATTTATTTAAAGTGTTTGCATGATCCTCCTCCTTCTTTTTACACTTTAGAGGTCAGATGTTACGTTTAAAAAAAAGGCCTAAATAAACTCCACACCACTGTCATTAAAGAGAATCACCTCTCATTTTTATGCAGATTTAATTCAAAATGATTTATCTTCTCTTGTTCTCTCGTGTTAAATAAATAAGATAAAAATCTGCACTCCTGGGATGTTAAGAATAAAAACATCCTCACATAAAATGCAATCCTCCAGAGCTCAGCCTGTCACGACAAACCTGATGCAATCGGAGGTTTAGGGGTTCCTTCACCGACTCACACGAAAACAAACCAAAGATAAACTTGTGACATCAGGTCACACGAATTTCAATTCCTGGATGGCGGTGCAGAGTAAATCCCACTTCCCAGCCGGATCTCTAAAAAGGGGGCTGACTGACAAAAAAGAACGACAACACCGGAATGAGGAAATTGACGAGGGCAAGTCATGTGCAAAACAAAGTTGTTCATCGCTGATAACCATACAACCTGATGAACCGCAGGTCACTCCGCTCAAGTCTCTCACAGCTGGTCCGCGTCTCCGTCTCTCCCAGCGCTCATCCTAAACAACCAGCCGCCTTCCACGAGCCCCGCGACCGCATCCCGTGATGTCTCTCCTCCTCATCACTGTGTTGTCTTCACTTTTAGTGCACGATGCTGATGCGTGGGGCGCCAATGTCAAGTACGCGGTGAACTGCCCCGACAGATGCAACGCGGAGCGGTGCGGCGGGACGCAGCGGTGCACACGGACGGTCCTGGACGACTGCGGCTGTTGTCAGGTCTGTGCAGCCGGTAGAGGTGAGCACTGCTACCGCACGGTGTCCGGGATGCACGGGGTGAAGTGCGGACCGGGATTATTCTGCGAGTTCTACAAGGATGAGGACGATTATGGAGACGAATACGGCATCTGCAAAGGTGTGTGTGCTATTTCTGCCTGTATGCTGCATTTTGACTATGTGATGCCCTGCTGCACCAAATGCAGAATCCCACGTTATTAGTCTTTTAGGCTCCATTTGCTGATTTATAAGTAACACTACTGCAAAATAAGCAACTGTTAGAGAGGTATGTGCATACTTGTGCATCACTCTGACTTGAAACATTCACATGCTTCTGCAGTTGTAATTTGTATTTTCTCTCCATGGCCAATTTCTCTTGATCTTTGATAATCATTTGGCCTGTATTAACTGTGAATAGGGGCACTTATTTGATCCAATATTCCCCTGCTTGTTCTGCTGGACGAAGCAGACAGCTCTGAAATAATATTCTCTTTCCTTACAGACTGCCTGTATGGGACCTATGGGGTTGAGTGCCGCAAGACATGCAACTGCAAAGGTGGCATATGTGACAGGGAGACAGGAGCTTGTCTCACCCTCAAATTCTTTGCCAAAATCGCCAGCAAGCTCAAGACTGAACCACAAACAGGTGAGCAGAGAAGAACTTCTTAAATGAAAATGGGCTTGTGGCTATAAAAGGTTCTGAAAAGGCACGTCGAGTGCGAAATTGCACAGCTGCATGAATGAAAAGAGCGATGAGGTTTTTCTCTTGTGTTCTCAGGGGGAGAAGTTGGCTCAGGAGAGGTCAGCACTGCCCAGAGCACGGCTCAACACACAGACAGATCCACGGCTCCAAAGCGGCTCAACCCTCGCTGACAAGTGCTGACAAGGCTGAACCTATTCAGTGTAAATGTAGCATTAACTTATAAATGAACAGAAAGATATATTTTATTATGTTAAGCGATGAAAAACTTTTCTACCGCATTTGGAAGTTTAAATTGGTACTTCATCATCAACGCCATCATCTTTTCTAATGAAATATGCAGACTCTAATATTCTCTTCAAATTCTCCTTTTCCCTTAATCTGTTTCCAGAGTAAGTTAATAAAAATAAGTTCTCATTAGCTGCAGTATAAACATGATTCTCTCATTTCGTGTGCCTTCATACATTATTGTTTAAAAAATGAGAGTGAATGTCACAAGATCTTTCCTTGCATTGATTTGAAAACCAGAAACAGCAATATTGTTCAGAAATTCATCGTGCTCCACCAAAGTTTCCCTTATTGATTTTTTATTTGTACTGTATATATGAAAAGCAGACATGGAAATATAATGTATATGACACCAGCCTATGTAAAAAAAATGCTCTTGCAATTAAACCAAAGTTATCACTGAATATTGTCATTTCATTTTTTTTGTCAAGTTGATCTCTTTACAATGCATCATTTGGTAAAATAATTGCAGTACCTAAAATCCTAAGAAAAAGCTGTTTAGTGTTTTTACTATGTAGTAATCAGCAAACACAAGCTACTGCAGGCAGATACACAGTGAACAGTATCAATAAATGCTGTTCACTTGATTATCCTGTAATGTGGAGTACATCTCTTAAATTAAAGCTCTCTAAAATAAAACACTCATAAAAAACACAAAAAATGCCGAGGATAGTCAAATGACTTGGCAAAAATTGATATTTTTCACAGGGACAAAAACTAAAAATGTTAGTCAAAAGCGTTTAGAGACCTGCTGCAGAGTCACTTCAGCATTATCCTGGTTTTACAATTCAGTTTATTGTCATGTGTCTGTAAAAATGAGTCAGTGTATTTGCAGGAGTTTCTTAAAAACTCTTCTCTGTGCATCCATCTTTGTTATTATCTAAGTGATGAGCAGTGAACAGACAACAAATGACGCTTATGGAGAATTTTTCTTCTTCTCAGAACCATTTTTTTCTCATCTTTGAGTCTTTTTATTGCTCCAGCCCATTAAATGTAAAGAGCAGTTCTCAGCCTTTATATATCATGCCGCAGACAACCTTCATGCACTCAACCCCATGATTTCTAATAATAATTATCAATGATAGAGGAAGGAGTTACTTAAAAATGGATTTAAGATGGTTTTTTTGTCAAATAAAGGTCAGCAAGATATTATTAGCAACATGTTTCCCCACACAAATCATTTTCATTAAACTTAGTTTCGCTCTACACACATACACACACAGTTTGAGATCCACAGCTGTAAAGGTTCAGTGAGGCTACACAGACCAATGTCTATCAGACAGAGATCTTCAAACATCTGCAGTGTCAAGAAACATGATATAATTTACAGTATCTTTTCATCAGTACTGAAAAAGTGAATCATTCTCCATTGCACCTGACTAAACTGAGAAAGTTAAGGTTGGGATGAGTTCTCAAATGTTCTCATTTAAACATCTCCGGGTTTTGGTGTTAAATTAATCCCTGAATAAACTGGATCAAATCAACTGATGGACGAATTTGAGGAAGAGTACCAAAGGCCTTCATACAGAATTTCTGGAGGAATCTGACGCCTGGTTCCTTTACAAGTCAAGCTGATCCAGAAACTTCAATGAAAAATGAGAAGGAGACATTTATATTCTCAGGATGGCATTAGAGTTATTTACTCATGCCTCTCTGAACAGTGTAAAATGCAAGAGGTCTGGAGATAAGTGTCTTTTGAGTAGAAGGAATTCTCATTTCCCATGATGATGACACATACATCCAAACAAGCAGAAAGTGCTGAGAATTTTTCAGGCATCCTTGACTCTTGAGCTGCGGAACGCCCTACTTTCTAAACTTCCACAAATGGGAAAATATTCTTTGTTCCCATGCATAAAACATTTTTCTCTCATGGAAAAAAAATCTTTTGCCGGTTATAGTCTGAGAAGTGCTGCAGAGCAAAGATGCCTTACAAAAGACCTTGTCCTTGTGCATATGCAGCTACAAGGAGACACGTCTTTAATTTAGCTTTTCCTATAAAGCTCAACTGTTTTTTCAAAGGAGATATTCGCTCATCCAGCTGTTGTAGATGCAGGTGAATGGGACAGGATCACTTTAGCATGCAGGAAGGCTAATCTGGATAACTGTTCTTGCAAAGCTGCACAGTTTATTGACATTTGCTGATGTTCTCAGTCCCTCTGGATCCTCATCAAGCGTGTTGTTAGCAACACACGGTCCAGAGGGAGTGAATCAGTGGTAAATAACAACAAAATGCTGAGCTAAGCAGGAGCAGGGGGTTTTCTTTTCTGAAGACGATGAAGCTGTACGAAGATACAGCTGTTGCTGTTTGGATTTACATGAATCATGAAAAAACAAGTCATGAATAAAAATGATTTAATTTTTGAGAGACTGCGTAACAGCTCTCCAACGCCTGTAACATCAGTTTCTTCTACTGCAGGAAGGTCTTTCATCTCTTCTCTCAGATTTCAGAGAATTTCAACTTATAAAACTGAATTTAATCATTTTCCTGAGCTAGAAAATCAAAAAATGGGAGTGAATGGTGGGGTAATATTCAGTCCTGCTTAAGGAGCTGATAAAAAAAAGTGCAGGTTTCTTCATATAGAATAAACCTTCCTAGAACATTCGTAAAGCTTTAGTCTGAATTCATCAGTCTCAAATCCTTTTATAACTTGCCACAGACTCTCCGTCTTTGAAATGCAGCACAAGTGGGTGTCTTTTGAATGTTAGTGTGTTAATCAGCAATAACACTGTGTTGCAGGAAGTAGACAGATCACATTATGCATATAGCATTAAGTTGTTGCAGCCAGAAATCCATTCGGAATACACCAGAGTAATTTTGTCAATAGAAAAGTTGTGGTATACATAAAAGTTTTGTGTTCTTAAAGACGTTATTTTTTGTTGCTGTTGTTGTTGTTTATAAATTGATTTAGCACTCACACACAAAAAATTGTACACAATAACCAAAGTCCATCATATCAAGCATGTGCAAGAAAGACGGAAAACTCAGAGGGGCTTATGACGTGTCTTCCTGAGTCAAAGTGTATGATTACAGTTAAATAAAATGTAAATCAAAGCAAAAAATTTAAGTATCAGTACAAAAAATCATCTATGATTAAAGCTGTGACTGAGTTGATTAAAATTCAAATTGAAGTTGCTGTGTGTAACATTTTAGTAACAGCTACGGTGCAATTCTTTGAAATTCTCATGACTTTGTGCAAGTGGCTCATAAACCAGCACTGAATCATTTGACTGAATCTCAATTGATTGTCACAATATGATAAACATATTGCCTGTAAATGTCCCATTTCAGTATTCATTACGCCACCTGTACTTCCATAGCACAGTTAAAAAAATCTGGATTGTGTTGTAATTGGTGCTTTAAAACAACAACAACCAAACAAAAAAACCCTCAGATTTAATATCGTCAGTCTTTGTAATTTGAGCTTTTTAAAGTATTGTTTTAGACTGAAACTTCAGGTCACTCATGGTCAAACATGATGAGTGACCCTTGATTGCAAGTGGATGATTATTCTCTCACGTCACTTCGCAGCATTAAAGTGGACAACATGTAATCAAGATTAAAATTAAATCAAACATTTTGGCCCAAGCCGCAAAATAATCCTGTGGCAGCTAAAAATATCTGTTATGAGCCTCACCTCTGACTCCTACTGCTACAAAGAAAATGTTTTCCAGTATTCAGCTTGTTTATTTCCTGTGCTTCCTGACACCTGTGAAAATGGCCCTTCTTCCTGTTGTTGTTGTGTCTGCTCAGGACAGGAATTTAAAAGCAAGGATTTTTTTTCTTTTTTTTTTTTTGTTCTTTTTTTTTCTTTCCTTTTCTTTTTTAAGTGTCTCTCAAAAAGCTTGGAATTTATAAGTGACACACAAGCCCTCACCGGGAGTTAGGAGAGGACACTTCCTGTCCGCTTTGTTCAAGTATTATGTAAATGAAAGCTTAACACCTAAAAGCCCATAAACAAACAAGCCTGGAGACAAATGCTGAAACACTCTTAAGTTTTATTTGCTTATAAATCAGATAAATATGAGGGACAGAGGTGTGATTCTGTTAGAATAGTCCAATTTTTTTTTTTTCAAACCACACCTTCAGGCAAGGGAAATTTAATTCTATTGCACATGTCATTCCTACAAGCTACTCAAAATGCTTTTTACAAAAATAAAAACAAACAAACGAACGAACAAACAGTCACACGTGAAAAGAAATAAAAACAACAAAAAACATTACGGTAGACAGTCAGAAATATTTGAATTAAAATGTAATTAGAAATACAAAAAAAGAAATAAGAACAATGTAAGCAATAAAGTTTTAGTGAAAAGAGAGAATTTATTTTTTTTTAATGTTACAAGAAAGGCAGCACAGTTTTTACTTACATTTTTTCCTCATTTTAATTACAACAATTCTAAATTAAAGGCAGTGTATTAATGTGCATTAAGGCTTAACGACTTTCGTTTCCTGGAATTCAAAGTTTCCTATGATAAAATTCCTTGAGAAAGACATTAATTTACTGCAGGGATGTATGTCCTCAATCCAAGGACAAGGTGACACACACACACACACACATACACGCACGCACACACACACACAGTGAAACAGACAGGTATGGGAGCCGTCTGCGAATGAGGACAGGAGTGTTCGTAAGTGCTCGGGGCTCAAATGTTCCTCTCATTCCCCTGAGAACTCACAGACCGAGGCCTCGCAACCAAACAAAGGACCCTGGAAAATAACAGGAAAGCGTTGGTGAGAAATACCCTTTATCTGACTCCCCGAACACGTCACTGCCGCCTCCACAGAAACAAAGGTGCGTGAACGGAGTAGTAAATAACACTGATTTACTGCAAATAGATGTTCTGGTATTTACAGTTTGGCCCTCCCTCAACAGGTTGTTTATTGTAGCTGCAGAATGACAAGGCTTATTGGAGACAACACATAAACACTGTAAACAAGGAAATTAAGTGGCTGATTGCACTGATGAAAAGAAGCAAGATGCACTTTGATTCACGGGCTGTCATTTCGCTTGATTCAAAATGGGATCCAGCCTGATTAATTAATTCTTTGGCTCCTCTAATCCAGTTACTACTACTACTTTCTTCTTCTTCTTTTTTTTTAAATCAGAAACTTCTTGCAGTGAACTGGCAAAACAAGTGTCTTGAGCCTTGACCTCAGTGACCCGACAAATCTTTGACCCCTGAAAGTGACGTGTGAAGAAACATTTCCCAGCAGGTTTATTATCACACCTCAGAATTTTAGAGTGTTATAATTATAGTTTTAGAGGTCAGTCAAAAGAAAGAGTCTATTTGTGTACTGTTAGTGTTTTAAGTGTGTTTTCCTGTTTCTGTTGGTGGAGCTACATGATCATTTTTAGTAAGAGCATTAGGTTTGGCTCCTAAAAATTCCTCTTCATGACTTCGTCCTTCTTTCTGCTTCTCTCTGTGCGTCACAAATAGCATAAATTCTTTTCTTTTTACCACCACACCCTGTTTTTACAAAAAAGCAATTTTTTAGAAAACACAGAGCCAGTAACAAACTGTTTGAGACAACATCATGTCGTGTGATATCTGACTGTGTTGTGATCAAACCTACTGTGATGGGAAGTTTTTATCTTTCCTTTGTGGTTAAATTTGCAAAAGGTTTCAAAAATTTTATTAACAAGTAGATGAAAAAAGACAAATAAACTGTTTTTAGGTATATTAAAGTCATTTCAGTAAATTTATTAATGTTTATTTTAGTTAAATTGCAAAAATGACACCAAAGAAGTTTGGAAACAGGAAATATTGATTTGGGATGTAATGCATGACCAGTGCTGGGGAGCATCTAGTTACATGTAACTAAATTACATAATTGATTTACAAAATACATGTAACTGTAATCAGTTACAGTTATTGAAAAAAATGTATAATCAAATTCCACTTACTTTTGAAAATACTAATGCTTACAAAGGGGGTTACATCTGAATATTTTCTGTAAAAGCTTAGGCTATGTGTTGAATATTATTAATTTTCTTGCTTTGCATGCTTTTAATACACGCAATGCCTTCTTTTGTCATTTCCAGTCAAGGTTGTTTAGCAAAGTTTAATGCTATTCTGATGCTTTTGTTTGGTTCTCTTGTTTAAATTTGCAGCGCCCCACAACTGCCATCACAACCGCCTGGTTCAAACATTTGAAAATGGTTAAAAGTTGTAAGCATTTGTTAGAAATTTAGAAAAGTAATCAAATGTAATTAGTTACATTACTTTGATAAAGTAATTGAAATAGTTACTTTATTTACTGCATTTTAAATAAGGTAACTGGTAATCTGTAACTTATCACATTTCCAAAGTAACCTTCCCAGCCCTGCTCATGACTCACAAAAGTTAGTTAAATTCAGACCAGAATCAGTTAACCTCCAATTATAATTAACAAAAATAAACTGGTCCTGTCAGAGAAATGTTGGGTGTCATTCACATATTAAACACAAATGACTTACAGTCAGTTAGACAATAAACTGAAGACATCTCTCTTCATGAGCTCAGTGTAGTGAAATACTTTGTAGGTCTTTCTTGTTCAGTACATAATCAACAAATGTTGCATTATGAAGACATTTTCATATTCTCTGCAGTTTTACTGAAATTCTACTTGAAGAGACTTTACTGCATGAATATGAAATGCAATGATTTGTCTAACAGAGAGTTATGGTGCAGACTCGGTCTCCGTGCCAGGTCGACCAGGGATTGAGCAGATCCTGGCAGAGCGCTCTGCAGGGGGGCGTGCAATGGCAGGAAGTCCTGAATCCTTTCGGTGGAAGGCGGAGCTGGGGGGATGGAGGGTGTCTAGGAGATGATCAAGAGGAACAATGAGGAAAAGCACCGCTTTTATATGGGATGAGACTTAACAGAGGGACAGAGCACAGGCAGTGATTGGATGAATGGGATTCAGTGGGAGGAAGGAAGACAGAGGAGAGGCTTGACCAAAGAAGAGAAGGTGTAAATGAACCCAGCGAAGTCGCATCACTGAACTACAGCAAAGTTCAAAAGGTGTGACGTAGACTGTTTGTGCTATTGAGGGCAAGTAGTACACAGGATTTTGCTGCTGATATGACTCTCTAAAACAGATTCTAATACAAAAATATCTATAAACCAATGTATTTCAATTTATCTTTGCAATACATTTGGTATGTACTGTATGGTTGTTAAACTATAATAATAATAATAATAATAATAATAATAATAATAATAATAATAATAAATTTCAACTTATATTGCGCTTTTCTAAAAT
>JAQLOL010000011.1:17156199-17167467 GCA_029783665.1 Naso thynnoides
CATGAATGTGAGGATGCTGTAGACAAATGGTCTGGCTGACTCAGCCAATCGGAAGGATTATAAGCAGATATATGGGGAGCTGAACTTTACATAAGACTGCAATGGTAACGCCACATTCTCTTGTGCAGCTGTGTAAGGAAGTAGTTATGACTTTTGTCTGTGTTTGGGGGATTCCTGATCTGCCTAATATTTTGCAGGTGTTTCATTGCTTTTGTAACACACACGGTCTCAGCTCACAAGCAGAGGAAGGCGACGATTTACTGAACACTGAGAAGATACATCAGTGCTGTTGCTTGCTGGTCATTTTTTGGAATAATCTTTCAAACTAGCTTCCAGTATCACTCTCTTTCTAATAAAATGTATCCTTAAGTTAATTTCATATTTCTCCAACATGTTTAACTAGTAGCACAACTTATTCAGTTGTATTAGTCATGTTGAGACTGGAGTGTATGCATAAGAGGAAGTGAGTGTACAACTTTCAATTTGAATGGATGTGCCACATCTGGGCGGGCCAGTGTGGAATCAGTGAAACAACATGAAAATGACTCTAATCTACAAATTTTATCCAGAGCATTATGTCTTATAACCTATTACAGCATTACTGAAATGCTAATTTCCTTTAAGCAACCATAGCAAATTTATTGTTTCTGTACTTTTCAGGTAGGTTTTAGTCATGTAGCGGACCTCCTACTACTGCTGCTGCATGGACTAGCATTATGCAAGATCTTGCTAATTCTGGTGCAGGACATACAGATGGCGAGACTGTTACATGCCATCCAAAACCCTGACCCCCTGTTTGGCTGTTGGCTGGCAAAGTAGAACACTAAATCATGGCTGGATTAATGTAGTTGTGCTACATGAGGCTTGTCTGTTGCTAAGATGTCACTGACTGGGTGGCAATGCAGAAAGGCAGAAAAGGAGAATTAGAATAGATTTACAATAACAAGACTGAAAAGGTGAGAAGCACAGGACGTGTAGGGTGATGATACAATGGCAGAGAGACAAAAAAATCCCAAAACATATCTGACAACTTGTTTCCCCAATCTGGTGCTTTAATTGATAAGAAAGATTTAAAAGCAAACAAGGCACGAGCTAAGGTTGAAGGGGGAGAGATATGATGACCCCAGTGTGCCAGGAATGTCTGCAGTGCACAAGCTGTGCTGCTGGAAAGCCCAGAGATCAGGTTCCCTGTCAGCTGCCACACTCGACTGTTCCCATGCCTAACTCTGTGACATCGTTTTATTGAGAGAGAGGAAAGGATGGAGACTAAAACTGCAGCAAAAACTGGGGTTGTGAACAAAAAGGAAATTATAGGTCAGAGGAACAAGTTGACATTTTGCGATCCATCCATCAATGACAGAGCTACTGCCAGCAACAGTAGAATGTAACGTGGCATTATGTCACATTTTTTATAAATTATACAAAACAAAAATGCAAAAAAACAACAGCACTTCACTATTTTTATTTAGTTGCTTAACTGGAAAGAGTATAACTTCCTCCTCTGGTTGCCTGGCAAACTGCAAAACGGCACGCGTGCATTACAGTGATACATTGCAAAAAGGTGATGTGATGTTTTGGCAATTTGTTTTTTACAAACTGAACAAATAAGACATTACTGAGCTTTACATATGTTGGAAGGTTAATTTTGTTACTATTCCACAGAGTCAGGTTAGCTGTTGTCCTGTTTCCACTCTTTATACCAAATGTAAGTTAAGCTAATGGCAGATGCTCACTGTAGCTTCAAATTTGCAATACAGATATTTAAAAAAAAAAGCCCTGTAACTTTATGTCATGAAGCAAATGAGTGTTTAAATGTCTAACTGCTTCTTTGATATTGATTAAATTAACTTGTTTACACTCTGTAGGCTATGCTAGGCGAACTGGTTGCTGGCGGCTAGCTTCAAATTTACTGAGCTTACTGACTGCTCACAGCATTGTTTTACTATATAGACATAAAAGTGGTGCCAATCTTTCCATCTAAAGTTGTTCAAGAAAGCTGACAACAACAGTGACAAAAGTAGGCTAAACTGAATGTATATAGTAGCCTACCTTTAAAAACATCAATTAACAATTGTTTCACAGAAAAAGCATTAAGTGGTTGAATTTTTGCTTTAACATACAACATTAAATGAGCGAGACGCTTGCTAGTTCAACCACAGAATCTGTGCTTGCCAAATAATATCATGAAGGTTAATACAGAATCATCTTCCCTAAAACTTCAAGTGCAAACAATATCTCTGTGGAAAATGACCACAAGTGTGTTTTTTTCAGTTCTCCCTCTCACCTCTGACTGTAGCACCTTGTATTTTCCTTTAAAATATCTCTTTCCATTTAGTATAGCCACATCAACAGTATCATTCATCCAGTGTGTCAAACATATGCAAAATGAATCAGCCGTCAATTTGGAGCCTTCACCATCGTTTCTGCGCAGGACTGCCGCTCAGTTGCCAGACATACTGTGACACATGGTGTGGAGGAAAATGGAGAGGGAGGGGCGGTGATGCTAGAATGGGTAACGAGTGTATCATACTAAAAGCGACGCATTGTGGGCTATGAAGGGGGCCACATATGGCGTCTAAATTGGTGTGTAGACAAAATAGACATTGACTCATCACATTGATTCATGCAAGAAAGTGCAGGGGGTTTATTTGGCAGCAGCAGGAGCAAATAGAAATTTTATCTCCAAGGAAGAATCCTTCTGTGAGTGTGATACATCATATTGTCCACCCTCACTTTCCTTCTTCTCTTCTGCTTCCATCTATACACCTTGATCTGTCTCTCTGTGACTCATAGTGGGTTGTGAAGGTAGTGACTGATCATAGACTACTCCCCTACCCCATCATACAGGGTACTTTCCGTCCAAGGTTAAATCATGACAGACCTGACATGTGTGTTTGATTCTAATGGGTCAGGCTGTGAGCACTGCTGTCTGTGACTGTTTTGAAGCCCTTCCTCTTTCACATCCTCTCCAACCATTAGCACTGCAACAGCACAGCATGAAACATGCCCTCTTCTCACCTCTGAAAATTTACAGCAGGAGTCTAACAGAAACAGACTGCTCTCGAGGTAGCAGCTTTAGTAGCAGAGGGTTATATTTGTCTGTAACACATGTGGGTCATGGAGGCCCTACTGTGCAGACTTTAGGGGGAAGCTCAGTGTTATTTAAAGGGTCGACAGCACTGACTGGCAATGTGAATTTTGTGTTTCCTCTGTTCCATGTTTTACAATGTTTTTTGCTGTTAGCAGGTTACAAAAGTGAGTTGTGCACACAGCTCACATAAAAACTGAATCGTAGGCTTTCTATCAGGTTAACGTGGATTTCAGATTTTATTTAGTGTAGGAGAGATGGTTGCTGATGAATCACTGACAGTATTTATGCCAATACCAGGTGGACTGTAGATGTCGAACATGCTGACTTGCAAACACAGTTCAGTTTTCACTTCCTGTGTGTCCACCACTAGTCACATCTTCCTGGCTTTGCTTTGGTGTACTAGCAGAGAGGACATCATGAGATTTTCAAAAACTGAAAGATATAATATTTGATAGATAGATAAATAGATAGATAGATAGATAGATAGATAGATAGATAGATAGATAAGAATTTACAAGAGTAACTGTTTGCACGTTTTTGACCCTCCATAGTGACTTCTCTTTTTTATGGATGATTGACCTTTGCTTCATCCAAGGAAAGTTGGCACAGGCTTTACTGGCAAGATCTGGGGCCAGTGTGGCGCAGCAGCTGCTGAAAATGCAAATCTGAGGACTGAAGACGGACAGATGGTGTAATGGCACTGCTCGCCACATGTTAAACAATACATGTCTGCTATTCATCAGTGAAACGTTAAGGCTTCAAGCATTAGATCATTTACAATGCTGTGATCATTTAAAATCCCTAGACATAAATTGTTAGCCTATTCCCTCCCTTGAGAAACCATTGTCCATCATCCTACAGAATACCCACTATTAGTCGTGGCAAGCTTTAGGATTTCTCCACATATCAAAGTGATGTGCAGCAATACACTGCATTTAAAGAATCCGCAAGAATGTGTTTTTTTAAGCCCTCAAAAAAGGAAAATTTGAAAGCAAATACAACTATTAGATTAAATTCAGCTTTGATAAACTTAAAAATTAACAGCAGTTGTTAGCATACCCAGCTAACTAGCTTAGCCTAGCCACATTGTTGTCCATATCAATTTAGAAGTTGATTCCAAGGCAGTAATCCCAATTTCTGATTTAATGCATCCAAGAGTATCTACCCAGGAAAACATGGATGCTGGCAAATGACAATTGTATTTTAAGTCTCTAACATATTAGCACAATTTAGGAGAGACAGAAGGAGTGAAACCAAATGCATGCAAAGATTTAACATTTGCCAAATTAGTTAGCTATCTACAGCTCATGAAATCTGACCGTTCAAGTTGTCATCTCAGCAAAAGAAATGAGTATCTGAAATGAAGACCAAAAAAAAGAAGAAAAAAAACTTCTACAAAAAATAACTCATGCAAACGATGTCCGTGAAAAGCACTTAGCACATTTATGTTTACTATTTTAGCCTAAGTTACTTTATGGCAACCACAGGCAGCAGATCTAAGTTGAGTCCAGTTTTCTCACGACAGAGTGCTCCCTTGCCGCTGTTGTGACCAGCCACTTCCTGTGGTCACAAAGATTTCCTGCCGCCATCCCTACTCGACACCAACATTTTTGGCAGTTGGGGCAGTGTGTAAAGTCTCAATTAGAAGAACTGAATGCTCTTCTTTTGCACCCAAAATATATGATTTAGGTTACTTTAGGTTGTATTTTTATCCCCCCCAGAATCCTCCCAAGCACAACTTTAATTTCCCAAAGGATGAACCAGACTGTGAAGAGAGGCCTCCATCTCCTCTCCTCCAAACAGGCTCAATGCAAACAAAGATGTGTCAAACAGCAGCTCAGGCTTTCTGTGTGCTGTTAGCTTCAGTACATTCCCATATGGGGAACAAACTGTGCAAGCACTGACAATGAGCAACCTCCTGATGCTGTGAGATGGGTCCTGTATTCATACGAAGGTCTGCGGAGTCGCATTTAAGGTCTCATCAAACATCCTCTCTTGCTCAGACCTCTTGATATCCATGTTTCCTGTATGCAGCTGTAATGTTATCCAGGATAAAGGTTGCTATTATTATATTAAAGCCAAAAACAGATGATATTATTGTATCATTCCCAAACACAGAACCTCTTTTGGTTTATCATCACAAGTATGGGTTTACAGTAAATGCTTGTGTCCCTCCGCAAGCAAAAATGATTTGTTGTAAATTTCAGTGTCCCTTTAGCTGCTGTGAGAAGAAATTTCATCACTAAAGACTTGTCCAGTATCTGTATTTTACACTTTACGATTCCACTGACAGATGCATATTTTAACCAAACAACAAGGCGTCCCTGTTCCTAAGACAGTTTGGCTCACCATCCATTTTACTGATGGACACAGACAGAAAATAACTCAGGGACGAAATGAAGACAAACACTAATGGTTGTTTGAAAGATTTGTACCCCTCATAGAGAAGTCAGTCCATCCTTTCTTTTCTGCTTGATATGTGTTTTCAGATTCAGTTTTATTGGACTGCCACAGAGCCACAAATATGTTGCATTATGTGAAGAAATTATAGCGCATGCCACCAAACCTCAGGGTGCTGATTTGCGAGACTATCTTTGTGTTGTCTTTTTAAGTATGTGTTTGTGGTCTCTGTGTGTGTGTGTGTATGTGTGTGTGTGCGTGTGTGTGTGTGTGTGTGTGTGTGTGGCCATCTGTGCTGTGTAGGCCACTGAAATGTTGTTTATAGTGAAGGTCAGAGTGTCTCTTCCCACTGACTGGTCAAAGTTCTTAGACATGCTGTGAGAAAATTCTCCAATGCAAGATGTCTTGAATGCTATTTGACAGTTGAGACAGAAGTAAGTGTTAAAAGACTCGAGCAGATGGTGATGTCGATCGTAAATCACTACTGTGGAAATTAAAAGCTCCGTCATACAGCCATGTTAATTATCTAAGAGATCAAACTTGATGTAATTACCAAACTTAAAGACAAATGGGGGCTTCATTAAAACCTCTACCTCTATTTTAAGTTTTCTGTCAGAAAGAGTTCCTCGTTTTTCAATGCAAGCCTTACTTTACTGGCTTACTCCTTTGCCAACCTCATATTACGCTGTCATGCTGCTCATTGTAAAGACACAGACACACATTAAAAAAAGCTCATGGCACATTTATCGGCACACACAGGTGTTTTACAAGGACACGAAAGGCACCTCTAGCGGCCTGTTTTATTGTGCTGAATAGACAAAACAGGTAGTAAAGTGTTCTTGCAGAAACTTTGCAGCTGCATCATAAATTTGCTCACAAACATATCAGGCAGTATCAGGGGGTTCACAGGAAGTAGTGAAGGCAAAAAGAATGACTACACAGTGTAGAAGATCCAGGCTTCAAAACCAAGTGGACCACCTTGAACTTCATTCTTTTGTTGCTGCACTGAAAACTGTCATTTTAATATTAATGTGTATTTGCTCTGCTAGCACCCTCCCTTGCCTGGTAAAGCACCCAGTGTTATAAGTCATTTTACTTTATTGTCAGCTTTTGTACAAATGTGTCAATAAAAAGAATGTGATGGTACTTGTGCCCTCTATCACAAAAAGTCAGCGAGGAACTGATCAGTTCCCTGCCAACTACAGTCAGTCATGGGCAAATCCACAGCTTCTCAAGTAGCAGTGACTGAGAATCTATAAGTGAATTCAGTATGATAATTTTTGCTTCTGAGTCAAGACAACAAAAACATATTAAGCCTCCTTATCCATAGGATACCCACTGGGATATGTGAAGTGGTTTGTGTAGAGAATGACATTGCTTTACAGTATGGTTCATTTGATCACCACTCTAAAAGGAGAAATTTGTGACCAGCACAGTCCTGAGAGCTGAAGTTCGTCTCTGACATCATGGAGCTGAAAACAAAACTTAGACAATCCATCAAAAAATACAATAATTGCTTGATTTAAAAGACATGAAACTCGCTGAATGTTTAGTGGCATCCTCTCCGACACTAAACACAAAGCTAATATTTACATTATGATATTTAACCCAAAAGCGATTCTTTCAGCTGCTTCACCAAACAAACAAACAGTTGTTTCCGGGTTTTCTATCTGTGTTTAGCTTCATGTTTTAGTGTTGGTACATGAGAGGACACCACTGAACATTTGGGGAGTTTCATGTCTTTTGAAAGGAGCGTTTAGTGTATTTTTTTTGACTGATTGTCTGAGTGCACAAGCTCCTCGATTGTTTATAGCTAGCAGCGATGTTAGCAACAAACTCCAGCTCTCAGGATTGCACCGGTTGTGATAATAATACCGTAGAACATCATATATTATCATAAATATCCTCATCATTATAAGGTTTAATGTTCAAAAAAAAAATTTAAAAATACTTCTTTAGGGCTGAAAAGTGATATTTCTTTAATCTTGTAACAACATTACACAATATATTGTAATAGCAATAAGAATCTACAGTCATGCTTGCAGCTCTGATGTACTCAAGTACAACAACATTTTGAGCAAAATGCTAACATCAGCAGGCTAATATACTGATCTCACTGTTACTTCAGTGACAAATGAACATGTTGATGTTAGCAGGTAATGCTGGCCAAGATCACCATGTGTTCACCTTTTTACTTATTACTGTAGCACTAAACATAATGTGAAGCTGAGGCTGATGGGAATGTTATGTGTTTTCAGGAATTTTGTCATGCCATTATAGTAACTTGTGTTTCTTGGCATGGGACACTAATAGTACACTAATAGTTCAAAAAGTGAGTACTATATGTCCACTGCTTGCATTGGAATTTTGAGTTATTTGCTCTCACTGTATATAGGCTTGTCTTCTGCTTTAATTCATATTCTGGTTCTTCTTTTATATTCCTCCAATTGTTTATATTCAAACTTTTCTCTGTTTATCTTAAATAAAGAGAGCATGTGAACCCAGTCGCTGCAGATGGCAGGCAGGCGGGATCAAAAGCAAAACTCCTTTTTGTAAATAAACAGAGGCTTAGTGACTTGACAAAGACTGAACTGAAAACTTCACCTAAAAACAAATGCAGCTAACAAGGGGATGAGATGCAGGTGGAGAAGCTCAGGAGAACAGAGTGAGAGGATGACACGGGAAAGGAGCTGATTGGCTGGGGAAAATACTGATCACAAAACAAGGCTAACGAGGCTGATACAGGGCAGGAGGGGAAGGAAGCAGTTGATTAGTCACCTTGTTATTTTAGAATATAGGATTTATTACTTAGTAGTTGCTGTAAACACATCATTTCCCCATGATTCTCTTATATACGTCTGATAGAACCAACAAAATATAATTAAGCAGGAACATAAAAATTACAATGAGTTACAGTCTGATGGTCACAATTCTTCATGCTGTTCCTGCAAAAGCTAAAAAAAAGACTAACTTTTCCACTTATCTTACTTTTTCTCAATTTATTTATAGATTTTGTCATGATTATGCTTTCTATCCCCATATGACAATTTATAACCTCTAAACTAGACCACAGTGTAATGAAAATTTTAAATTGTGTTTCTGCTCTCAGCCAGCACCACGATGTTATTTACCATTTTAATTCACAGCAGCACAGGCCAGTCCCAGCAGTGCTGTTAACTCAGCCCAGTGCAGGAGGCATGAAATTGTAAAGAAGCTGTGGCACCAGACTGGCAACACAGCAGGTGACTCCGTCAACAGACGCGTCCACCAGACTGTTATTTATGCTCAGTGTGTGTGTGTGTGTGTGTGTGTGTGTGTGTGTGTGTGTGCGCGCGCAGAATCATTGTTTAGGCTTTAAGAGAATCAAATGAGTAGGAAGCAACAGGGTTAGCGCTTAACAGCGCTTACTCCCTCCAGTATTAGTTTTAAATGATCCCACACAATGAAAAATTTTCCCTTCAATGAACTTTAGATGATAGCTTTCACTGCTGTTGAAGTAAGAGCACTACCCACATTTTTTTTCCCAAATCGATATAGCAAAGTGGAAAGTGGAGAAAAGATGGAGCAGAGATGGACAAAAGATAATAAGCAGCCTAAGTTATGGTCACCACAGTGCAAAACAAGTAAAGAATGATCATTTTCTCAGAGGAATCCAGAGTTGTGAGCGTGTTTGTGCTTGCACATGCATACAGGACACACATAGTTGAACGGAGTGGGTTTGAAATCACCACAGCAGTTTTTCTGCACTTGCTCCAGCACTGCCTGGAACACTGCTGGGCTGCATCTGGTCCACATCTGGACCTGTGGGCTGTTTGGACCTCCACCAAGACAAGCTCGACCGGAGCCACAGATAACATGGCAGCGCTTAACGCTGACAGCAGCAATCTCTGAGCAGTGGCATATGTCACTGGATGATGCAGAGGCTCAAACAATATATTTTGTTTATGGAAACAATATATGTAGGGTGATTTATTGCATGTGTGGTGTTGCTTTTGAGTGTAATCATATATAAACTGCATGTATTGATGTGGAGGTTTTAGGTCTAACCACAGTTATTTGTCATATTTAGTCAGAAAGAGAAGGATTTTGTCATTTTAAAACTTCAAAACAGTTTCAAAGGTGGCTGAAGGACAGAGATACAAAATGTTCCAGTGAGACAGAGAAAGAGTGGTATGTTCAAATATCTATGTAGGTGGCTGAAAAGAGAGGTTTGGCCTGCAGTCCTGTTATCTTGTTTATGATGTGTTCTTCCCACAGTTACCCCTCTGCCTCTGCCTCATTGGAATGCTCTGTCTGTCTTTAAATTCCGTATTGTTCCATGATTGGAATACAAATCACAAATACCTAAAAAAAAAAAAAAAAGTCCTATCGAGCCACACAGATGCAGTAGTTTGGGTGTTTTTTACTAAAAGACAGGTGACACATTTTGCCAGAACTGAAAATGACATTGGAAAAACACAGAGATCCTACTGGAAGAAAATATTTTCCATTAAATGAACTTAATGAAAAGCTGAAATGAACAGACGGCCACATTTGTGCTAAACACTGATGACTATTACACTCTCCCTATTATGCAAGTACATCATTCTAGTGCTTGAAATTTGCAGAATATTGTGAGTCACTAGATTGCTTCATTATTTCAGGTCTAAAAACCCATGTTGAATTTTAAAGGGGTGCTATTATGAGTCCTGCATCATGTGTGCATAGTAGAAAGTTTGCCTGCAAGTTTAACTTGTGCCTGCATGTGATCAAAGCAGATTTCTTTTCACTTTTTACAGATAAGAGTTGCTGTCATGGACGACCAGTGCGGCTCCCACAGCTGTCCCCAGCGCAGCGGAGGTCAGGCCGGCACAGAGATTCAGAGGCAGGAACGACCGAGTGTCATCAGGTGTGGGTGGCTCAGGAAGCAAGGAGGTTTTGTCAAGACTTGGCACAGTCGCTGGTTCGTTCTGCGAGGGGATCAGCTCTACTATTACAAAGACGAGGAGGAGACCAAAGCCCTGGTAAGTCTGAAAACACGCTAAGAGACTGATTCCCTTAGTCACTAAATAATAGAGGCCCTCACAAATGCTCAGAAGTCCTTAAATCATGCAGGAACTTGCATAGTGGAACATGTATTAGTATTTAAAGTATTTAAATTAATCTGTTGTGCTTCATTAAGTACTAAAAACAAGAAAAATTAATTTCACAAACAATCATTTGGGCTGCTATACATCTATGTACTGTTTCCAAATAAATAAACAAAGCAGTTAAATCACCTCTGAGCCGATCAAGCTGACAGATTGATTCCAGCAGTCAACTAAGAAACTTGAAGAACTAGCAGACATTAACCATAAACAGTTGATCAGATCAGAGAAGAACAGTGCAGATGGAAATTGTTGGAAATAATTTGGTTCCTCTACTGTGCTGTTGCTCCTGCTCTTAGTGAGATAAGTTCATTTAAAGGAACAGTGTGTAAGAAATGTACAGCAAGTAATCATATAATCATTCCATATGTCACCAGAGACTAAGGAATCATGCTAATTTGAAATACTGATCTAACTGACAACAATTGTACAGCCAGGATATTTGCATGTAAAAATTTTATTTGCAGCCCCTAAATCATGTTTACGTTTTGGTTTGTGTTTTGGGCCTGTTGTGTCACCCACTGCTCTCTCCCAGTCAAAGCATCAGTGGCATTTCAGCCTCCGGGTAGCCAGCTAAGTGAGCTGGGAGGGGAAACAACACACTGCAGTGTTTTGAATTTGACTGCAGCAATGGTTTTGGCCACAATCCTA
>JAQLOL010000011.1:17167567-17223259 GCA_029783665.1 Naso thynnoides
GAAAGTCTGTGCAAATGTTTGTTCCCTTACAAAGACTAAATTAAGAAATGAATGTAGTTCTCAAACATTCAAAGTGCCATGTCCTTGAAACAATGGACACCTGGGGTCGACACAGTAGTTGCATCTAACAGCCAAATGACATAAATAGATCAGCTCTGACTCTAATGATTCAGGTGGTTTGACTGTTTGACTAAACATCAAAATAAACTGTTGTTGTGAGCTTGTTTCGCAGATGTCAACACACAAAGCCGCCCTGAGAGGAGAGGAGACAATGAGCGATGAGGACAATAAGTCCGTCTCTAACGTTACTGTAACTAGGCAGCCTCTCTCATTGAGCATGTGTCCTCTGAACAAAGAGCAGGACCAGACAGACTCTGACTCTCATTACAGAGACACAGCACGGACATGTGCAAACGAGGAAGAGGAGGAATGAATAATGAATGCCATTTTCTTAGTTCAATAGTGCAGGTCTTCAGCAAACTGTCTTTGGTGAAGGTGAGCTGATGAGTGGGATGAAGAGGAATTAGATTCTGTTGTCTTTTTCTGTTTAAGAGCTGCTTTGGGATCAGTTTGCTGGGATTGGGCATCAGAGAGCACAGATCACAAATAATATTAAAGGAATAGTTTGACAATTTAGAAAATATACTCAGTGCGGAAAATTGGAATAAAAAGCTGCTACCACTTCAGTGCACATGTGCAGATAGACAGGTGCGTCAAAGAAGACCGAGGGCAACAATAGTAAAACAAAGAAGTCCTGCACATTATCCTCTATGCTTGCAATTTCTGGAGGTTTATTGAGAACAAAAAATCAAATAACCTGATGAATGTCTGTGTAACAAAACTCTGTTCCCAATAAACCTCCACTAACTGCAAGCATAGACGACAGCAAGCGGGACTTCGCTGGACAAATATATCATGCAATACACTATCCACTTGCATGGACTACAGGAATATTCAACTTTTGATTCTTATGTCTAAGCACTGGCAGCCCTCGGTAAAGATTATGGTCTGCTTTAATACAGAATAAATCAGCATTGGATCAAGGACAAAGAACTTGTTGCTGTTGCTACAAAATGTGCAGGACATAAAGGGACATAGAATTTTGTTTCACTACAGCCTACCTACCTAAAGTTAGTGCATGAAAAAAACATAAAAACAGTAGAAAAAGAGCCTATAAGAACACTAAGACAATAAGACAATATGAAGCTAAGAACCTAAGGTGTATAAAACGTGACATTACAAGACAAGGCACAGGAGAGCAATTTTTGAGTAGAAACATTTATATGTCCAGCAGTGGCAGCAGCAGCAAAAAAATTGTAATGGACATATTATTTCATGAACAAAAGGCATACATGTCATAAATCAGCATACATAGAACAGTGCCACATATCAACCAGCCCAGCTACCGCATTGTGACTCCAGCATGGTACATACATGTAGTCCAATCTCCGAGCATAATCCAGGCAGTGATTGTGCTGCACACAACATATTTAGGAATGCAAATGATCTGTATGTACACATAAATTCTAGGAGGCTTTGTTGAGCTAGGAGTCTGTTCACAATCTAAATGCAATATAATCCTAAAGTTATTAAGAGTGAGTCAGTTACTTAGCCCTCATTATTAATTAATAACAAACTCTTGAAGAATTTTCTCTTTCCTGTTTCTAGACAACAGCTGTTTCAGAACAGAAGTTCTTTATTTGCCTGCACGAAATTACACAAAGGCCTATAACTTTTTCTAATATCTATTCCACCCAGACAATATCCTCTTTTTCCAGAGGAAACTTGAACACTTGAGCACTATTGAAATCCCCATTCTGCTCATCAACCCACACTCCTTTGTCTGGCTGATTTCCCAGCGAGCTCAGCTCAGCCAAACCCGAGCCACATCAGCAGCAGAAGTCTCTGAAGGTCAAAGCTCCAGACCTGAAGGTGGGCCACCGGCCAGACGCAGGGAGAGGAGATATTCTTCACTGCTATTTCTGGGCAGCTCCAGTTCTTAAGCATGAGTCTTATATTAGGAGCACAGACAGTTTTGCATTAGTTCTCAGGGCAAAACTGAGGTAGATACAAATTCTGTGAAGCAGTTCTTCATAACAGTTTACAAAAAAAAATGATACAAAACAATTTGATTTCTGCTGTAATATTTTCTCCATCTATATTTAGTGTTATTCATCAATGTCCTTACAACTTCAGTGACCTGTTCTGTTCTTTTTCCAAAACAAAGCCAAAATCAATTTCAGATACCTAAAAGAAACTTAGATACTTTTTGCAGAGACTGGGGAAGTTCAATAAATCTAGGTCAGACTCAGAGTAGTTTGTTCAAAGCCTTTAAATCTCTGTGACCTCCAAGGTTGAGCAGCTTGGAAAAGCACAAAAAGAACGCTCAAACATGACACAGTAAGAGGAAAAAAAAGATAACTAGTCTAGAGTTTTCAGCATCCTGACCTGAAAGAAAGAACACAAGTAGGGCAAAGAGGAGAAATAAGTCGTTCCAAGCATCCAACAATGATGTTCAAGATCAGGGCAAATATATACACAAGCACACAACCACACTGAGATAGTCCGTACATCTGTTAATGGGCAGTGGAGCTCAGTCTCCCCATGCAGAGTCATGAACCACATAATGTGAGAGGTGTATGAAGTCGAGGTGCGAATCCATATTTAGATCAGCTATTAATTACCTCTCTGACTCTGCTCTGAAGTCTCCATTTGTTACCTGTCACATTCGCCTAATTGCTGTTTCCTCAGTGGGAGCAGGAGCATCTGCCCGTCTCTGTTGCCATGGAAACACAGACGCCAATAAAGATCGTACTGATCAGACAGTTTAAACACAAAGACTTCTATTTAGCCTAATACTCAGTGCACCATATGTACGTCCTCACTTTTTTGTTGGTGTTTTTTATTTTATGAGCAAAAAGGCATCATCTGTAAGGTACTCTTAGGTTTTACTAATAGTACTAACTAGAGCATTTACAGCTCTGTTTTACAAACACTCTGCAGTACAACACTTCACCTTTCCTTTATATGTGAATTATAATAAAACTTTACAGCCGTCAGCGATTTCTCGTCACTTTGAAGTAACGTCTTGTGACTGTGCTCACCCAAAAAATGCTAAATACAATCTAATTTTACATTTCCCTGACAGGAGCTCTCTGTGGTCATGTGAAAACACTTGCTTTTTAAGACACAAAGGCAGATGTGTGACAAAATCAGGAAGATCAGAAGGAGTGCGGGGGTTAGGGTTATGATCTTTCCTGTCTGCGAGAGTCTCTTGCAGTCCAGTGTTTTTGTACGTCTTCATCAAGTCAAACCCAGAAGTCCTTTCTTCCTCTCCCTTCTAGGTGAAACATACTTGCAGCTTAAAGCTGTGGTAGGCAGCCTCTAAAAATCAAGCTGACTGTAGCATGAGACCCCAAAGGAGGCGACTAGGCTGCGCCCTCCACTTCCTGTTTTTGCTCCGGCTCCTGATTTATTTCAGGTTTTTTTTTGTTTGTTTGGGGTTTTTTCTCTTTTAAGAGCAGTTTATAGCAAAAATTCACAATGAGATAAAATGGAGTTAACTGATCCATCTCAGCTCTACTCAAGCCGGCTGACGGTGTTGCCTATAACTCCGCTTGTCAAGTAGCCAGAGGCCGGTTTGTGAACGTAAGGCATATCATTTGTTTCAACAGCCAATCACCTTGTACCAGCATCACCTGTTGCTAAGAGGTGCAGCATAGAGCAGCCAATAGGAACACATGCTCTGTAAAGTGACCTGATATTGGTCAAAAGTCCTGTCATGGTCTGAATAAAGAGCCAAGGTGAGGAGCAGAGGTCTAGAGTTCCTTCAGACCACCTGAATTACAATATGCTAAAGGGTAATTATGGTGTTTTTGCCTGACAACACCAAAAATAAACTGCCAACCTCAACTTTAAATAAGTCTAAAACACAGCACAAGTGACCTAGTGTAATGTTAGTAGCCATATCCTGACAATCATGGCTACTTCTGCAAACACTATCATAATATATAGATTTAGTCAAACCAATTTATAATTGCAACATTTTCTACAGGACTGTTTTATTAGCTTGTGTCTATTTATTATGTTGCTGTGTCCACCTTTTCAGTATTTCAAGAAGAATCCAAAAAACCTTTCCTCAGCAAAATAAAGGTGACAGTACAATCACGTAATACGTTTCTACAGGAATAAGATGAGATTTTGTTTTCAAATGCTGTCGCTCAAAGGAATTCTGATGTCAATAGAAATGGCAAGAACATTCTTGAAAAGAGCAAAGCATCGTTGTCAATCCAAAGAACCGTGATGTGTCCAATACAGTTGGACCCAACCTCTCAGAGCAACTCGTGGAATCTGAAGAATGGGAGTCAGATTGAGGTGAAGGGTCACAGAAAAGCATGCTCAGGCTGCGGCACGTGTGGGCCTAGCGACAACATGCCATCTGCCTGCCCTCACTTGTCCATGGAGATGTATGCACGCACAAGCATGCATGTACTCGCTAACATTCTCCCTCTCGCACACACATACTCAAATTTCATTTGGCCGAACTGCACAAAGACAGTATTCATTCAGTGGGTAACATGGTATGATTATTGTAATTTAAACCACTTAGCATTGTATCTGTATTCTAGTGAGGTAACAACATGACTGAATGAGAGAATTGTGAATGAATACATTGAACCATTTTATTTCATTATAATGTATTAAGAAATGAAGCACATTAAAATTTAAATAGGATATTATGATTCCAGCCACAACAAGCTGTACAAGTTAGTTTATTAATATTCATATCGCGAGGGGACCGTGACTGAACTCACAAAATATGATCTGAAGAAAAGTAGTTGGCTCTAATGAGAAAATGCATTTAAATCAATAATGCAACAGTGCAATAACACACTGAAAATCTCTTGTTTTCCAAGCTTGAGCCTGGAAACTGTTTGACCTTGACATTTTAACAGGAGTAAATAAAATGCCACTGCTGCTCTGTAATTATTCATACTGCATGATCCTGTTGTCTCACTGCTGTTATGATGAAACCTTCACGCTGTAGCATTTGTCTGACCTTCACTACAGTCATTCTCAGTCATTTCTAACCACGACAAATACAGATGATGGTTACATTTGTGACTTAGCAGAGAGTATTCCCGCCCACCTGTGAGGTGAGGAGGTTCCAGAGAGTCAGCACATCTGGTCTTAACATCTGGACAATAATGTGGACATTATCTAAACACCCTGTTACATACGTCATTAAACGCATACCTGACACCGTATTCTGGTTGCAGATCCAAACACAGACTTTGTGTGGACATGTTTGCGTAGCAACTGATGCATATGTGGCAAACTAAAAACAATTTTCTGCATCTCTTATTATTTTGGGCCTGACTGATAAAGAATTTTCGGAACCAATACTAATACCAATTTTAGCGAGCAAGAAAATAACAATCTTGGCTTAATCAGCCGATATTATATCCATATAATATCGGATCTAATATCGGCTAAATGTGGTAAAGGGAAGACTTGTAGCAAAGCTATGTGATGGAGGCAGGATATCTTGCATTTTAACAAACTTTATTCCAAACACCGGTACACCAAACAGTAAACACTTCACTAATTAGTTGTAAAACAACACGCTACTCTCTACTGGACAAACTATGTAGTTACACCACTTCAAATCACTAGTCCAAGCATTTTCAGGTGTTAAAAACCAGTTTTACTATTGGTGCACATCTAGGAAAATAAATGCTAATACCAATACATCTGTAACAGGCCGATATCAGCCGATAATATTGGCAAACCAACATGTTCTACCTCTACACTTTTATTTTGACATTATTACTTTAGTTAGACAGTATTTAGCCACAGACATATTCTTCTGCAGACTCAATAAATAGATCAGGGAAAAATCATTAAGGCAGCAGCTCCTGTTGTCAGAATTCAAAGTGCACACACTTAGCACAGACACTACACCCTCTGACTCCTGTATGGTGGCTGCATGTCTAATGAGCTCTGTTATTGATGGATGGAAAAGTCAGTTCACTCTCACTGGACTTGCAACATGTTCCTGTGAGTTCTGTTTTCCCAGCACTTCCTCCCGTGGTGACAGGGCTCTGCTATGAGGATCATTTTAGGTGTGTGCAGGTGAAGTGGCATTGCTACGAGTGGTGGAGTACATTTTCTCAAAAGAAGGGAGTATGCAGCTGGTGCAAGAGGCAAAATGTTGAATCACATCAAAATTCCTCACACACTGCAGGAGTTTCGGTTGTTATCCGCAGGCAAAAGACCTTGTGCAACTTCAAATATTTCACTTTCCAAAGAATACATGTATTAGCCTCTGTGTTGTCCCTCACAGTGGAACCACAAATGAGCATAAGTGCCAGTGGTTTTGCTAATTTAACAACAAATCACATGACCACTCATTCGTTAAATGTCAGTTCGTCAGAGCCTTTCTTTCAGCATGATTCAGCTCAGCGTTTTGATTTTCTTGTGGCAAACTTAATTTTTTTGTTCTCCCTACTTTTCATTTTCTCCCTACGACATATTAATATCATAATCTTACTGTATTGCAGTACACCACTGTTTAGCAGACTATTACAAAAGTACTGAATCATTAAGCTCCTATTTTTATTTGAAATGTTTTCTGATATATCTGGGGAAAGATGTGAGACATGAACAATAACTGACTGTTTTTTTAAGTCAAAGTGTTAAATAAACTGTATATACACTTGTATATATCTCTACTGATACAAGTATTGTACAAAAAACATGCTGCTAGCACAGGCCTGCCTGGATATTGTTGCATCCATGTCTTTTATAAGAATGTTTGTTTTCAACAGTCACATTCTGGAAAACAAATTTTCAGTAAAGCTATAATTCCCACCATTTTTAAAAATAGTGTAAGTAAAGTTCAAAGGTTTTCACGTTGACCAACATTCTGGTCCACCAAACGGACATGGTATCTCAAAAATGAATGGTCAGTATTGAATACCTTGCGGGTACTCACGCTCCCTGGAAGAAAAGCTCTTGTATCATGTTCATGCTTGTATATTTATACTATATGGCCTATTTCTGTGCACCTGGTATCCACACAACCATGTCAGGTAAACATTTAACAATGATGTTTTTACTTAATTTTTAGCTCAAAAGATTGCCTGTGTGTGGTGATGGGAAGAGAGTGCAAACTCCATTCATACAACCTACAAACCTTGTTTTAATCATTCATTCCTTCAGTATCGCCAAACTAAATGTCATCATATTATCGCTTCAGAAGATACGCCATATATCAAGGCTTTATTCTAGGCTACTTTTTTCCCCTGGTAGCCAGTTATCTTGGAGTCACAGGGATGTTTATCATCTAAGACTCCAGGCAGTCTGCCTTTTTAGATGCCTCACTTTACTCATCTGCTTCTCTCTCTCAGGCTAAATCAAACAAAGATGTGACAGTCAAGTTTAATTTGTAGACCAATTTGTTCTTTGTGGACTCATTTAAACCTGCTGCAGTTAAAGCGTCAATGGAGGATCCAAAGTTTTACTCATGCATAATTGAATGCTTGGATATTGGTAACTGATTACACAAACAGTGGTGCAGAACACTTCTTAGTTAATGAACAGGTACAGTCTCTCTCTATTCTGTAAAGATGCAGCTGTGGTCTAGTTTTTGAAGTGGGATTTTGCTGCAACCGAGAGTCCAGGTGACGTAGCTGCAAGCTAATTTTACCGGAAAATAGTTGATGAGCAGGAATATGCCTCCTGTCTGTGCCATGCATGGTTATATGTATACTTTGCAAGTCAAAGTAGTGATGCTTGCTGCAGCTGTGCTCTAGTTTCAAAGGTTTGGAAAATGCAGGAACTGAGAGTTCAGCAGAATAAGCTAGAAACTAATTTCACAGGAAACTCATTCTACTCATATCTTGAGTTTAAAGCATGTGCGCACTTTGTGTCCTTAAGATCATACAGCTCTTTACATGTCAGTGTATCCACACTTTGCTGTGCAAGGATTTCACCTTATCTTTCATGAAAACATTTTGTATTTTGGTCACAAAGTCCACAACTTAAAAAAAGCGAAGAAGTCTTCAGACTAATCATCAGTATGCACTTTGATACAGTTTGCCCTTAAAATGACCAAGCGCTTGAAGATAAATCCATAAAACACATAAAGTCAAAGGAGTACTCTGACTTTTATCAGGTTACATAAAGACTGCACTGCGGAGGAAGAACATTTATCAGTGAGATATTTGATGCATTAGAGTGTACACTTTGTGATGCATGTCCACATATAAAGTAAGTAAAATGAGTTTATCCTTATGAACTGTATGAATAGAACTTGTTATACAGTATTACTGTAACATGCATGGTACGTAATTAGAAGATATAATGCTCCATTACCATTTACCATTCTTCTCTTCCTTTAACTACCTCTAAAGATTTTACATTTTCACAGTGGACTTTGTACCCTTCGATCTTTGTCCTTTTATTGTATTAGATTTTATTTTAATTGCTTTGACATTTTATATTCTCTTCCCTTGCATTTCACGATTGAGAAATTTTTAAAAAACAGCCTCACTTTAGGAAGAATATATTTTATGTAACTTTATACATGGTACCTCTTGGATGAAAATGAAGGGTCACTGGCAGGCAGCGACAGCAGCAGCAGTGACAGTTACTCCTGCATGAAAGTGGCAGGATGCTATGTTTTTTCCAGCTGCTTGCACAGAAATTAAGTTTTTGTTGTATTTTTTGACAGGTTTTGTGATTAAGAAGACAGCTTGGACTATTCTTGTCTAGTCATCTGCTTCTCTAGCTCTTTGTCCAAGATTTTGTTGAACATTGCAGGATTATTTGCTGGATTGTCAGTGTTGTGTTTGTATTCAGTGCCTTCTATCTTTTTTCTTTTTTTCTGTTGTAAAAATCTTGTCTGAGTTCAATTAAAGCTGGGGTAGGCAGTTTATATTTGGTGTTGTCAGGCAAAAAACCCATAATAACCTTTCAGCCAATTGTAATTCAGGTGCTCTGAATGAACACTACACCTCTGCACTTCTCCTTAGCTCTGAATTCAGGCTTTAGAAAATAATGACCTTGTTGCACTTTTCAGCCAATCGCCGGTCCTTTTGATGCCTTACTTTAAAAACTGGCCTCTTGCAAGTTGACAAGCCGAGTTGCAGGTGACACCGTCAGCTAGCTTGAGTCAAGCTGAGATGGACCAGTTTACACTGCTGCAGCTTTCCCCGTTTCATCTTGCTGTGACTCTTTGGTGTAAGCTGGCCTTAAAAGAGAGTGAGTGACAACAAATGAAATAAAACACAAGTCAGAGTAAAAACAGGGCAGGGAGAGTGCAGCAGAGTTGCTTCCTTCGGAGACTCATGCTACAGCTAGCTTGATTTCCAGACGTTGCCTACTCCAGCTTTAATTAACTGTTTTTAGCAAACAAGTTTATATTCTGTTTAGTCATGGCAGCCTTGTTTTGTTATGTTCCCAAATTTTTAAATCTCCTTTTGTTAATTTCAGTCTTCTCAGTATCATCCTCTCTTGTTTTATTATGTCTAAATCTCACATCATTAACACACAGTTAATCCACCACGTAAATAAAAATTAATGGAGAAGTCCTCTGTGTTTTTCACTCTATTGCATTTGACAGGCACATTAATATTTCAGTGAACATCATGCAGTTGCAGCTGTGGATTTACTAAGTGTTTTACTCTGGTTTTTGAGTGAAGCTCAGCCAGTCAGAGCTGAAGAGCAGAGCTACCTGTTTTATAACTGTGAAATAATGATGACATTTATTGGATTGATGGACTCAGTGGAGCGATTGGAGCAGAACCACCATTAGTGACTATTTGCCACTTGAATAGACAGGTCATATAGCAGGCTCACAGGCAAAAGTAGAGTCTCAGATGGTGAAATGAAAGAACACAGACAGACACACTTACTGCACTCCACACCGGCACAAAGTATATACTGTCTGTGGGCCTCCCACTGAGTTTGACTTCCTGTGACTGAGAGGTCACCTAAGCTGGAGAACAGTAATTATTGGATAAAAGGGCCAGTGATCGGCCAGCCAAAGTTTAATGAGCACTTAAATGACCTGTTACACCAATAAATTCAGGCTAATTGACTTCGTTGTGAGTATTTATCTGTATGTAGTCGGAAATAAATTTCTGCCCCCCCCCATTTATTATCTTGCCAAACGGCTGTTTTCTACACTTATTCATTAAACTAGATCATTATTTAACAGACTACCATTATCTCTTAAATTTCACACTTGATTTATATACTGATTTTAAATTGATAGTGATTTTGCTCTTGCTAAAGAAATACCAGTAGTGGAATATTTCTTTATTTTTAGAGTAGTTTTTAGAATTTTATGTTAAGGATGGATGTCAGTTGTGACGTAATATTTCTAAAGCATTAAATACCCAATTAAAACTAACCTTATCAGTAAACTTTACACTTGAACATACACCATCATGATACTACCTAAAACAACAGAAACCATCTCTGGGTAAAATTTATTTGACATGTACTTGGATTATATAGTTCGACTCACGTCCCAGCAGCTAAGGTAAAGGGGATAAGATTTACGACCTTTACTGCAGCAAGACTCCAAGGGACAATAAAGGTTTGGCTTCATTTTTAAAAAGATATCATGACATCCATCTTTATAAGTCAATGTATTAAACCCTCAAATATTTATTAATCAACATTCAGACAGCAAGGAGTTTTTTAGAATCTTTCAGCTTGTAATATTCTTACTTGTGTTAGCATGGTTTAGCCTGAAGCTCATTGTGTGCACAACAGCATGACAAAGTTAGCAAACAGAGGGTGAAGTCGGGCAGTTAACCTAATGTTGCTGTAACTGCTAAAGGGCCAGATATTTCCCTCAAGAGCTGGTGAAAAACAAAACACAGCAAACAGGAGTGAATTTTAGGCTTTGTGTATTACATTCATGAGGTGGCCAGAAATGCAGTTCCAAATGAAAGTTAATTTTTCTCTGTATCTGCTAAATTTTAGGTAACGGTAGTTAACTCTTTGCAAGTTTTGCCTTTGAACTGAGATCTTGTTTTGCTGCCTCCAAGTAGCACAAAAAATGTTAATTGCAAGTTTGTGAGAAAAGTTGCAGTATGTTTTGGTTCTTATGCTCGATTCTGTGTCAGTTCTTTGTACTCTTTCACATTATTGTTGTCATTTTGATGGGACGAGTTATGCTAAATTTTCAACTCAGTTGTTAGCATTTGTTAAACATGGACATGGTCTAAATAATTGCAATAGACTGCAATTTCAAGCAGAATGAGCCTCTTAAAAATTCTAAACTTCTATTTTACAGTCAGACTCATTAAATATGCTTGTCGCTTTCTTAGGTATAGGCTAAACATTGTAAGAGGTTGGATTTACTGGCAATGGCATTGAACTGTGACTTTCTAATTTGCCTTATGAATGTCAGTATGCTCCAAACAAACCTGAATGTTGAGAAATGTTTGGTTAATGACCAGAAAAGCTGTCGCATGTGGACTTAATTGCTGCAGCGTGCAGGCCGGTCGTAGCCATTAAATGAATAGCTCTGAAGTCATAGTCAGTCTTCTGGTATTTGCTTACAGTCTGAGAAAACACGTTGAATTTTATTTCATTTAGGGCATACTGTTGAACACACCCTCAGAAAACAACCTGACAGGCTGCGCTGCTACAAACTTGAGCCTCCTGCTGTTGCTTTTCTCAAACAGATTTCTCTGAGACTTTTCTGTCTCATATGTATGCAAGAAGCTTTCTGGTGGAAAACAAAAGATAATTGGGTTTGTGTCATTACTTCGCCTCCAAAAAAATGACCTCATCCCAGCAACAGACAATATAAAAAAATAGAAAACACCCAAAAATTAGTTGTGTTTTTTTAACCCCACTGGGTTTAGCCAGGCTGTCGTACTCTGCTGGGTAAATATTACTGTCTGTGGTTGGGTTTGTCTGCAGCAAACAACAGCCCACCAGGGAGGATGTCAATATGGAAACTGTGGCTGAGAAACTGAGGAGTGAAATATCTGCGGCGTTGTGATTTTACAGTGTGGAGGGGCTACAAAGCCCTGTTTCGTCTTTGTTAAGAATATACACAGGCCGAAAGGCACACATTTATGAAGTCTATCTCACCCACGCGCTGTTCATTTAAGTCATCTTCCTTGTTTCCTTTGAATCAGTTCATTGTGTATTACAAAAAGATATGTGTTCACCGAAAAAAAAATTCTCAAAGAAGCTTTTAATGCCAAGAAACTGAAGCTGAGCAGATTCTCTTGCTGACAGTCACATCAAACAAGCTCCTTCTCTCTTTTCTCCCCCTCATTCCTCCACTTTGGATCATGTCTGTCCCATCTTCTTAACCCCCTTTTAAAGCCCTTCATCTGGGGCCTCAGGTGGGGTTTCCACTTCCTGGTTGTCACAGTTATGGCTCATTAAAGAGCTCTCTCTCAGGAAGGAAACTGACTCCCCTCAACCCTGTTAATGTGTGTGAGTCCTTAATACTGATACTGTCACCACTGCACATCTTGTCTGTATTAACATTGACCCAGATGGAGGGCGCTCTAATGACTGTCAGATGCTGCAATGTGGCACTAATGTCCAAGTTGTTTATCAAGTAAAAAGTCGCGTCTTGAATGAATAAGTGCAGCTGGTTGTGTTGTTATCCATCTTTATAGTTGCCCTAAATAAGAGAACTAACTTAAAACATTTTCACAAGATTAACGGATGCAAGTTCTCCGTAGTTTACTTCTGTTACCCATGAATTGAGTATGTGGTGTAACTAATTTAACGTATGTTGTCACTCATTGACACTTTTCTTAATTTGCTTTAGATGTCTTCTGATTAGTCTCTTCTTTTTTCACCACAGGGAGCCATTTTCTTACCTGGAAACAAAGTTTCAGAGCATCCAACCAGCGGCGATGACGGGGGAAAATTTCTCTTCGAGGTCATTCCAGGTAGGAAAAGATGAAAAAACTATTTATGACTTTTGGTCCTCACTTAGGAGAAAATAACTGTAGCTATGTCAACTGGGGCACAAGCAAGAACAAAAACAGGAGGTTTACTGCAGTAAATTTCCAGCAAATAATTTTGCCATTTCTTGATTTTATTCATGCTGATTTCTATGATAATTATTGGTCTGTCTGCTGTTTGCCGAGATTGTGTGTATGAAAAGTTCTTGTCCTGCCTTGTTTTGACATGAAATTATGGACTTTCACTCAGTATCTAATGACTAGTTTAAATTTTTTGACATATTACCCGAAAATACAGCCTAGAGTTAAAGATAGATGCAGAATAAATGTTGTGTGGGAGGTTTGAATACACATCAATAAACAAAATGTGTTACATTTGAGGCTGTCGATGACTTGTGCAGTATACTCAGGAGGTCCCAGAAAACAGACACTGAGAAGAGAAATTGTGACAGCAAAATGTCTTTGGAGAAAAAGTAAAGAGGGAAGTCATATGTTATGAAATTGCACTCACTTTAATCTTAACAACAATGTTTCTCTCCTGCCTTACAGTTCTGTCTCTCCCACTCTGTTTTTATTCCACTTGAGAGTGAGTTTTTCTTCTGTCTCAGATTATAAACCCTGTTGAATGAGGAGACCCTGACAGACTGAATGCAGTTTTAATTTGCCATTTTCAAAAAACAAACTTTAACAAATCTCTTTAAATGAAATAGTTTTTGTCGTAAATAACGTTTTCTTGCCCAGTGTTAAACGAGAAGTTTGATACTACTCTCATATCTGCCCACTGAATATGACACTAAGCTTAGTTTAGCTTAGCTTAGTGACTGGAAGCAGTCCTAATATGTACAAAGGAAAACCTTTTATAATGCCTCTTTCTAGCCTTAAAGCTAAGCTAAGCTAATTGCCTTCTGGCTTCATATTTAGCATACAAACATGACAGTGATATCAATCATCTCATCCAACTTTCTGCAACAAAGCGAGTAACTGCGCATCCCAAAATGTCAAATAACTACTTGAGTTCATTATTGAGAAGCTTGACTAAGACGCTGACTTCAACCACTGACCACACACACACACACATACATACATACTCCCACACATAACCTCAAAGACAAACACATGTATAGATGCCAGAAGACTGTATGGAAACATGTTCAAAGACAACACAAAGGGATTGTGGGGTATTTTCTCAGGCGCAGCAATGCCAAGAATGTGAGTCCATGGAATAGATATTTAAAACACACATGCACACTGGGGAAATACAGGCAGCTGGTAAAAGATACAGTAGCAGAGTTGCAGCAAAAATGCTGAAAACACATAATGTGTGCAGGAAGTGCTTGAATTCTATTTATCCTTATCATTTCCCTGGTGTAAATCAGCCACAGTTTCTCTCAGAGGAATCTGAAATAAATTTTTGAGGACACTTATTCATGTGACTTATGGCTCCCAATGGGCACAAACTCAACAACAATGTGACCCCGCAGATCAGGGTACAAGTTCATGCTAACATTTGTCAGTTAAATGCTGAACAGACTGAGCCAAACATAAATAAGTAATCTGGGCAGTTGTGCAGAACTGATAGATGAAAATTCCAGGTGTGACAGTTTGGAAGATGCTGTTTTGGTTTTGGGTCGCTGATTAACGTGCTTGATATCTAATAGTTTTCACATCATAAGGAGTAATTATAGCTACAGAGATAATTTCATGCACTTTCTGCTGCTAGTTTTCACTGCAGCTCTTCCATGTTCACGCGGTCATTTTTCCATGTGCCACAGTAGAATTTATTCTGATGTTATCTGCACACATGTAATAGAGCACATGTTCACTCATTATAAAGTAGCAATCAGTGTTTAAAAGCATCAGATATGAGGTATCTTAATGCAATTTGACCATTTTATAGCAAGTATTCAAATGTAAATTTGCTTCTGTGCTCAAGACAGCAGTCTGTTAATACACAGATTGACTGCTGTAAGTTTTAATAGATTTAATATCTCAGACTTTGGCACTTTATATGACTGGGATCATAAATTTAGAAAGTGCTCAGATAATCAGCTATGCTTTTAAATTGCTGTCAGTGCTCATCTACAAAAAGCTGATTTGCACCAAAAAACTGAGATCTCAAGTAGTTTTACGAAAAGGGAAGTTGCAAAAACAAAACTTTTTATTTCCGCTTCTTGTTTTTGTCTCTATTTAATTCAACTAAGAAAGACCCTCGATAAAAAATAAACAAGTTCTATATTTTTAGAATGGCAGTTTAGTCAGCCATCCCTCATTCACATTACTAAGCAAAAATAAATGACTATGCAAAACAAGGAGTTTACAGCCCCTGACACTCTAAAACATTAAGGAACTAGTGCTGATGAATACAATGACTATGGTTAACAGCCAACTATCTCTTTCTGCGCCTGTGTGGGTAGACATACTTGTCCATACCAGCAGGTGGTGGTTGTCAACATTCTCATCTTGCTTTCCTCACTTTTGTTCTTGTAAACTTATTTGCCTTAACTGAACAGCCAAACAGAGTGATTTCTCTCACTGACTGACTCTGCTGCCAATTCATTATGCCCCAAAAAGACGCTGACAAGAGTCGACTAGTGCCAACAATATGGGACACGCTGTGAAAACCAGAGCCACAGGTGCCGTACACTGGTCGATGGCTGACCAAATACCTGGTGTGTTGGGGTGACATCTTTCCAACCAGTCACATACATTTCTGACACATTGTGCCCACTTTTAGTTTTCAGTTCCTCCATTCGCGGAGAGACATACTGCTACACGTAACAGTTTGTAGTGTGTGGCATAATTATGTATTAAGAAATTTTCCGTTTATCTTCACCCATGAGGCCTTCTGTTTGTTTGTTTCACCACCACGACAAATCTCTATTATCTATTTTTCTCTCCCCCGTGGGAACAGACAGTATCAGCATTTGTAAAATTCCTGGAAAAGGTTAGAGGAAATTTGAAATCCAGTAACTCAGTTTTCTCTACTTGCAACAGCTGTCATATCAGTATTTCTTGAGTTTATTAGGACAGTTTTAAGCCTCCCTATTTCACTTTATGCATCTCAAACAATGCGAGCTGTTGTTGTGTTTTGGTTTTCTATGTTGAATACAAAGATTTGTTGTGTCTTTTGTGGTATGTAGTGATGGGGAATGTGGTCAAACATCCATCAGGGAGCAGTTTCAATCGTCAGTACTGTAGTACTTTGAGTCCACACAGACAGCAAACTGACTTTTAATATGGTTGCCATAAGTTCAGTACTGACATATAGATGTTGTACTATATCATACATTTCAACTTTTTGCTATCAGCCACTCCAGTGTAATGTTCACAATATTTTCTATGTGTTGTTTCATTTTGTAAGAGGTAATTAAATAGCAAAAAGCCTGTTTGAAACATGTATTTATATTTGTTATTTAAATTATTTGGCAACACAGTGAAGTGACTGTTTCAAAATAGACAGTAGAAGCAGTTTATCCTTTTTATTCAACCCTAAAAGAGGTGGCTACAAGTGGAATGGCCAAAATAATTTATAGCCTCACCTTCAGTTCTTTGTTTTTTGAAGCCAAGGACATTACTGACTGTTGAGGCTTTCATTTTTTTATATGTAGCATTCTCATCATTTGTGTCCTGTTCCAGTTTACATGTGTTTGACCTTCTTTCCTTCTTGAATAAAATGCTCTTATAACATGTACTGTAATAAACATAAAGATGACTTGGACTATTTATTGGGAAGAAAAGAGACTTAAGAGGGAAAAAACTTTCATCTTTTTGAAATCATGTTCCCAAACTGTGCTGTGTTCACCTTTTAAAGTAAATGATGTGCTTCTGGGACTTTATTATATTAAATACCTTGTAACTTTTATTGACTGTACAATTCAGACATAGTGCAGTGGTAGCCCAAAAAGGGAGGAGTCACAAAGACAGCAAACTGACTCAGTGATGTCCGACCGCAAAGTCTAGCCAAGGTTTGCCAATAACGGTAGTGACCATAAGCTGCTCCAAATCAAGTGAGGCTGTCAGAGTGAACATTTTCTTGCTTACATACTCAACTTTTTGTCATTTCTCCTTTCAGAAGTCTAACTTCTCCAAAAGTCTCACTTCAAGAAATGTTTGACATTTTGGGAAATACGCTTATTCGCTCTCATACCCAGAGTGAGATAAGAAGATCAAGACTGCTCTCATGTCTGAAGGCTAAATGTGAAGTTATAGCCAGCAGCCAGATTAGCATAAGAGACGTATTGATCTTCTCATCCAGCGCTCTAACTCTGCAAACAAAGAAAGCAAATAACATTCTCCAAAATGTCAAAATATGCCAAGTACTGTAAAGTTCTACGCAGTGTTTCTTCACATATTTGATTTTTCTGGTTTTACACACATGAGCTCAAACTTCTATCCACTGGCCATAAAAGTACAAACTATCAAAGGCTGGGCTTGGTATGACTGCATCTCAGATGCTGTAAAGTTACTCACGCAAAACATGTGTATTAAAATATGACCTGCGCATTCGCAACAAGGCCCTCATGGCTTGTTAAAACACATCAGTACACAACAGGCCAGAATGTTAGCAAGTACCACTAATACTGCAAAACTGTTTTCTTCATTCTGCAACATCCACTGATGGAAAAAGAACATGGCTCGTTATGTGACGGCACATAAAGAGCTCTAAGAGTAGCTGAGACAGAAAATGAAAGGAAAACACAACACATATATTCCACTGGTCTAAATGAGGCTTTGCAGCCTGAACACAACGACACATGGACAGTCTCTGGCAGACACACAGACGGGAAGCGATGGGGGGGTGCAAGTCAAAGTTGTACAGAGATGCCCGTTGTCTTTTAAGGGTGGTGGTGAGGTTTGAACACGCGCCGGCTATCGGGTGACTGCCAGCAGCTTGAATAGCATCACTAGGACATCTGTATGAGAGGGAGGCTCTGGTCTCAGATTAACACATAACTTTGTATTTTTAGCTTTGCTGGAAAGTTTTACTTCATTACTCTGCGCCTTGAAAAATGTGCAAAATAGCTCAGAAAACATCTCAACAGAAAACAACTTTTATCCGCTTGTGCTGTGCATGCTCTGCTACTGCTTCTGTTCTCCTCCATTGTTGGTCTCTCATGCACATCCATATCTAGATGATGTGTGTTCAACCTGCAGAGAGAGTTGCTGAGGAAGAGTGTGGAGGGGGGGCTTAGGAGACAGATTCACCACACAGCCAACAATATTTAGACTGGAGTCGTGGTTATGTCTGACAGAGACACACAGGTACCAACACAATGAGGCTTTTGTTTTGCTCACCCACACCGAGAGCCCAGTGACGCTGTCTCCCCTCACACTGACGCGTTACAACATGTGTAAGTGCACATGTGGCTGAGCTGAAGGCAAGAGGAAGAACAAGAAAAATGCATGAATACAACTGTGAAAGACTCTATCTGGCAAAAGGTGTTTATTTTTAGGATCCTCTGAGCAGGACATTTTTATGCTGTGTTTGGGGATTACATTAGGACATTTTCTGTGCAGTTACATTTGGATGCACTTGCAAACTTCTCTACATTCTGGTACTTCTGAGGCAGTTTTCTCATGTGGAGCCTTAAGAAACATCTTATGTAGTCGAGGAATGCGACATGAAATGAATATATTATTGTAATAACCTATAGTTGTTTCAATACTGTCACCTTTAGCAGCCTCCATTTAATACACTATTTTGTTTCTGAATCAAACTATGTCTCCTGAAAGAATTGTCTGTCAGATTAATAATGATAACTTAGAAAACGCAACTGGTTGCACAGCAACTAGTTTCACATCCCAAGCATCGTTCTGCCATCAATGCAAATTTTTAAGTGTTAATAACACAACATTCAAAGTTTAAATTTCAGTGGATGACTGCAGTTTAATATTAAATTGAAACGGAAAGCCAACACGCAACAACATGTGTTTGAGGAGGAAAGTAGGCATCAGGAAACGTTGATCAACTCTTACTTCGTAAAACTGCTCAAGGAGTTTTACATTAAACACTTTTATCGACAACACAGAGCAGTCACATCCAGAAATATTCAAGGCCGATGCTGGCTCAGATAATATAACTGAAAATCAAAAAGAAAGTCCGCACACAGTAGCTCCCTTTGCATACATTTTATTGGCACATCTACACAGGTGACGTTTCGAGCTCAATGCTCTTCTTCCGACAGTGCTCTTCTTCTTTGGAAGAAGAGCATTGAGCTCAAAACATCGCCTGTGTGGATGTGCCAATAAAACGCACATAAAGAGAGCTATTGTGTGTGGGCTTTCCTTTTGATTCACACCCTTGTCAGACCAATCCCAAATCCTGTGATAAATTACGGATTGAGGAGTGAAAACATAAGGCTGAACGGTTTCAACTTGGCTTATCAGCCCAAGAGTCACAAATCTCCACTCTCCTGCACTGCTGAGGAAGCTCTCTGGTGTCTTACATTTTTAATAAATAAATTGTTATTTTTATAAATATTTTTTCTCTTGTGCATTTTTCTTATACGGCGCTAACAGCCATTACAACTTTGAGAACTGTTCTAAGAGATCACAGGAAAAGCAGCTTCTGTAGAGCATCTCATACACACGCTCACACACGCTGCACTGACAAAATAAAAACTGGATTTCTCTCAGTCCATATATCTGGAATACATATCAGAACATCCTGCCGCTCAGGATTAGTGTGCAGTTTTATCTGATGCTGTTGAATCCTCCCTGGAATGTCAGGTATGATCTGAATACAGCTTTGTGGTATGGCTCTGAGCATCTGGGTTTTCAGACTTCAGTACAGTGAGCAGGCAGGGACTGACTTTTGTAAATCATGATTTAAGACAAAATTGCTGAGACTCTTCTCTTTTTTTCACCTGTAAAAGTTGCATGAATACCTGCAGCTGAATGTCACTCCCCGTGGTCCGACTGTGATTAATCACCCAATTACTATAAAATAAGAATCGGCACAGGAAACTCTCCCGCTGTGTTTTTAATGGAAAAAACTGCGCCCCTCTTTCCCCGAGCTCTAATAAACGCAGAACCTTGGCTCCAGCATGAGTTCAGTATGTCATGCTCTCTTAGCCTCGGGCTCAGTCTTTTGCTCCCTCTTGGTAGCCTGGTGGGACTAGCCAGTCAGGCTGCAGCAAGTCATCGCTGCTGAATTATGGGAATCCCTGCTCATCCTCAGAGGCCACCATTCCTTCATTCATGAGGACCTTGGGATCATGTTGCCATGAGCAGGTGGATGGCCTCAAGCATGAACGCTGTTAACAGAGCAAAGCCAGAGTCTGTGATACAAACCTGAAGAGTGGAAGAGTTTCCTCACCTGTATTGAAGAAAATGTTAATAAGAAATATGCAGGCGTTTTCTCATTTTAAATGTGAGTTGACACAGTGAAGGTTATGTAAGGATAGGGGAGTGCTTCAGAGCCTCAATCTAAATAAAGGTGATAGTGCCCTCAAGTGGATTTTTAAGCCATTGCAGTTTGGGAGAAAAATCTCAAACTCCTGTCGATGTTTTGCTTGTTGTTCTTGTTGTTCTTGTTTAACATTTTACATTTTGCAAAATGCAGGCCTACTAATGTGTAATTCTTCATGAACTCTGCAGATTATTCATCTTTGATATGTTTTCAGTACACCTTTGGGAACTGCCTCATTTGAAAAGTTTTGTTCCTTTCACACTTGATTTACAAAACAACAGTTGCAGAGTTGCAGACAGTTTTAAATTAGTTATGGAGACGTGATTGATACGGGCAGAATTTGCTGGAGTTTTATTTAAACATTTCTTCTATTTTTAGTGTTACAAATCTGTAATAGGAGTGAATTGATTAAGTTTCCAGATGCTTTGAAGAGCATAATAGCATCATTTTAACTTTTTGTAGTTTATTATTCAACATTTTTAAACATTAGCAATGACTGAGAAAACTATCTGCTGGTGAAGACTGTCAGAAGCCTTGGAAAAAGCTGCTCAGTGGACCGTAAGTTAAACTTTTTTAAATGTTTAATATGTTTCATTTATTGCACTTCATTGTTGCCTGGTTTTATTATTACTTTGCCATTGGCACACATCTCATAAATGATCAAATTTAATTACTTTCATGTGGAAATTATTCATTATTTCCTTTTTCATTTTGCTGCATCTGTGGTTAATGCTCCATTTGATCATGTGACTGTTTGTTGACACGCATGCATGATGGGTAGCCACCAGGGTGACCTCTGCAATGACTTATGAGTGTCATATGTCACTGAGACGAATGTCTTATCCACACAGTGTGACTTGTATGACTGAGTTATGATAAACACTGTGTAAATACATGACGGTGGGCACAGCGAAGTGGGAGTAAATCAGATTAGAGACCCTTCTGTTATTTTGATTAATACTGAGCACAGACTGTCATTGTATGATCAGTCCTGGAATGCCAATCAAATGCTAAAAGTAAAGTCAGGCGTCTTATTAAACAGTAATGACGAGTGATTATTATTGGAGGGTGAAGACAGGCATGTAATTATGAGAACACTGGCGACTGTACTGTTTGTTATGAAGGAGTCAGAGGTTACTTATAAACCGTCTTGTGGATTATAAGCACCTAAACTTGATGATTGAATGATGGATGGGTGAATTCAAGTCAGCCGGGGGGGCTTTAATAACCCAAACAATTACTGCACTTGTTGGTGGATGGTCATAAATATGACAGGCTGGGAATAATACCCTCAAGGCGTCAGTGTTTCAGTTAAAGAAGCCCCAGCAGAGTAATTGAGGAGGCATATTAATTTGTGGCGCCGACATTTCGGTGTCAGGATAGACGAAGGTGGTGCTCAAATATTAGGCCCCCATGTCACATTAATTATGGCTATCTTCTGGTGCTCGTATCAGCTGTATATGTGCAACCAGTGGTGCAACATTAAGTATTGGGTTGGCTGAACTACTACAATTGACTTTTATCAACTCATGTGGACTGTAGCTCCACTGTGCACATATTATAACAGTGTTTTTGGAGTGTCTTGAAGGTTGTGAGCTATTTTATTCCCACTACAGGCCCAGGACTTCATGTGCTTTATTGCAGATTTAAAGACAAGCAACTGCTTTGCAAACTAAATCAGGAGTTTCACATCTTTGATTTCTTATTTGCTGTATATTCATTCTTTTATTCACATAATGCAAGATACAGACAAACCTTTTTGTTAATGCCTTCTTCAGTGTGCAGCCCTATCACGGACCTTCAAACATGATACAGATAAGGTTTCTTTGTTTAGCAACTTTTAACCACAAGTCAAGTGAAAGTACTTCAAATAAGACATAACAGGCATTAAGATGGTACACTTATTAAAAAAAAAAATGTAGACAGTATAAAATAGAAGACAAAATAAGCTCAAATGGAATAAAACTGAATAAACAAAAGATTAAAAATTACAGCTCTGCCACAGTGGAGACAGATTAGCTGCATAGAATTAAAAACACTGTTATAGAAATAGCATAACATTACACAGACGGGTCATCAACTGAACACCAAGGAGCTCACATAGCTCACAAAACCTGGGGGAAAAAAATGTTTTTCTTAATGCACAAACACAACCTCACCTACACCCACATCACTCCAATAGCTAGAACATAAATTGATCCATACACAAGTTTGATCAATTTAACCTGGAACACCGCATATAAACAAGCAGCTTTCTGTTTCAACTGTACGTTGTGATTTATTGATTTAATCAGCAGCTGGATGTATAGTGCCCACACGGCTTCTAATGCATCATGAATCCTGAAGGGGCGGAGCAACAGCCACAGTGTCAAGCCATGCATAAGCAGGGAAATCAGTGTTTTGGATAGAGGCATGAGCGACAAGATTCTGCTTTGCATGTAAAAGTGTCGACCATCTTCATGTGTCCGTCTGTGGTCGGAACCTGCGGGATGCTGTCAGTGTCCTTTCTGTCAAGAATTTGCTTTGTGATATGACATTTCAAAAAGGTCGGAAAATGAACTTCTCTTTCCGCTCTCTCACTCTCCTCCTCAGTGTGTTTGTATGCGTGTGGGCGTGCTGACATGTTTATGCACATCTATGTTTCCCAGTGTGCTTATAAAGTCAATAACCCGCAGTGTGTGACACAGCGGCATATGGCCTCCTGGAGGAGTTGTGGCCTGGCAATCTGCTGCTGTTGACATTTCTCATATGGGTCTTCTGAGATTCACATCCCTTGTTGTTGGTCTCTTGATGTCTGAATTTATGAGCCCATGCATTTAGCATTACAAAGGGGCAGAGTGCCATCCCATACACACACACACTCACACACACATATATACACTCGATATTAATGTCCTGGCAAGTGAGAGAACAGTCTATAAAGGGTCCAAAAATGGTTCAGAAATACCCAGAGATTTCAGTTTCTGTGTTTCGAATTTATGTTTGCCTAGATTTTTATGTCGCTTTTACTACAATGGTGCTCTCTTTTCCTCACTGATGCAACACAGACGTTTTTCATATTGAATTAGGTCATGACATCAGCCAGTTTTATGTTCCCATAATATTCTGAACCCACAATCCAATATGTGAAGAGTTTCTTCCTCTGATGCAACGTTCAGTGTTGAAAACAGCCACCCACTGGATTCATTAGTGACATTTTTCCCAGGAAAAATCTCCAAGGAGGATGTTTGTGTCTGAGACAGTGACAGTTTATTTGGAGCTCACTGCTGTGGCACAAACCTTAAATGTATGAAAGCTTTTGGAAGAGGCTAAATGCATTGTGCTGACATTATAGAGGAGATGTCGGATTCCATACAACCTTTTATTTTTTTTTTTTTTTTTCAAATATTTAATTCTTCTTTCTTGGATTCCCATGAACTTTTGCACAGACATCAATGGTCTCAAACAGGAATCTCTAGGCACTTAACAATTTGATTCGATAGCGATTCAGGGGCCTACAATTAGATTATAAAACGATTACCAATCTATCAAGATACTTTATCTTAGTGTGACACAGCTTACGTATAGTGTGGCTCTTGTCCAGGCCACTTTCATCGTCAACTTTGTAGAAGCCAAAGTGCTTCCAAACGCTTCCTTTTTATCCACTCAGCGCACATAAGAGAGGCAAGAAGAATGATTTTTTTTCAGTAAATATTTCTTAGCACGCCCTGTTAAACCATTCACTGTGCCAGAAGGCATGAAGGCAGGACATTGCTTAGTATGTCTTTGTAGAGGCATGGAAATGCTGACGCTGACTGGGGAAATATTTGGAAGTTGAAAGAAGCAGCTTCAGAGAGAAAACCCAGTGGACACATTCTTCATCCAGGAGAAAAAGGCAGTGAAATTTTGGAGCCTGAGAAAATTTCCTTGGCAGAGTTTGCTGAGATAGTTAGAAATCTCCTTGTGAGTATGGATGAAACCTGTCTGGGTAATGTCGGAGTGCCGTGATTGAATAGACTCTTCAGTGTCACACTGAATTTAGGAGCAGCTCCATTGTTTGCTATTGGCAGATGCTTTAAGCGGAACATTTTGGGGATTTCGGGCTCAAACAGATCGCAGACAACTCTAACTCCCATCCTCTGAGAGACTGTGACAAGGTGCTGGAGGGAAACTCTGGCTGGCTGTCAAATGGATTTAAAGTAACAATGCAGTCTTGTGTTGGTTTTCAAAGCAAAGGCAACATCTTTTGCTCATTTGCCCTCTCTCATATCGTTGTAAGGTTTGGGTTTTACTAAATCTGACCACATGTGGCTTTGTGGATTAGGAAAAGGTCGCAAACCGTTTTTCCCAAAGTATCTTGCAGGAGTCGCTGTGGGAGTCGGGACTAGGGCTGCAAACTGTTCGGTCACTGCACACTCTGGTTGTTATGATGATCATGTTTATTAAAGGGGGCATTGGACTCTCTGAGAAGGATGCCTCCCCTGTGTGGGATTTACACAGACTGCTCATTTAGATGGAAGGACTGCAGACTGCTGAGTTCATAGAAAATTTTGTCCTTTTACGGTTATCAGATCATTATTTCCAATGTGCTGAAATATGCTGAGTGTTGAGGCTAAGAATCTTAGCTTGAAGCTAATGATTGTTAAGAAAAGAGATGGAGCGTCACATTCAGCCAAGGGAGGGATAACTGACACCAAAGAGAGCTGCAGGGTTTTAGGTTTGCACTCAAAACTGAAGCTTAAAAAAGAGATGAACTCTTTTTATGTGTTTAAATAAATTAAAAGAATAGTTTGGGAGAAAATGCTTCTTTTTTTTACTCAAGAATTAGACTGATACTACTTGAAATGTGTCTCTAAAAACTTCAGTGTGTATAACTTACTAGCATCTAGCAGTAAAGTTGCAGGTTGCCTTTCACTGAACATCTCTCCATAAACACTCCTCTCCCAAGCACATAAATGCTCTCTTGAGAGCCAGAGTTTGTTTTGTCCAAACTGGGCCACAGTAGAAACATGGTGAACTCCTTGGAGGAGAACCCGCACCCACTGTATACTGTATATGTATGTGTATAAAGCTCATTCAAAGGTTGTGAAAACACAAAGAGAAAAGAAAGCAAGCCATCTTTTAAAATGACAGAAAATAAAAATGAAAAAAATACTTCAAAAAAACAGTCAGCCAAAATGTGTTTTCTCTTCCCTCTGTTTAAAGGATCTATTGGCAAGATTTCTATGTAGACAAATAATTTTTGAAAAATAAAACATCCACAGAAAAGTGCAGAATAAAAATTTAAAGACTATTATGATTGCTAATTAATTATTTTAAAAAATGTGTTGGGTCCAAAATAATTGTTTGTCCACCTCTGTCTAAGATAGCCAGGCTTGTAATCCAATAGCATAATGACACTGGTGCCACATGGGGTCTCTGTGTCTTCAGGGATCAAGATTCTCCATTGTGGTTGGAAATTTTCTGTAGGACCTTTAAATCCTTCTTTCAGTTAAATTAAAAGGAAAGATTGGAATAATAACAGGATGGGAAAACAAAAATCAAAGTGTATGTGTAGGATATAACTGTTAACAACTAGCTTGTAAGTGGGAGGTTACTACTTTGAACGGCACATGAAAGTGATTGATGGCTTTTCATCTTCAGCAGCGGTCTGATCAGTTACAGCCCTCTAATGTACCTCTGTAACAAAACATCGTTGGGTTTATATATTTTAGTGATGAGACCAAATCCTGTGGGAGCCATCGTAATGACTCAAACTGCACAGTAAATGATGGAGCCCATTTTTCATATAGCCATGAGTGATCAGCAGCTAAATGGGAAAAGGCAGCTGCAATAACAGCACGAGAGGAAAACATGTAGGATGAGTGGACGTGCAGTGTTGCCTGCCACGCTTTTAGATTGTAAAGGAGAGGTGTTAATGACGCGACCTCCACCGGCTCCAAACAGAGCCGTCATATCATGAAAAGATGATAAACTAGCAGCTTGTGGTGATAAATGGATTCGTGTCTGAGCTGTGAAGGACAACAAATGGTTCAACAAAACACCACTTTGTTATTTTTACGCACATTTCTATGAACCATGCACACAGTGTGCTCAACAAAACTCAACCAGAAACAAAAACTCCTGTGTGATGAATTGGTCAGAATGTTTAAAGGGAAAGTCAGTAGTATTCTTCTAAAAAACAAAATATCACATTCAATATTAATCTGGCTCAATCATCACTCACAAGTCCCTAAGCATGTGTGGTGAGTGTGTCTGCAGAGCGCCGCCCTCTGCCTGTATTTTGATGTTTTGGTTTAGTCAGGATGTTCCCTGGCAGTCGGCTGGTGTGTTTCCCTGAGCCAATGACAGCACGCAGGTGAGGTTGGAAGTGGATGAAACCTTGCACCTGGATGCCATTCAGACTGGAGAAAATGGTGTATGCAAACACAGCAGTGAAGAAAAGGAAATGTAGTTAGGTGAACTGGAAAAAAAAAAAAAGCTCGTTCCAGAACGAGAATGAATCTTGGTTTGGCTCTTAGCACTGAAAGAGACGCTGGGGATGAAGAGCAACGCAGAGTTGGTCTGCTTTCAGTTGGACAACACTGTCGGTAAGCCTGTGCTAGCTTGCTAAATTATCAACTTTTCCATGAAAACAAATACAGTATTCCTATGTAGCTTGCTGTGTAGGTGCAAGCAGTACACATAAATGCTAAGTCAGGGGTCTGCAACTTGTGGCTTTTGAGACTCATGTAGCTCTTTTTCCCCTCTTCAGTGGCTCTCTGTGGCTTTGACAAAAAATTACATAGAAGCAAATTACAGTTATATTTTTTAACATCATTGCTACAAGGCCAGGGTAGTGTTTTTTTAACATGCATGTTGTAAGGTGTGCCCTTGCTCTAACACACCTGTTTCGAATGAACAGCCGTTATCAGACTTAACGAGCTGTTCATTTGAATCAGGGACACATTGAAAACAGGGCGGGGAGCCTCAAGAAACAGAATACAAACAGGAAACAAAATACTGTCCCAGAGTCACTTTTCCTTAAAATACTTAGTCACATGAAATAGTACGTGTGCTCTCAAATTGTGATTTTTTTTTTTTTTTTTTACAATTAAATGAGCGTAAGCTGATCCTGTGTTTTATAACGGCAGATTAATACACGGCTGAGGATTAACTCACACTTTAACTGACTTCAGTCAAAACTGAACTAAAACTCATTTCTTTTTTTTTAGTTACTGTTTTAATGCTGCGACGCCGCAAAATGTTTGATTAATTATCAAAGTAAGCTACTTTTTATTTTATGAGTTTTTGCAAACACAAGGAGGACTCAAATAAGTTTGTTCAAAGTTCATGTACCTACTAACCATAAATAGCCCACTGTGATATATAATCAGCTCATTTAGATGCTTAGACTTATGTACCTTAATTATGAGGCTTAAATATGTTTTGTGGCTCCAGAAAGATTTTTTGGGGCAATGAAGGGGGGCAAAATGGCTCTTTTGATGGTAAAGGGTGATGACCCCTAAGTCCTACTATCAACCAATGCAAATAACTTTTGCTCAAATTGCCCAGTTGGGACAAATGATAAAATGAACTCATGAGCTGAACTGAACTGAAATAACTTTACATTCTGGAGACAGAAGGATTGAGGTCGTGGAAAGTTCGAGCTGTGAATCATTTTCTTCTTTAACTAACAAGTCGCATTGCTTATGTGTGCTGAAGAGGTGCCCGATTTAAATGCTATGTTTACTGACAAACAACAAACAATAATGCTGACTCTACCTTTAAACTTCTGATTAAAAAAAGCTTCTTGACATAAGCAGGAGAATGTGGAATTCAGCACGTCCAAACAATAAACGTGCTTTTGTATGTGGCAGATGTTGTTTGAAATATCCGCCTGTTTCTCATGGATGCTCTATAAGACAATTCCAGACCTTCTCCTTCCTCTCTTGTGTTTATATAATATTATTGTTGCTTGTGAAAGTTTGCGGCAGTGAGATCCTCCAGAGGAATCGCAAGAAGTCCACAAACATGCCAAGTCTCTGACCAAAGAGAGCGACAGGACAGGAAGCTCATATGCTTATATAACAGCCCTATTGAGAGGATCGGCATTTGACATGTCACATAGCAATCTCCTCCATTAGCCTTCCAGCCTCACCCCCCGTCTACACCCCCCTGCTCCCACATGTATCAGGTTGGCTGGGGCACATTTTGGCCTCCAGTGAAGTTTCTCCAGGACTGCAGCATGTTTGTCAGATGGGAACACTTGACTTGAATGTTCAGACCAGCGGTATGTAAACTGATTTCTGCCTAGATAAATATTTAGATGTCTCCTTACAATCCGTTTTTTCCTCTGAGTTAAGTCCAACAGGTAGTGTCGGCCTTAAATTTAATCACCCTCCGAGCCCTGGTTCAAAGAGGCGCTCTCTGCCGTTTAATGGAAGCCAGTGATCTGTGGTTCTCCTTTAACTCTGGTGGAGATTGAAAAACGATAAGGAAGCTATTAAAGACCTTCCTCCAGGAGGGAGAAGCCCCAGTGTCTCAGGGCTTCTTGGACACCGGTAGCAGCAGCCTTGCCGACCCTGCGTGGCTGTATTTATAGAGCGCTGTGGATGAGTCATTTGGCCGAGTGCCCGCTCTTCGTTCGCCAGATTTACAGGTCCCCACTTTGGGGAGGGCTGCTTGATTTACGATGCATCCCTCCCCCTCCACCAGCTCCCACCCCACCCCTCGCACTTCCTTTAGAGACAAGCAGACACACCATCTTTGCCTTTGGTTTGCTGTCTTACTCGGTTTCATTCAGCCGCTCTCTCCTACACGTCTTTTTGTGTGTTTCTTAGAAATATGCTTCCTCTGCTCCTTCCTCCTTTGTCAGAGGGATATGTAGAGGAAAGACTTCCTGAGAGGCAGACAGATTAGCCTTCGCCTGAACTTGCCTAAGTGTTGCTGATTGGTGTGTCACATTGACCTGCCTTTGACTTAACAAAATGAAGTTTTAGGAAAGAGTTATATGAGGTGGAGGAAAGCGAGAAGCAAAGGAAGGAGGGGGAGAGCAGCAGTAGTGAGAGCAGTGGAGAGTAGCCGAAACAGAAGGAGATAAATCTGTGGCACAGAACGAGAACAGATGAAGAAGTGGCACTGGGGGGAAAGCGGTCAGCAGCGACAGCGTGGCTTTTGCCTCCTCAACCTCCAGCTGAGACGGGGGCACGTGTTCCACTGCACCCCATGGATCTCAACTCCAACCCAGGTCAGTCTCTTTACATAACAGTAAGGAATACCACAACTTGCATCTTATTTGAAGTGTTTTTATACAATGGCAGCCATATAATCAGACTTTCCACTGCCTTTGGTTTCAGTTATGACTAACGGGAGGAGCGGCAGGATTTCTCAAACAATTGACTTGTCTTAAAATTAGGACACACAAAGCAACTTGCAAATGAGTTGTAAATTACTCTCTGTTCTCATCGAGAAAAGTGTCTTTCCCATTATACTGTCCATTCATCATGTCAGCCGATGGGCGTTTTTGTTCAAGTTACAGTTTATAGCTCCTGTTTATTGCAGCTGTGATATCAGATGAGCAGTTTATGATGCTTGCATTCCTGATTTTCCTGCTGTTGTGGTGACAACTCTGCAGCTTCATTTTTATTAGTCCACTAAAGCAACATGTCATGCTGTGGGAATAATGGAGTTTTTTATCTTTCACAATATGTTCCACTTTATATGCAATCAAGTCTTTTTATAGAGGGTTTAGTCTGTGCTAAATTGCTTGAGTGTGATTAAAATCATAATTCATGCCTTAATTTTTAATATGATTGCAATTTCATTTACTCTACAGTAAAGACATGCTGTTATCTGGTGCAGCTTATAATAACAGACACATTTGAATGCACTGAATATCTTACATAACCCAAAACTGTAAGTTAGGCAACATGAAAAAAAGGAGCAAATGTTCAGAAACTTAGCAAAACTTTCACCGTTAAGCGTTACAGCCCTATGCCAAGGGTGGACTCAAAATCAGCTTTTTGTTAAAGTTTCAAAACTTTTTTTTTCTGCACAGTCCTCCTTAAAACTTGGTACCTACATACCTACAATGCAGCTCACCAGAAATACGATGTGTGATGCATGTAGCAGCTAATGTAGCCACAACTGCTAGCTTCAAGCAGAGAGGAAGAGTGGGTGATGGATGTCTGGTAATGTCATGTCACAGTTGTATGACAAACATTCTGCATCTTCCTCCCCAAAGCTAATTGTCTGCTTTAACACAGCTGAACCAGGAAACGTATCTGACCAATCTTGTTAGCACTCTATACTGAGCAGTAAAAGAAGTAGGTGTCTTAAAACTCTACCCATGCAGTAGAGGTGTAACTTTTTTGGGGGGGTGGGGGGCGCATTTTAAACCTTTTTTCAAGGCAAAATCACAAAAAGTTTTTAGCCTTTTTTGTCAGATGACTGATTGACAATTCCATACATGTAGTCATATGTCCCGTTAACCATTGACAGTGAAGGTCTCGCTCTCTCCTCATCCATTTACAAAATAACTGGCTGTGGGTGTTGCCAAGATGGCTGCTGAGTGGCAGGATTTGCCTAGACAGCCTGAACCGATGCTGACTCAAGTGACATCATATAAGTCTACTTGTACCTTATGCTGCACTTGTGAAATGTATGTGGGAAAAAAAAACATTAAATAGTGAAGAAAAGGTTTGAAAGACAGTGTTGTGGCAGCACCTTGTTTCAGTGGTTAGCACTGTTGCCCCACAGCTAGAAGGTCCAGGGTTTGATTTCCAGCTGCTTTTTTGTGTTTGCATGTTCTCCCCATTTTTGTGTGGGTTTCCTTTTGGGTGCTCCTGTTTCCCCCTCAACCAAAACATGTATGTTAGGTTAATTCTCAAGTCAGTGTGTATGACCGAGGTACCGACTAAGATTTGGAGTTGGTTCCAACTGCCACACTGCTGCTGCCCACTGCTTCTTTGGGATGGGTTTAATGCACTGTACACTGTATATGTGACCAATAAAGTACCTTTACCAAAATGTTTTTTACAACCCAAGTTGGGTAAAGCCAGACCATTGACACTAACAAACCACCATGACCTGTCTCATCAACAGAGTACAGAGATTCTCCAACAGCTAATGCCTGATTTTTCTTGTTTAAATGTACTGCACAATGCTAAGCATGACATGTGAATTCAGAAAACATCATATATTTAATTTTAAAGAAAAGTAAGAGTGAGCACAAAGCTTAGCAATACTTTCACACACGTAAATTTTGTGCTATGTTGTAAATTCTGTTGTAGGCCCTACTTAGTGTAAACACCACAGAAATGATGTGAATAGGATTGAACCATCTGGAGCCATTTGAGTTACTTATGTAATAGCATGTGCTTTTAAGCCACATGTGTAGTTTAAATGCCACCCAGGTGTGGTTGTACCAGATACATAGCTTCAAAAAAGCTCGCCAGAGGAAGAAAAATTCTGCTTAGCGGAAAAGCATTCTCATGGCTGGGTCAAATTTCACTCTGCATGACTGCTTGAGGCAGATAACAGAACACACTCCTGAATTCATGGCTCCCAGTCTGCCTGTAAATCCATCCCAGTAAGGCTTTTCTCATGCAAAAACCTGAAGTAACAGATGGGAGAGAAATTGTGCAGTTGAAACACTGCGTGCGTAAGAAAGTCCAGGCAGAAATTAGATTTCAAGAACTGCTGATGGAGGTGAGGAGCAAAGAGAAATTGATGTTTCATGTGATCGGTGAAAGTCTAAAATAACTGCTAAATATTCATTTTGAATAAAATGAGCCTAAAATTTACCCCAAAGCAATCTGCTCAAGTCTCCCATCATTACAGCCTGTCACATCCTGGAATGGATCACTCTTGGTTGTGTTGAATTTTCACTTTCATAAAAACAGTCTCCGGTGATAGATAGCACATTAAAACGAGCAGAACAACCAGCAGCTTAGTCTCCGAAGGTCACAGGAGGTGTGTGTGTAAAATTCTCCACCCAGCATCTAGCAATGCAAATGATCTGCAGGCCAAATGTCTCTCATTACTTGCACATAGGGCCAGCAAGCACCAGTAACTGGAGAAAACTAAATGACCAGCCAATGGGGAGGCTAATTAAGCACAGTTAAAGAAGGAAAGTGTGAAGAATGTAAGTGCACAGCACATGTATCTTCGTCAAAAAAGACAGATTCAACATTTTATCATACTGTGATCAGCTCTGTTTGACATTCATTTTTTATTTTTGCTGCCTCATTTTGGATATTTCACATCTGTCATAAAAGTAAGATTAGAAGACTACAATGTTGAAGGGATCCAGTGTGATTGAGGAGGTGGTCACACAGTTATACACTAAGTAGAATAATGCATTAGTTGAGCAACAGAAAAATAATGGACTGACAGATTTAAGTAACTTGAACTGTGTAAGTGAATGTGAATATACTGAATATCTTAATATCTAAAGAGCAAATAAAGAAACATCACCATGAGCTCTAAAAAGATGTGATTGGCATTTTCTGAAATTTTAGGCGCAAAATGAGTAATTAACTGAGGAAAATATTCCTTCAAATTAATCAGTAATCAGAACAGTTGAGGCACTAATGAAGAAACTTTGCTTTTGCTAGTGTGGGCATCAACACTATATACTTGAACCCTGCTCAGTTCGTTTTAACACTACACTACAACTCTGACCTAATGCTAGCTACACACTAGATGGTTACCAAATCTTATCCGATAATGAAAACGTGGGAGACCACAGACATAAGGCCAGTTTCAACCAACTTTTTTAGCATCATGATCCTCTGAATGCACACACTAGACAATTCATCCAGACCACGAGATCAAACACCTGCCGTTTGTAGTGATGATTTCATAGTAGCGATTGCACAGACAAGTGATCTCACAAAAAATACTTATGATCACATGACAGTTGATGTTAGAAGTTGCTGCTACTTTGTTAGCATTAGCCCATTCACTCACATATTACATCCAACACAACAGCGATTTCTGCCCATGCCTTTTCTTCGTCAGCCCTGTTGTGGTATGTCTTGAATGAGATGACACTTGCGTTGTGGCCATAATTCCGCAAGTTGGTCTTCACTTTTAATATGCCACTTGGCTCGGGGCACTGTTTTGTTGATGTTTGTTGCCCTGTTTGTAACTAAGTACACAACATTTGGTTGGTGACGCTTCCTGCTCTCCTTGCTCTCACTGGCTATTGCGGGTATTCTGTCGGACACAGTCCAACCTGGATTTGTGAATATCAAACATGTTTGATAGTTACAATTTGAGATCAGGGAGGCTCGGACTCCTTTAGGAGCAGTAAAAGAATTGTATTAACACCACACACTTGAGGAGTATTTGGACAAATAATCATCTGCATCCAATCCACAGGCTTAAAATCATCCAGTGTGTAGCCAGCTCAATAGACACTAAACTCATGCATGCTAGGCTAACTCTGTAGGTGTACAAGTGTCTGAAATTGATGAAAGCTTTATTTATAGCACAAGTTTGAACCCAGAGAACTGACTGAACAACATCAGCAAAAGTTCAACGACACACCCTCAAACACACAAAGAGCTGAGTTCTCTGTCAGCATTTCTCTATCTCTCCACTTAGATCATCACCAATCTTTTTCTTTGCCCTGGATTTGCCTGCACTCCCCCTGCACTGCAGCCCTCTCAGGCCGGCAGTGCTTTGGCCAGCTTTGTCAGAGAAAACAACTCGGATGTGGAGCGGCAACACGGACAGGACTGCTGCGGTGGCCAAAATGAAAACACGCTTATCTTGCCGAAGCCAATGGCTGCTGTCCATCGGCTGTCCAAATAATCGGGCAGCGAGTCAACAGAGAGTTTTACGGTGCATGCTGTCTGAGTTTGGCCGTCACACAGATATGTGTGCAGAGACAGACATAGAAACAAACTGGCACAAACGGACACAAGCATGAGTTTATGTGACAGTGGTACAGATGCTTCAGCTCTGGAAACACATTCGCTCTTTCTGCACCAAAAACAATGCCATTCATATTCCATGTTCCACCTCATCAGTCACTAAGTGTAAATATGAAATGGTGGGAAAGGCTAATGCAGGGCGATGATTGATGAATCTCAGATTTATCTCTATATTCTATCACAATAATGTCCACCTCTGACAGGCCCTTCAATCTCTGAAAGCAATCCAGCAAATGAAAAGGTTGATTAATGCTGCCATGACAGATAACCAGAGTGAGTTCATTTTATAACAAAATTACTTCAGGTAAATGAAAATCACAAGAGGTATTTTTCTTCTTAAGACCGAGTTGTAAGGATTTTTCCTTTCCTTACATTTCTGTTTCATCCCTCTGGTCAATGTCACTAACAGCAATAGACTTACCCACATAATTCATTTTCAATCACGCCTCCTCTTTTGTTCTCTTTGGTTCCCATGAGTTTAAACATAATGTGTATGTTGCTCTGCCTCCAGTAGTCACACAATAAACCAGAAGTCAGGTTTCTACAACCCTGTCTGAAAAGTTCAAAGTGCTTTTCCAAAGGCCAGGCAGCCCCTACCTGCCAATTTTGGCTGTAGGGAGTGCAGGTGTGCATCTGCCCTGAGGCGCTCATCAGTGCTGAAAGGTGATATTAAAAGGTATTAGTGAGCAGAGCAACGGGAACTTTGTTAAGTCCACTCCCTGTTCTAACCTCTGGCATGAGTAAAGAGAGGATCACTCCCTTTCATGAGTGCCAGGATGTTTGTCTACGTCTTTTGCTTTCAAACATAAGTCAGTTGTATGTCTAATCTTTTCTTTGTCTTAGCGATTAAGATGGAAGCTGTAAAATCTGTAAAAAAAAAAAATGTAAACAAAGTGGTTCATTGAGGTGAATGACTCGTTAAAAAGAGAAAAAAATTTAAATCTTAAAGTGTAAACTTGTCCTACAGAGGTGTGTGCATTTGTGTGTGTGAGGCTTGATTGACATTTTCCTGTTCAATGTCAGGCAAACGTGTTGGGAGATTGTTTGTTTTGGGTCACGGAGTGCACACCGACTATAAATTTTTGACATGAACACCATGCAGATTTATAGCCTCAAGGCCATGAGTGCATGATATACACTTGTCAAATTGATACTCTGTCATAGTGAGATATGTTTACATAACAGCAAGGATGCCAATATGTTTCATACGCAACATTACATGCATATTACAACACACGCACACACACTAGAGAGCAGAACGAACACTTGTCTGTCAAACACACTGCAGTTGTTTGTAACATTGTAACATTTTAGCATCAATAACAGTACAAATCATTCGGGCCCCACCGATATTTTTGGGCCAGATGCTGATACCAATATCAGAGGGCAAGAAAATTCCAACAGCTGTTTGTGGTTATGAAATACTTTCAACAAAGATATTTAATGAAGGCAGGCTATTATATTTTAACAAACTTTACTTCAAACATCAGAGCACTGAACAGAAAAAACTTCACCTATTTTCTACGAAATGGGGCTAAAACCACCCCCTGTTGGACAAATTACGTGATTACACCATTTTAAATCACTAGTCCAAGCATTTTTTTCTGGCCTCAGAAATCAGTTTTAATATCTGTGCATATCGGAGAACATAAACAGTGTTACCAGTATATCTGAGATAGACCAATACCTATAGCATGGGTTTACAAACTTTTCAGCCTGCGACCTGCAAAAAACAGTGCCAGACCCTGAAGGTGGTATATAACACTGTGCAGAGCCACGCTAATGCTCTCTTTGGTCTACACGGGCATCAATGCTAGCCAGGTTAGCGCCCACTCGTGGTCCACTCAATTATCTTAAGCTACCACACAGTCAGGGAACTCTCAATACACTTTGGTTTTCTCCAACCTAAAATCGTGCAGGCCAATCAGCAAACAGAGGGAGGGCTCAACGCTATGACGTTGAACTCAAGCGCTCTGTTTTGACCAGCACTCGAAGCAAGGGTGGAGTTTACCGAAGCAATACACAATGTGTTATAATTGATTCCCCAAACTGAAGAACTAAAGTCTGAACAACAGGAATGTCTAAGACATTTTATCGAGGGGAACGATGTTTTAGCATTACTTGGAGAGTGGCCAGACGCTTCTCACAAAGTGAAACAATGTGTAAGCGGATGGTTAACCAGGCTAGATATCAATATTAGGGAGAAAGAAAATTACGATATCTAAAATATATCAGACAATATTACATACATCAATGCTACATCAATGCAACACAAAACAACAACAGCCTAACAGCCATAATATTATTTTTAAGTAATTTAGTTAAGATTATTACCAGAATTTGTACAACAATGGGTTAAATATGCAATTATAAACTATTATTTTATTCTAATTTTTTTAATAGTTTTTTGGAAGGCATCTCATGGCCCCCCTCTCTGTGTCTTGTGATCCTCTGGGGGCCCCAGCCCCCACTTTGAGAACCACTGATCTATAGTATCTGCAAACCAATGTATCAGTCAGGCCCTACAAGTCACATATAAAGATCAAATTACTGTAGTGTGATATATGTACACAGCTGATGTCTGGTAAAAGAGTGGAAGTAAAAGAGTTACAGCGGTGTAATGAATATTGATTGACAGACATGAAACTGTTCCCATACAAGCTAAACAGGAGAAAGCGATAAATGCTAACTGCTAGGGTGACCTTTACATTATAAAAACTGCTATTTATTATGTGACCTATCAAAGATTTCAAATTAAAGCAGATTTGACTGCAATTTTTAAGTCTCACTCAAACAAAGCTAATAAATAATTTTTGGATTTGAACTGTAATTGGTTCAATAATGTTACATAGAGCATCTTCAAGTGCATATGGCTACACATGAGTCATGAATTCTCTGGTGGTGATGACACCAACATACCTGAAGTTAAACTCTTGGATCTGTTACTTGCACCTTTCCAAAAGCCTCTTCTGAAGTATCAGTCTGCTTGTATCACTGATGTAACGTTTTAGCCTCCCGGCATTGCGTGCAAGTGTTCAAGTGACAACAGCTGCCAGCCCTCACCAAAACTCAACACTCCTAACATTTTAATGGGATATTAATCCCCCAGTCAGTAGTCACTCAAGCTGTCAGCAGTCTAACTTGTAAGGATTTGGGTATTTTAACAAACCTCGAAGTGTTGTCATGCATAGTTTAAAGATGTTTGGAATTAGTCAAGAATTAATCTCACGCTATACTCCAAGTCAACACTGAAATAAATAGATGCAAAAGAATGTTTGTGGTTTCATACCAATGGCTGAGAGGGTCCATAAATGTCATTTGAGATTTGTATTTATGATTGTCAGTTTTGGCTCTAAAACTTAAAAACTGAGTCAAATACTGAGGAATCATTCTATTGCTGTGTTTGTTTGTTTTGTTTTTTTTATGTAATCACACTGGGAAATCATAAACAGGCTGCATTCCTCACAGCCCTTTTCCAAAACAAAACCTAGTTTATTTTGGAGTGTTTGATTCAAATTTCTTGCCCTGAAGGCTGCCACTGGTTTCTATTTCAGTGAAGCAAGAACACCGACTTCAGGAAACTTGAAACTATCTTAAGACACAGCGTATAATCCATCACAAGATGATGTACTGTATTCTTCTCTTGTCAGATATACAGTGGAAGAAGAAGACCACATTGTTAGAAAGACACTGTTCGTAGTAAATGGGCTACACACACAAAAAAAGGCAGGTATGAGGTTTAGTTTCTTGTGTTTATAATTATTGTGTCAGCTTGTGTTCCAACATGAGCTCTGAACTTTAAGTCAAGTCTGAACCTTGTTTGTTGAAATTGATTCCCCTTACATAATGGTATATTTACAGCAGCTTTGGCAGGACACACAGACATAGCTCTTTATTTAGTTGGCATGAAATCAGGACAGAGACACTTGGCTTTTTGACAGCCCTGTGACCTCCATGAACGGACTGACCCATCGCTTCCTCAACTGTCCTCATGACAACTCATTAAAACTCTGCTCGCACGGACTTAACAGCTGGCCTTGACTCCCTTTGTGTGAGAGCAGAGGAGAAACAGTGAATGAATCACTCATTTCTGTCAAGGAAAATGTTTTGTTATAGATTTTTGAGCTTAAAGATTTGCATTGTCGTGGCTAACCTCGTGGTCCAGAACCAGGTTAGCCAAGGTGTCATGTTTGCCTTTCAGCACCAAAGAATTCAGAGAATTTAGAGTTAATGTTTCCATTATTCTTCATTTTCTGGTGCCATGATCACCTTTTCCCCCGTGGGTGCCTGTTGAGGGACAGTAGGGCCAAACAGCCCTTGTCCCCTCTTACCTCCCCTCTCCTTTTCACATTGTTACTCATTCAGCATCAGATGGTAATGGATAGCTATAGTTACTCTATGGACTCTGTGTTCTCCACCAGACAATGTCTGTGGGGACTCAGGTGGAGGTTAATGTTGTGGTGTCTGCCTTCGGATTATGTCGACTGACAGGCTGAGACCACTGTGACACAAGGGAGAGAGTTAGCCATTGATACCTTACAGGGGGTCTGAGGAAACAGGACACCTACTACAGATACATGAGAAGATGTAGCTGCTGACAAACACCAGGAGTCTGTGCAGCATGACGAATGGACGATGTTGTAATAGGAGTTTGGAGACTTTTTAGATATAAAAAAAAAATTAAAAGAGCAATATAAGGAGCAAATTGACATCTAGGACTGCAACTTTTTGTAAATAACAGCGGAAGTCTTAGGATTGTTTTTCGCTTAAACCTAATGATAAGGAGGAACCTTATTAAGATTCTTTTGAGGACATAAATTTTTACACTTGGTTGTTATTATTCATTACACACATAGACCCCAAATACAAACATGCACACACACACACACACGCAGGACTCAATGGCACCACCAAGGCATGGGTGGGGGTGGGCAGTTTGATGGGGGGATGGGGGTCCACGACCACCCGGATACCAGTGCTGGCCCCCACACTGACCTCCCTAATTCGTGAACTGTACCTGTCAATGTGCGTAAGATAACTAGTAATAATTAATTTGCGATCCTTAACTCCCACAATGATATGTTTTTTATAAGTGTGCTACAAAGGCATCATTAAATTACTGAAAATCATTCATGGCTTTTGATTTTTATGTCTAAGATTTTAAGCAGCTACACCTGGAGACAAAAATCTCCAGGCGCACCAGTAACAGTTAGGGCGTCTAGAACTACTCCATTAACTAATATAATCCTGACCAACCTGGAGGATAGGTGAGATAGCTGATTAGTCTTGTTCATGAATGAGTCATGATCTGATTGGAAAAAACCTCCAGGAAGCTCATCTGAGCTGCAGATACAGTTTGACTGCACTAACTGTGTGACAGTTTTCTTGCAGGGGTGGCAAGAGTCTTTTGTCTTACTTTTGTAAAAACCCCAATTTACAGAATCTATGGACACGCTTGAGGAGAGAGTGTTTGTGCTCCAAGCAGGCAGGGGGTTGTCTTGCCTTCAATCCATTAAAAAAAATTCCTGAAAAATATAATTTCTTAAAAACATCATGTCTTGAAACAGTTCAATTTGTTCAACTAACAGTCCAAAACCCTACATAAATTTAACAATAAAGACAAATATTTCTTAAAATATGAGAGCCGGAAAAGCACAAATACCGCTTTTACTTTATATATTTCTCCAAAGATCTCTTCTCTCATTAATCATGAGCAGGGTTGGGCAGTAACACATTACTTAGTTACTTACTTAACACATTACTTAGTAATGCATTCATGAAATTTTATTACTTTTTTTATTACTTCTCCCAGTAACTAGTAAAGTAAGGGATTAAAATTGCCAAAACTGTAATTACATTACAGTTACTTATCCGAGTAACTCAGTAGTTACTGCGTTACTGGTTACCGGCACTCCTGATATCTGACAAAGATATCTGTCCTCAGATATCTTGTGAAACTATTATAAAGTGGATTAAGTTTTCAGAGCTGACAAAACAGGCCGTGCAACACTTTTTTAAGAAGTTAGTTAGGTTGCAAAAGTAATATAGTGATGTCACTAGTGATGTAAGTAATTACTTTTGACACAAAGTACTAAGTAAAGTAAATGTAGTACTTTTATAAGGAGTAATCAGTAATAAGTGACTTATTGCTGTTTAAGAGTAACTTGTCCAACACTGATCATGATTAACATTAAGCCAGTAGCTTATTTCCCTCAGATATCCCTCATGTAAACAGTAATGCTGGCAGAACAGGTTTTACGTACCAGTACAGTTTGCACAAAATTTGCACACTTATTTGTTACAATTAATAATGCAGCTTATATACTCTCAAAGCTGTCTATATAAATTCTATTAAGGCTTATTGGATTCCACATGCAAAAAGTCAATATTCACTCATTCTGCTCTGAACAGTTTGTGGCTGAAGATGTTAACAAAGCATTGCAGTGTGAATGGGACATCTCATGTTTGCTTGTGGGGTCGTGCCCTGTGTCAAACCGGTGGCCTTTCTAAACCCAAACCTTCACAGAGATCTGCCTATTGTTCCCATTACAGTGCCTAAAGAGAAGTATGTGCGTGTGTGTGTGTGTGTGTGTGTGTGTGTGCATGTGTGTTTGTGTGTGTGTATTCCCCAACCCCCTCTTCAAACCTCCCCTCCCTCCCTTTCTCTTTCGCACCCTCTCAGCTGTGCTCACTCACTCATTCTGAGCCGGGCCAAAAACTGGCAGAGCTGCTCCTCAGTCAGGAACTCCCGTCCTCAAGTTAACCCAGGCAGCCAGGACTCTGTTACACATTCAGGGAGCTTTTCTTTACACGAGTGTGGAGGAGACATGGAGATGGTTCATCAGGCGATTCACAGTTTGCCACAATATGGATTATCTGATTTACTATCCTCACACAAAGGTAACTATAATAAGGGTGTTATTTGACTATTTTGAGCCTGTTGATAACTTTACATATCTCTGTACTGTAACACAGTGGAGGCATTGCTCTAAACAGGCGCTGATGTCTTTACTACAGACTTCTTTGTTGTAACAGCTGCACTTTGCAGACTGATTAGATCATCTGGAGGTGATATCACTCATGAATGAAACTGTGTAAAGGAGCCATTTGTAAACCACAGATGAAAAAGGAAACTGTGTATTTCCCCCACGTTTTAATCCTCATCATTGATCCAAATGAATGAACCAACATTTTGTATTGTCGTTGGGCCTGTCGCTCAGTGACTGACTGACTTCCTGCTGTTGGAGGTATTTACGATGTACAGACTTCTGAGAAGACTATCATTAGACACAATATTGAATCTCAACTTGCCCCTGCACGCATGCAAATAAGACTTGCAGACAAGAGAGAACATACACCAATGTATTTGTTTAATCTCTGCTGTACACACACAGGAATACACACACTCACAATGGGAGATTTATGACACATATTTTTGTCATTTGAAGCTAAACAAGGTAGTTTACAATGTCTGCGTTGTTTTCTGGGCCAACAGCAGCTGCTTCCTCAACTTGGCAGGCAGCACAAACAAAGTCTGGAAAAACTTAACATTTTCAGCAAGTCTCCAACAAAATATATTTCACTTTTTAACAAAGTTACTGAATCATTTTGGGTTTTTTTTTTATCACTCCAACTGTTTAAAATTGAGATGTCTGTTTAAGTTAGAACAAACAACATTTTTACTGTTTGACTCATTCAGTGTGGTAATCATAAGGTTTTTGAATGGATTTTTCAGATTGTTGGATTGTTTTTAAAGGAGGAAGACACCATATTTTTTAAGGTTTCAGTTGTATAATGATCCCTGCATATGCATAGATAATTTTAATGACTCATTATTTTTTGACAATGACCAAAATAAAAGAGTAGCTGTATATTTTTGGATAATGTGTTTGTACACATTTTAGAAAAAAATTAGGTGAGAAGATTGATAACCTTTTCATATCATTTTATTAAATATAAGCTACAGCTAGATGACAGTTAGCTTAGCTAACTTAGCTTAGCATTAAGACTGGAGGCAGGGAGAAACAGCTAGCCTGCCTCTTAACAGCACTACATTTAAATTTTACAATAATATTTTGTATGTAAAACAGAAGTGTAGATTCACCAACTTGTGGTTTCACTTGTGTTTATGTGCCAGACGATTTCTTCGTGCTAAGCTAAGCAGACCTCCCTCACTGCTGTTTCATATTTAACATTATCTGACAGATAAAGAGTTCTGTCATCGTATAACTCACGACACTTTCTGCAAAAAAGATGGATCTAATCAAGACATACAGGTTATTTGTTCGACGTTGTGTCACATTTTATATCACTAGCAGTCGGTGAAAGCTCTTCATAGTGCTAACATCGCAGTGGTGAAAGCTTGATAACGTTATCTCCACAAAATGAAGCCACTGATTTTGTGATCTGTCATCCAAAGCAGCACTCTGCATGTGCGTGCTGTTTTACAGGACTCACTCACAGACAGGGAGAGGTACAGGTCAGAGTGACTTTTATCGGGGTTCCAGGTATTTGTGGGCAATTACAGCACAGTGGGAGCCTTTGTTGTCTCCCACCTGTTTCTAGCCATTAGTTAAAGACTAGTGTGCAGCTGGGTTTGGCCACTTATTAAAGCCGGTGGTCAAAGCAGGAATGAACAGTTGTTAGCTGTTTGCACCCAACCCAGTTCACACAGTAATTATGACACAGAGGGCAACAACAGATGATGGAAAAGTTAGGGACAGTTTAACAGGATGCAAGCGATGAGTATATAGGAGGATATTCAATTGGTTTTAAATATGCTTTAAACTAGAGAGTTCGTCTTTCCTTTGTTCAGTGCTGCATACCACCTGTCTGCAGCTGATAATGTTTCCTGTATGTAAAAAGTAGAAGTTAGCACAAATAAAGTTGTCGTTTTAGTGAGCCCTCCACTGCGGAGAATACTGTCGATAGAGTTAGGATTGAGAATTGACAGGGTGTGGCAATTTCTCTTTTCTAGAACTTTTTCATGAAGTCTCAAGGTGAATGAAGGGATGCTTGATCTATATGCCTCCTTTGATGTAAGCCGTCCTGTGAAATACTAGTCTGCACGGCTTTAAGGGAGCTGGCAATTGTTCACCACTGAGTTTATAAAACTTTGGAGCAGTGTGCTGCAGCGTGGTGAATCAGGGGAATTGCGACAGCTGTCACGCTTGTCTCTTCAGGTACATTCGCGCTCTGAGCGAAACTCCTCGACTGTCTCTGGCAGGGAACTCCTGCTACGTTTGGTCTCATTTAAGAAGCGATGATTGAGGGGTTTTTTAGAGGGGCAGTGTCAGTCCAAACTACAAGCAGTCTGAGGATTGTGTGGTGGAGAGTAATGCTCACAGGCAGCTTAATAACAGCCAGTTTAGAATCTGTTGAAGCTGAGCCTCCGGGCATTTTATTTAGTGGTCAGAGGATACAAGATTCTATTTGAGCTAATTCTGCAGTTAACGCTTTATTTCCTAAAATTTTAACAGCAGTTAAAATTGCAGACTAGGGATTGAACAGCTAATATTTGTTCTTCACCATGACGAGGCTCTGGGTTTCTCTGATGTGTTTCTCTGATGATGCCTTAAAACCTGAGGTTGAATCACATATCAACCTTCATATGTCCGAGATCAAGAGACAGCTGTGTTATCTGAATGGTGTGTGTTTGTGCTTAGGTGAAGCAAAAGTCTCTTCCGTGCTGAAAGATTATTACTGCAAAAAAAGCCATAGGATAGAAATAAAAATGTCTTTGCCAAGTTTGCAGATGGAACAGTATTCATTAAAGCCTTGAGCAGTTTGCAGCACCTATGTCATTCACAATGCGATGACTCAATCATTGCAGCTGCTGCATTTGAGTCTGTTTTTTTATATAAAGCCTTAGTCACTGACACAAGGCAAGGCCACTGAATGAAAGCTTACTAACACATGTCTGCTGGACAGCAAAAGCTGCTGTCTTGAACTGTACACTAAAGACAGGCAGTACTGTTATCTTCCAAACCTTTTCATTCACTCATCAGCCTAAAAACTGATCTCAATCCATCTGCTGCTCTTGATATTTGTGTGTTTCTTGACAGTCGACAAGCAAATGGTGTCTGCCACCTTATTTGCCTCACATTAATAATTAAATAACACTAGTAATGCAGGTTAGCAGTAGAAGAAGTACGGTAGGTAGTAAACGGGCAGTATGCTCCTCAGAACAGCTCTCTCACTGCTTTAACAGTTTCAAGGAATCTTTGCAGAAAGTTTTAGACACCAAGTGGGCGATTCAGCCACTGTGTAAGAAGGTTGAGCATCAACAGGAAATGGCAGGAGGAACAGGAGTGTGTTGTAATGGACGTGGTATGCTGTATAATCCCGTTGCACGCTTCATAAACAGCTTCACAAAAGTTGTTCCCAAAAGGAAATACCATCTCTTCATGCAAGTAGTGGAAACAGACTCTGCTCTAAAGGGTGATTGGTTTCAAATGTGGACAAAAGCACTCTCGAGGGAATTACATATAGTTTGCATGACAATCAATGCAAACAGTGCCGTTAGACTGTGGCAGAGATGCTGCTGTGTGCCAAATTGGTCAGTGGGATTAATTTGTGTCACTGTTGAATCCGTCTGATGGATCCACTTCAGTGGTCAACACACGAGTCTTGGACTGATGAGAGCTTCTAATCAAAAATGATTGAGCCACTCACAGAAAAAAGGACAAGCAATCCATATATTTACTGGAAATGTGTCATTTTCTCAATACTGATGCATGCTTATTCTGGTTTGCCACAAAATATTGACAGTAGTTTTTGCACTGAAACATGGTCAAATGAACCACTTTTGGTTGGAGTTGCTGAATTTTGTTATTAAAAAACAGATCGGTTGTGTTCAGTAGCATAACTTGTAATTGGCCTAGTGCAAATTTTTTTCTTGAGCCTTTCCTCAAACTTGCACCATTCATGAATGTTTTTAATATTGCCATTTAACAGCTGCTTTGAGGGCTATTTGACAAGGCTACATGACTTACGATAATGTAGCGGCAATAATCACTAACTTTCATGTGTTCCTAAAAGCGTCTGGGTACGGTGAGAAGACGCACACAGGCGCACCTCTTATAGTTTCACCTGTGACTGTGTTTGTATAAGATTATTTCACAAGCATTTCTTTAAACAAACACCGATACTTGTACAAAGCACAAGTTTGACAACAAAGTGTATTTTCCCATGCATGACTCAATAAATAAGTGCAAATGTAGCCTGCATCTGCTGCTAATGGTAGATGTTAGTTGTTGCTGAAAGGACAGAATGCTGTCTAATTGATATGAACTTTTCTCTGAAGACTACCAAAGCAGGTTATACTTACGTGGATAGTCTGCCTACAGATAGTTTGTAGAGTTTTTGTATCACTTTAACAACACAGGTTATAAGTTGTTGATATTATTGTAGAATACTTGTATAAGTTGTTGAATATTACTTGAAAATTTTCAGAAAGTTTTCTGAATTTTATACCAAATGTTTTCAGAATGTTCAACAAAGATTAATGAAATGGTCGACTAAGTCGGGTTACAGTTAGGGTAAAGTGAGGTAGTTACATTATTGATGTCAATTGATAAGCCTATGTTGTTGAAAAGTTACAAATACTCTATAAACTGTCAGGAGACAACTATCCAAAAATAATGTTATCCTAAATTAATGTTCCATTGTCATCAAAATGTTTTATAAGCAATAAGCTCCAAGAGGTCATGGTTAGGTGTTGTTAGGCACGACGCGAAGCCGAGCGGAATTATTGTTTGGCCACGTCGTTCTCTGCAAAGGTTTTTTTACTACTCCAACGAAAACATTGTTACTAGTGGTAAACGCAAGATCGCAAGGAACAGCTGCTCGGTGGAACATTGATGAAGCAGTTAAGTCCCGCACGTAGGCCAACATATCTGCTGAAACCTTTCCCGTTTGTCACAGGGGCATAAAACTGAGAGAGACTGGTTTAGCTCCATTTTGGTGACTGGTTTAAAATCAATAGCCAGATCAAACAGCGAACTGACCACAATGTCTGTTTAACAGTCCCGGCTTTGTTTCTTGACTTTTTCCAGCTCTTTAATGTCTTTTTAATTAATTTCAGCATGTCTCTTTTTCCTTTTTCTCTTCCTCCTCCATCCTGTCCGTCTCCTCCCACCACTCATCCAGTTTTCGCCCTCCCAGTAAATCAAAATTAACAACAAACTGACAATTTGAAACAACTTGTTTGGCAGTTATGCTGTTGCAATACAGTAACAGCTGTGTGTATTTTACAACGGCCTAGAATGTGGCTCAGCCAATCAGAGTCAAGAACCAGAACCATCCATTTTGTAATGTGTATTAATCCGCTGCTGAAAATAGTCCCAAATAATTGCACAATTTAGTCCTCTTACAGTTATTTATACTGAAAATAACACTGCCCAGCTGCCTTAGGATTTTTTTTAACCTTTTTTAAATGAAATTGGGCTTGTGCTTACTTTTAAATATCTGCATTTTGAGTGAACGTGTTCGGGGCTACTTTGCTGGGGACCAAGAAAAAGCTCGGCACGGCCCTGCTGGTCTCACACAGTCTCTCTCACACACACAGCGGACCCACCAACACATCGATAGCTAATTGTCTTCCTCTCTCTCTGTCTCTCTGTGTGGCTGTGTTAATAAAATCCATCACTGTATGAGCCGCTGTGAGGAGTTTGTCACTCGGAGGAGTCGGGGTTGAGTATCTAAACGTGAAGCGCTGTCTCGAAGTGTTTCAGAAGCGACGGAGCTTTTACGCCGGCGGAAGAAACAACTCACATGTCACGTGCGAATGTGAGCGAGCAGCCGCACGTTAACCGGCCGATTTGTTGCTGGTGACAAACTGCGTCGTTGAAAATCTGTTGCGCCTCAGAGATGAAATGACAGCGCGGATGTGATTCCTGCACTTTGAGAGGTGAGAAGCTGCCTCTTCGTTTACGTTTCATATGTGAGCGGAGATTAATTCAGTGAAATGCAAATCAAGCGGAGGTTTATCACAAGTGTTGGTTTGTATGTTCGGGTCTTAAGATGGGGGAGTGATTGATGAAGTGAATCAATTGTGTCCACTCCATGTGAAGTGTAATTAATGGGAGCCCTGAGAACAAATCAATGGCGGGTACTGACTAATCACTGGATCAGGAACTGAGGGCACGAGCCTGCTGTTCAAAGGAAGAGGTTGCTTCCTGGACACACATCACAATATGGGTCAAAACTCCAGCGACGTTAATGAGGAAGTTGGCCAGTGCAAGCTATAATTAGGCACAGTGTGGATGGATGAATTGTACTGGCTGCAGTGATTTTACAATATTGTGTAATTTAACTTGATTTCAACTTAAACAGCAAATGTTCAATGTAAAAGGTCTAGTTGCTTTGTTTAAAAACAAACATCAAAGATTCATAATGGAGGAGTTTTTTTATTTACTTAATTTTTATAATGTAGACATTTTAAAAATTCTGCTTGCAACTATTGATTGATGTCACTGATGAATGAATCTGCTGAAAATGTCAAATTATCATCTGCTAAGTCTGCAAAACTACCAAGAAGACTGCCAAAATGGTGGAAAAATACTCTTTGGTGCTCTACATTCTATGTTTAAATATTTATTTTTACATTTTTATTAACACTACTGAATTTACAGTAATATAAAGCAGATACAAGCATGAAATCCTTACAGTGAAAAGCTGAAACAAAACCCCCCAAAAAAGGCATTTTTTTTGCTTTAAAAACTGTCTGATTAACTGATTGATGAAGCTGGGAGTGTAAAATAAAAGTAATGTTCAAAGTTAAAACAGAGCAATGCTGGTGAAAGTACTGACGTGTAAAAGTGTCACTTACTCAATAAACCAAATTAAATAGGTAAACTACATCACTGCCTGCTGATGCTGTCATGCCAATATGGCAATGCTAGAAAGCTTTAAGTACTAATTTTACCAGCTTAATGAGGTGTATCTAAAGACTTCACTTCATCATTCTGTATTTCATGATGCTGAGAAAATTGCATTTTTATGTTGCAAGTTCACAGGAATTTGCGTAATTACTCCTCAGGTGAAGCTTCATTTGACTTTCTGAGACGTATCAGCTGCATTTAGTGATTACTGTCACTTTGGTTTACGTTGTGTTTGTGAAGGGAGCCTGTAGTTGATAAACACTGCAAACACGCAGAGTGCCACACGGGGCCGATGCTGACATCTGCTCCCTGCTAATGAGATCCCATCAAGACTGACAGGGAGCATCAATCTCACTGGCAAACTTTGGCTCCAAATATAGCGGCTCTGGGTCCCGTTCTTTGTGCGGGCATAACCCAGTTATCCAAAGCTGGTTTAAAATTCATCTGGAACTGTTGTCAGAGCAACAAGTCCTTGAGCCCAGACCTGCAAACGTGCAGCTTTTTTCACAGTTAGCTGGGTCGTGACAAAGAGGTTTTAGGGTGGAACCATTATATTGAATTCTTTAGACGCTTTATTCCAAAGCGACTTACAAGTACATTAAAGTATGGTGGTGCAAGAGATAGATTATCCAAAACTGGGGGTGAATTTGTTGTAAACAAAGGGAAAAAAAGCATGTTTAGTGCTAGAGTACACGTGAGGTGTACTTTTCCGATACACAACATGCTCTAATGTATCAGTTAAGTGTTAAATTTTAGGGCTGGGCGATAGATTGATTTTATCGTTCAGGTCAAATTTGTGGTTTCCGGGAGCCTCAAAATTCTTTTGATTTATGATAATAGAAGAATTACATGTAATATGTTGCGTTAAATTACTGCAGGCTTCAGTGCAAATGTGAACAACTTCAGCTCCCCTGAAACTACATAGTGCACTTTTAAAGACAGGTTTGCAGCTTGGAGTGAAACCCCAGAAAGGAAATTCAGCTCTTGAATTTTGCTTTTCTTCATTTTTTCTTTTCATTTCGTTTTTATTGTCAAAATAAAAGCAAAACTTGTTATGAGTAACTTCTTTGTAATTTGTAGCTTGTTTTTAAGAAGGAAAAAAAATATTCTTGAAATTGTTAGGCTAATCGAGTTTGGTGCACAGAAATCTGAGATTTTGTTTTTTGGCCATATCACCCAGCCTTACTCAACATTAACCAAAAGTTCATCATTATAGGGCATCATTATAGGTATTGGGATATCTCTGTTTTCATTTTCATAGCAGGCTTATGATCATTTTAGACTCCCTTGCACATCCATTAGTAACATTTGCCAATCATACAAGAAACATCACTCATAGTCCAACAGACTTGTAACATGGAATATTTAACGCTGATGAAACATGGTTGAGTTCAGTGTCAAGGACACCCCATGCAAAACACACATGAAATGACATTCAGGTTATCTATTGCCCCATTGCATGCTGGGAGGATTCCTGATGCACTGACCTCATGTAACACATGATCCGGATTTGATCACGTTTTCCACCCTCAGCTAATTTTGTCTGTATTTCAAAATAAGAGCACCCTGAAAAAAGAAATTGTCAGCCTGGATCAACAAATGGATGAAAAGAAACAGAATTATTTTAGCTGATAAAAGCAGGTAATTTTGAAGTAGTTAAGCCTCATTTGAAGAACAGATCCTGCTCTTGGACCTCTCAACATCTCTGGCACACCAAAAACCCAAAGCTGTGACACTGCTACTCGTTGTTATTCTTAACTGTGCTTCCTACCAAATTCAGTCATTAAGTGAACGCTTAACTCATGATAATCAAGGATAAAGGCTTTACATGTTGATGCAGTATTTGCTGACAGATTGGAGATAAGACCTTTTCCTGGAAAACAAATAAACTCAGTGGGCACGGACCTCTCTCATGGTTTCTATCAGTTAAAGATTCAGGTTTGCTTCATTTCGAGTCATTAGGACTTCATATTGGTAAACTTGATATGTGCTGCCTGCACTTTCATGCTGTGTTGTCGCAGTCTATAAATATTTTCTGCATGCAACACACAGATCTCATCCTGTGCCCCAATCAATGCAGCAGGATCCCTGGTGGTCAAAGTCATGAATAATTCAATGCTTGTTCGACATCCCATTTGTCTCCTAAGCTCATCTCCTCCTATAATAGAGCAGGTGTATCCCTGTGAAATACCATGACTCCTTGTTTGTTTGCTTCATCTTTGTGAAGCTCGAGTTGGATCGCCGCAAATGACTCGGCTGTCAAAGTAATCGCAGCAATCAGATTCTTCATGTGAAGCAGGTCCAGACCCTCCACTCCAATCTGCCCGGTGTCACATGACAGAGTGCTTGTGGCCATTACCCACAAGTTGAACCAGGATAGCCGAGGCTGCCTCGACTGGAACGCACACTTCTGTTCAGAGATACAAACGTTTCTTTTGATTTATTGCTGTGGGCGAGTGAAAAGGGCAATGTGTATGTCTACAATTGCCATCATCCAAGGACACTTAAAGTCAGAGCTGTGTCGATCTCCCGCAGGTCTAGCAAGCACTCAGTGGAAGCTAATGGGGTTCTAGTAAAGATGAATTTACAATGAGAGTTTTGGCTCCAGAGAGCCATTGGTGACTGTCTACAGGATATTTAAATAATCTATTTTCTGTCTCCTGTATTTGAACAGGGGGAGACAGAGAGCGGATGACAGCCAACCATGAGACCTACCTTCTTATGGCCAGCACCCAGAATGACATGGAGGATTGGGTGAAGACGATCCGCAGAGTCATATGGGCTCCTTTTGGTGGAGGTTAGTTCACACACATTGTTTTTATTTCCTGAATCACTTGATAACCGGTTGACGTGAGTGGGATTTGTCGAGACCATATGGATGACTCTCTGAAGAAAAGGTGTGTTTACCATCTTTTACCATCTTCTCTACTGAACACCATCAAACCGAGGATTCAAAGTTATCTCGTGCACAAAGATAACAATGTAACATAAATCCATTCATTAATGTATGAGAGAGGCAGGACTGAGCATAAAGCCACATTTAGACAAGAGCTGCCCTACTAAAAACCGAAAGGTCTTCCCTTTGTGTCTTTAAAAGAATCTAAAAGAAATTCAGCCATAGTTTGACTTCTTAAATTCTGATACCAACACTTGAATTTGCCTCAGTAGAATGTTGTCACATTCGACTCGCTTTGGATGCATGTAGGTGCTACTGCGGAATTGACTTGCGCTAGCATTAGGATTAACCGCTGCTTCCTCAGGCTTTCCCATTTTTCCAGTTTACACAGCTGAAAAGAAGGTTGTGGTTTCAAAAGATAAAACTCTCGAACCTGATTTTAAAAGTTTGGGCTTTCAGGGGTGCCAGCACGTTGTTTACATGTAAAAGGGAGGCCGAACTGCAACAGATGCTTTTACCGCTCGATGCAAAAACTTGTGCCGTGTAAACTCAGTATAAGATACTGTGTTAATTGCCAAAATGCCAACTAGATATGCATGCGCTATCCTTCTGTGATGTTGTGACTATGCACATAATTAATTTAAACAGAGGACTTCAAGGAATAGTTGAGTGTTTTGTTTTTGTTTTTTATTATTATTTTTTTTTGTTTATTTTAAAGCCCCTCCGAGGAATTTTCATGTTGTGATAATGGTAGCTGCACGTGTTGACGAAAACGGTACCGCTTCTTCTCGCAAAGTTCTCGTTGAGTGAAAGAAACACGCCACTTATTTGCACAATATGAGTTCATAACACAAAATATTGAAATTATGTAAAGGAAAGTATCCTCCTGCTTTAACTGTAGATGGTAAAAATAAGAAGTGAATCAATCATCCTGCAGACAACAAATCGTCTCTTTCAGTCTGTGTGCCGTAAAGTATTTCGTAGCCTTTCTGCTGACTGAGCGGTCCAAGCAAAGGCATTGTAAAAGACAGGAAAGTGATCTCCAAACCCCTCACAGATGGGCTCATTTGTCAATGTAGGTAAGATGCGAGGCATCAGAGTTAAGTTTAGACTGCTTCATAACCAGTTGAAAATTCCCCGTGAGGGCTTCAAGTTTTACAGGACTGTATCTTTTAAAGCTGTATCTAAAAAAGGTGTTTCAAGAGCCTGTAGGCATGGAGAGCATCACTTTGTCTCCTGTTAAAATGCGTACAGTATGTTAGTTGCATAACTTCAGTATTTGACTTCACATTGACCCGCTGTATAAACACTTTTAGTCAATAGGAATATTAGATTTTTCTTGTCAAACGGCACCAGATAAATGCTGCTTGACTCCCTTTTCTTGTGTCTTTGTGTCATCATGCTGCATTCTTTCTATCAAACTTGTTCATAGTCATAAACAAATTGAATAAATGTCTTAAAATCAAGTATATGCATCAGATAAACCAGCAAGTAATTATTAAATACACTGTGATTCACAACTGAAGTGCGCAATGTTCTCATGAAGCTGTTCCGGACTCCTGCTGCGTCGCTATAGCTTGTTATTGACTTTGCTGGCTGACATTGGCGTACACTGTGTATGAACGGGACACAAGTGCGGTGCTTGTGAGCGGGCGGACAGTTCGGGCAGCTCTCGGTGACACAGTGAATAGATGAGGCTGAACTGGCCCCTCTGTTTTCAGTGCAGGGAGTTTGATGTCTATTGCAGTTGACTGCTCTTCAAAAGGACGAGCCATTTGTCAAAGATGCCACGAGAAAGGTGGCTCCAAGTTGGAGCGGAGCCGGGCTTCCTCTGTCTCTCACACTCATATACTACATATACAAAGCACACACACACACACACACACACACACACACACACACACACACACACACACACACATATTTCAGGCATTGTGAAGTAGCTTCAGAGACAAACTGAGCCCTGATTGGCTGGTCCTGAATTGTGATTAAAAGTTGTGTTCAGAGAGTGACAGACAGAGTGGCAGCTCCCAAACGAAGCCCCGGTTTGACCCGCAGAAGAGCTCGGAGCCCCTCACGGCTCTGCTGTCATGTTGTGCCGAACACTTGTTCTGATGTTGAATTAATTACTGTGCAGCCTGAACAAATAGTCGAACAAGGGAGAGTTTGAAGTCAGTCCTTTGAGAGATGTGCAGCTGTGGCCTCTCCATCTGGATCTTTGGAGATTTATTTCATGGTAATTATCTGCTTCTTGTTTATAAAGAGTTTCAATTTTAATTTGAACCTTTGCACCTGTTGTTGCTGCAGCCTGGATGTATGTTCTTTTTTTCATGTATAAAACTGTTCTTACATAGTTTTTTCTGAATTTGTCTGCTTATGAAGCTGTTTTGTGGATTCAGTCCATTTTTTTGTTTGTTCTGCAGTGACATTCAGTACTGATGGAGGTCATGATAATAATTTCCACATATACATTCAAACCAGCACTTGTTGGTTTGGACTAAATTTTCCACTGCAATCCTCCACCTTCATGTCTGTTTCAGGCCTCAAAAACATTTGACAGCCAACATTTGTAACCTAATTTTAGGTTAATATCAAGTTTTATAACTCTAATATTTTATATTAAGTTTAAAGTAACATGATGAGTGAACCTCAAAGTAAAATGTGATGTTCACCTGTTCATGGATCAGAGTTCTTCACACTAGACTCGACTTCTGCTGAAGCTCCTCTGATCAGAACTGATATGAGCTTGAAAACTAAAAAAAAGTTCTTTAGTCTGTCAAAGTTTATCAAGCAGCTGCTGAGCTGCTCTGATAGGTGAGGGACTTCAGATCACATAGCCATTACCTGGATTTAATAGTTTGCCTCTGAGCTCCAAATACAAACAAACACTTTGTTCTGCTGAGCTGTGATTTCTCCCTCGTCGAACTGATCTGTGAACTTCATGCTTTCTGTCTACATCATTAATTTCAAAGTAGCAGCAAAAGAGTAATAGTTTTCAGTAATGAACTAAATCTCAAAGGTTTCAGCTATCTAGAAAAATGATAAAAATCTGCCTACAGATATTAAACATCCTCAGTGCTTAAGCGTTAAATGACTTCACATGAATCAAACGTGTGCTCTGGGAAATTTAACTTGTAGTTAAATTAGATGAGTTACTTTCCTCCATTTGAGTCTTTCTGCACTTTTGGTTTTTCATAAATAAATGCAGTATCTTTACATGTTGCAAAGTTTATTCATTCTCATACATAATACAATCAAGTATCCCTCCTAGTAAGCTTGGGCCAATATTTGATATTATAGGATATTGCGATATTTGCGGTCATTTGGTCATTAGGCTTGCATTTTGACAAAAAAATGCATGTGTCACTGCGTTGCTTTTGAGGCGGAGGGGTTATTACAGGTTAATTGGCATGATGCATGCATGCATGCATTGCTTTAATATACAGATGTGGAGGACTTCATTTTGAAGAGGAATGCCAGCTGGCCAATTAGGCAATATTTCAGGTTTAATGCTGGAGAAAATGGTGAGTCAAAGGATTCGAATGAGGCCATATGTCATGTTTGTCACAGTCAGGTGATGTCTTAACAAGGCAACACCACAAATTGCACCCCACACACCCCACCCGCACTATAATATCCTCTATTACAATATTTTGGCGAGGCAATATCGTGATATTAAATTTTGGATATTTTCCATTCCTACTTAGTATGTGCATGCCAATGTTCAATAGCTAACATACTGTGAGCTTTGAGCCCCTGAGTTGAGCCTGTTATGATTTAAGTATATAATATCTTTAGAAATATGTAACTAAGCATTCAGTAAAATAGGGCTGCAACTATTATTTTCATTATCGATTAATCTGACGCTTATTTTCACAATTATATCATTTATTCCATTAAATGTGAAAAATGTGTTAAAAAATGCTTATCTCCATTTTCCAGAGCCCAGTGTGACATCTTCCCATTACTTCTTTTGTCCAAAAAACAGCCCGAAACACAAGGACTTGTCAATTATTATCATGAATGCCACAGAAAAGCAGCAAATCCTCACATTTAGGAGGCTAAACCTGCAATTTTTTAACTTTTTTTTTCAATGAAAAATGACTAAAACAATGAAATATAGTTGCCAATTAGTTTTTTTATCAATCAATGAATTGATTATTTGATTAATTGTTGCAGCTCTATAGTAAAGTAAGACATGAATATCCATACCATATCTCATATTTGAGAGACATTTCCCCACCACAAAAGAAGAGAGACAGACAGAAAAGGCAGAGGGGATAGGAAAGGTAAAAATTAGACTGTATATGTGTCCAGATCTATCACCCTGTGTGTGTGTGTGTGTGTGTGTGTGTGTGTGTGTGTGTGTGAGAGATTATGTGCGCACAACCATGAGTGTGTGTGCAGAGTAGCTGACAGAACCTGAGGGCGTTGAAGGAAACTGCTGACCGCTCTCAGAGCTGAGGTGTGTGTGCCTCTTTGTGGTTGTGGTAAGACCCAGTCCAGTGGGAGCAGCAAACATACCCATAAACATATGCACACACTCCCCATAAGCTTGGTCTCACGCACGCACACACACACACACACACACACACACACACACACACACACACACACACACACACACACACACACACAC
>JAQLOL010000011.1:17223359-17259244 GCA_029783665.1 Naso thynnoides
CATACAAGCTTGTTTGTTTGCTTGTGCGCGCACACACACACACACACACACACACACACACACACACACACACACACAGAGTCTTACATGTGACCCCGGGAAAACATTCCTAGACTCATGACCAGAACGTCTGGAGGGATGACCTCGTTTTCACTTCAGTCTCATTTGTTCTGTGATGCTCTTTTCGATACTTGAGGATATTCATCATTCTTTACTCCAGAGACTTTTGCTTATCTATATTTCACTCTGATCCGTCACTTGGAAAGTGGATACACAGCTTCAAATGTTTCTGGGGGATTTGTGGCTGTTTACTGTTTTTGTCTTATTTGGGTTGCTGTAAAGATTGAAGTGGAAAAAACCCTCAAGCGACTGAGCCAGAGGGGAAAGAAAGGAACACAAGACTCCACTGTTAACTTGTGAGCAGCTGCTTATCACTGAAAGATGATTAAAACACATTTTCTGAGAGATGGAAATGAAGACAGTTTGACTGACCTGCTATCAAACTGATGCATCTCTTTTTTATCTCTGCTTCTGTTTGTCATGACTGCAAGACCCAAAGCTGGCTTTTGGAAAATGCTACAATGCAGACACTTTACATTCTGCACCTCTGGCGTGTTATCTTATCACAAATATATTAATAGGCGTTTCTTCCGGAAGCTTGCAAGTTGTGTCAGTTTCAAGAGGGGTGAGTATGACAACAAGCCGTCATGTCATTAGTGATACAGCAACCATATGCCTTTGCATCCAACTGCGTCCAATGAAAAACATACTGTAACATTTGCATCAGCTAAACGTACAATATGTAACAATTCTGCATTAAATATCTAAAAACAACTTATCTTTGATGTATATTTTTCCAAGTTGAAACTCATGAAACTCAGAGAAAACCCTCATTTAATTCAAGGTGCAGGCTTCATGTTGTTGCCTAACTTCCAGGATAGCATCAGTCAGAGAGTGAGGAAAGTCGGCGAACAGGACTAAATGTGACGTGAATGAAGAAGTCTGTAGCATTGCTTGTTGTGGCTTGTAAACACAAATTGGGCCCTTCCTCCCGGCTCAATGTTGTCAGAAGAATCGTAGCTTGTACTTTTACTGCTTGTACACAGAAAGCTACGCAGGAATATTACATTTGTTTTAATGAAAAAGTCAGTAATTTAGCTAACCCTAACCTAGCATCAGCGTCAGTGCTGGGAAGCGAATGATAGTCGAATCAAGATTCACTTTTGTCTGAATGGTGTCCAGTCACTATGTTTTATCAACTCCCAACCTCACCTGCTCGGCTATCTTTTGCACTCACACCCCACTCAGAAACATCCCAACTCAACCAAACATAAAAATACAGGCAGAAGGCGTGGTTCTGCAGATACAGTCACTACATTTAGGGGCCTATAAGTGATGATTGAGCTAGATTAATTTTGTATAAGTCTATATTTGTTTGGGGTTTTTTGAAAAATGATACTAGTCCCTTAACCATTTACTGTAATTAATTTGTTGAAAATTCAGAATAAAATTCAGAAAATGTTCTGAAAATTTTTAAAGTAATATTCAACAATGTATGTACAAATATTCAACAAACAATTAACAAACAACAATACTTTAAATGACTGTTGTGTTGTCGAAATGTTAAAATAATAAAAATAAATAAATAAATAAAACAAATACTCTTGAAGGTAGACTATCCAAATAAAGTTTAACCAAGACTTGAAGTGGCAGAAATTCAATGTTGTGGGTTTTAAGTAAAAAAGACACATCCTGACTTTAATATAATGCAACAATGCACCTTTTAAAAGTAAAATTCACATTAGCAGCAGTCTTAAGCTACATTTCTTGTAGTGTTGAATGTTGTCAGAAGCGTTCACGTCTCGGTCAGTTCAGGATAGCTCAGTCACCGTTCGGCACAGTGTTGTACCACGTGTGTGCATGTGTGTGAGTAGCCTCTGTCTGTATCTGGAGACCGGAAAAGTATGCAGATCTAAATCTCTCAGGAAGGCTGCCTTAATCCCCTCTTGTGTTGCATCCACATGAGACGGCTGCAAATGGAAATCAGTCCCTTTTTTTTTCCCTCTGCAGTGACTGCCTCAGACAAAAGGCGAGAGGTGCTCAGCAGGAAGTTACAGTCATCAAACTGAGGCTTTGTGGGTGTACATATTTTTTGCTCGGACAGTCTATCCGGCCTTATCAGAAATGTTTTTTAAATTGATTTAACTGCTCTCTTTGATGTGCCTTAAGCTGCAGATGCGAGACTAAAGGAGGTTTTTTTTTTCTGATTCTTTAAAAAATGCTCCCTTCACTTTGGGTGAGAAGGTTGAATAATGCAGGAAATTAAATAGTATTTCAAAGAATAACACATAATTTTTGTCATTTTAGACCCATGTTCTGAATAATTTAGTTGGAGAGACAAAACCAGATTAAATGTATCTGTGATGAAAGTGCTGCTCCAAGCCTCTTTGAAAAGTTGAACTTCTGAATAAAGGTTTCTTCTCCTATTAAAAAGTGACCTTGCTACAACTTGCACTAAAATAAGACTTGTTCAGAAATATTGTAGAAACAAATTGAGCCACTGCTGATGTCTGCTGGTGTTGTCGTTTATACATGTAGTGCCATTAAACATTAAATGTTTTGTGTTTCAGGGATCTTTGGTCAGAAGTTGGAGGAAACTGTTCGGTATGAGCGGCGCTTTGGGAACAAGCTCGCCCCGATGCTGGTGGAGCAGTGTGTGGATTTCATTCGGCAGTGGGGCCTTCGGGAGGAGGGTCTGTTCAGGCTGCCGGGACAGGCCAACCTGGTCAAAGAGCTGCAGGACGCCTTCGACTGTGGAGAGAAACCCTCTTTTGATTGGTAAGGAAATGATGAGCATATTGGCTGCTTGGATTTCAGTGCATTTTAATGTGAAGGTGATACATTCAGACATGTGATTGATCAAGTTGAAGGTGAATAAAGGTTTTAAAAAAAGTATAAAAAAGGTATTTTAGAGACATTTTAGTCCAAATGTATTTTTCTTCTATTTATCTACCCTTAAATATCAGACATTAACTCTTCGAACTCTGCATCTGTGCAAACTTTGTATCTGTTATGGGGGGCGCTGTCTATACACTGTGACCACTAACACTGTTTAACCACTGTTGGTTACAAGCTAACAAACAAACAAAAAAAAACAAACAAAAGACATAACTACACATAACATTCTGCTCCGTCTGCTAGTCGGCATCAGATTCCTCATGAAGCTCAAATAAGAATTGCGTCTTCTCTCCAAATGCTAACTTTTAGCCATCCTAGCCAGCCTAGCACTTTTTTGTAGAAGAACAAAAAAACTATAAAAAGTCAAAAACAGAGCATCATCTGGAGAGGAACTTTCGTGGAAGAGGATTTTAATTCTTGCTTTGTATTAAAACCTGCTTCAGACAACACAGACATTAGAAAGAATCCCTTGTGACCATCTTACTTTAGCAAGAAAAAAAAAACTAAATAAATCTGGCTGTCACTGCAGTGCCGCATTGTAAAACACAGCAGTACTTAACTGTGATCTAATGTCTTCTTTGCACAAGTGTAACTAATCAAGTTACCAACGAATGCATTCCTTTTAATTGCGTTGCCTGCTGACTCACTAAGACGCATGAAATCGATCAGTCGTTAAAGTTATTAGCTCCACTTGTGCTTCTCCTGCCATGGTAAGTGAAGATATTTGTAGAGACAAAGGCCTGCTAATAGGTCGTAAATATTTCTGAAATGTGAGCAGAGGTCTCATCAGAAAGAACAAGTGAACACACCTGTGGAAGGGCTCCAGGTCACGCTCATATTCGTCCTGATGCCAGGGGAAATAAAGCTCAATTGTTTGATAAATTTGTCAAGTCAAAGCAAGATATTCACATCCTTCATTTACAGTTAGAATGTGTCTACAGACCAGAAAAGCTCAGTGATTTTAGAAATCAGCTGGCAGCTACTTTACAGTCTGTCTTCATAATATGCAGTGTGTAGGTGGCTGCACTGAGAGAGTGAGAGCTGTTTTTCGATGTGACAACCTTCATCCATGACTCAGGATGACAGAGAAATGCATGAGCGACAGAATAAACCACCTACACTTCACTTGTTTTCTTCCCTTGTTCACTCCACCCACATCTCCCGCTGTTAACTCTAATTTGCATAAAAACCACCTGGATGGGACTGTCAGGGTCCAGGCTATACATTAACACATTGCCACTTCCCACAGGATGCAACATTACACTCAGAGTGCCGCCGTTATGTCAGCTGCACAATGACACATCTCTGCCCTCGTGCTCCTGCTTTAACACTACTTGAAGCACAGACTGCACGCGCTTTTGTCTCTACGCATTTCTGCTTTTTGCTCCTAACTGTCTCTCCCAGTGCTGATTCACTCATGATTAGCCCTCATTACCTCCTGCCTTCCTCACCAGCTGCCCCTCGTTGGTGCCATCAGTGGAAATCCTCCTTCCTTTTGGCAGATCTTCTAAGCTGTTTTTGTTGCCTCTCTTGCTTTTGTTACCTGTCTACCTCTTTGTTGTTTATGTCCTGTTTTGTTTCTTTTCCCCTTTCTTTTCCACTCTCTTATCTGTTATTTATATGTAACTGTACATTCAGCTGCCCATTAGCTTATCGTAGCACAAAGACAGAACACGGTTTTGAGCGTTTACTTCCTGCACCTAACACTGTAAAATTGTTGTGATGCACTTTTTGTGTGTGTTAAACAAACAAGTTGTAGTTTGTTAATTAGAGACCCATAGAGATCAGTGTAGATCCATTTTGTTAGCGTTACACTGAGCTAAGCTATAGCTCAGTGGATTTCTTGAGGCCGATACTAATATTATTAAGCAAGAAAATTATGTTATCAGTCAGTATTATTCATATGACATTAGCTGAATATATGACATTTTAACAAACTTTATTCAAAACATTAGTGCACTGAATCATAAACACTTTAATTATTAGTAATTAAATAATGGACTGCCCTCTATTGGACAAATTATGTAATTACACAATTTAAACTCACTGATGCAAGTATTTTTTCCTGTCTTAAAAACAGTTTTATTATCGGCCCATGTTGAAGAACATAAACCTCCGTAGCGATATATCTGCGATAAGCCAATATCAGCCAATATTATCAGCAAACCAATACATCGGTTCTTTGATATTAGCTTAGCTAAATAGCAATTGGCTCTAGCCTGGTATTTATCAGACAGAGAAGGCTGTTTTATTATGTGAAAGGAAATAGTTAATGCATGTAGCATACAACAGGATATTTACCATGTCAGAGACGTTCTCACCAATTGGAAATTTTACATTTCGTTTAAGCAAAATCCTCATCCTTAGCAATGACTGTTTTTTGCTTTGCATCATAACTACATGTATTCTGACTTATTGGCAATATCAGAGAAAGGGCGGAAAGCAGAAACAGGACGTCATCAACACACTCACTCGCTCACCATCAATTCTCCGGACAAAGACAATGTATATTCACACACTTACGGGACATTACATGGTCTTCGTACCAAGGAGATGGGAGGATAAAGTCTGGTTTAAGTCCAGTCCAGCTGATTTAGACGTTTGAGTTCACATATACAACTCTTCCAGGAAATGTCATGAGAAGTTCAGGGTAGCTGTGCATGTGTGAATCAGCTTAAGAGCAAAATCAGTCCTTCTCTGTTTTCTCTCACTTTTTATTTACAGTATTTCTCCGCTGAATTCAAACTATCCTCATCTGTCCTCCTGCTGCAGGAGCATTAATCAGAATTTGTATTTGCCCTCATGCCATGGACCTATAATAAATGATAACCTTAACCCCCCCCCCCCCTCATCTCCTGTGTTTTGTCTTCCCGCAGTAACACAGACGTGCATACAGTGGCCTCTCTGCTCAAACTGTATCTCAGAGAGCTGCCCGAGCCCGTCATCCCCTTCCACAAGTACGATGAGTTCCTGGCCTGTGCCAAGCTTCTCGGCAAAGATGATGAAATGGTAAGAAATAGTTCTGGCCTTTCACACATTTATTCCTCTATATAAATTTAAATATCAACAGAAGTCAGCTCGAAAAAGTTCTCACATAAACCATTCGCATTCCTGTTCTGTGGCATTAAAGTTGGCCTCTTGCTGTGCAGTCGTCCACGCTCTGCTCACACTGTGACTTAGTCGTGCCTGTCTTTACTTCTAACATCTAAATGGATTTCTATCACACAATAAGGGATGTGACAGTCTTTTGCTTCCTCAGTTTTTGTGTGTGTGTGTGTGTGTGTGCGCACGTGCATGCGTGTGTTCATAGCAGTGTTTCAAATCTAAGGGTGTGTTCAGACAGAAACCGATGAATGTGATTTACTTGCAAGGTTTGGTATTCACAGACATCGAGGCATTCGTGCTATCAGGACATTAGGAGAATCTCAACACTGATTGGCTGTCGAGACAAAGCGTCAAGCGAATTCACCCGAGAAGTTCAATATTTTCAACTCACGCGATGAGTCCATGGATACAATCGTGTGACGTGGCACACACCCTGCATGTGTGTCTTGCATTGACTTTGCATAGCCACTTATTTGCACAATACCAGTTCAGCCACAAACACAAAATACTGAAAATGTCTAAAACAAAAATATCCTCCTGCCTCCAACCATAGATTGAAAAAAAGAGAACAGCAGATCTCTTCCAGTTTGTGTCATGAAGCCTTTAGACTGCTACATAACTAGATAAAAGTTCCTCTTAGGGACTTCAACAGGCTGTAAACTGCCAGTGACTGATCATAGCTTGTAGTACGAATCGATTTGAGGTGGTGTTCTTGATTTAATGTCTGTATTCATCCTCTGCAGGGTTTGAAGGAGTTGCGAAGGCTCGTTGAATGTCTACCTCCAGTGAACTACAACCTGCTCAAGTATATCTGCAGGTATTGACTGATTAGTACAATAAAATTTGTTTTTAGTTTGTGAGCATCATAGAACAGAGTTAAGTTGATATCTTCCTGCTTGCCAGATTTCTAGATGAAGTCCAGTCATATTCAGGAGTGAATAAAATGAGCGTCCAAAACTTGGCCACAGTCTTTGGGCCAAATATCTTGAGGCCAAAGGTCAAGGATCCAGTAGCTATTATGGAAGGTCAGTATTCATGCTAATCTGTAAATGTATGTTTTGTATTAATGTTGAGGTTAAATGTTAGGTGATGGTGTTTAATATGTTAAATGCTTTCAGGTACTGTTCTGGTCCAGCAGCTCATGGCTGTTTTAATCGCCCGGCACGACGTACTCTTCCCTCAGGATGAGGACAGTCCCACGGCCCTCGAGCTTGTCAACAACAACATCGAACCACAACGCCGGCAAGCCACCACAGCTACCTCCGCCATCACTACAGTGTCTCAGAATGCAGAGAACAACAACACGCAGGTGGTGCGGCAGTGTGTTTGGGAAGCACCTGAGTCTCCTTCGCACCGCCAACATGTAGACAATAGTGGTTCCCCGCGCTCAGCGAGCCCTCGTAATGGTGTCATGGGACGCTTTGACATCACCCGCAGCCCACCGCTGACTGTCAAAAAGAACCCAGCTTTTAATAAAGGCAGTGGGATTGTTACAAACGGTTCCTTCAGCTCCTCGCCATCCTCAGACCCCAGTCAGGAAAAGAGCCAGATTTTAATTGGAGGTGGGAGTTTACCGGTGCGGCGGAGTGGGACACTTAAAGGCTCTGGCACAAAAATGGGCACTGGTGGCGTGACAGGCGTCAGCAGTGCCGGAGGAAACGGGACTGGAGGTGTGCGCATGGGTGTCACCGTCACCGATGTGGTCACGGGGAGTCTGAACAACCGTGGTGGTCTTTGGGTACCAAATGGCTGCGTCACGTTACGAGAAAACAACAAAACACGCGACTGCTCCAACGGGGATCAAATTACAAACCAGAACCGTCTGTCCACATACGACAACGTTCAGTTAAACCATCAGAACCTGCAGCAGCAGAACCAGATCACCAACACGTGTCTGAACAGCAGCTGCGAGGACAAGCAGAGCGTCGACAGCGCCACCTGGTCCACCTCCTCCTGTGAAATCTCCCTTCCTGATAACTCCACCTCCTGTCGCTCCTCCACCACAACCTGCCCCGAGCAGGACTTCTATGGTGGTCAGTATGAAGACCTGGACGGACCAACACAGGATAACGAGCCTCCCCAGCCTGGTGGAGGAGGAGAGGTGGAAGGAAGAAACGGCAACAGAGAGGGGAGTGGAGACGGAGCAGGGAGGAGCAGTCGGGGCACCAGCAGCAGCGAGAATAGTGATGGTTTCACTGTCAGTAATGGACCCGGCAGTCACAGCGCTCTGCACAGTTTAGTGGCCAGTCTAAAACAGGAGATGCACAAGCAGAAGACGGAGTACGAGGCCAGGATAAAGAGGTACGGCCCCATCAGTGAGACACGGTGTATTTTTAGACATTAGACAGCAGCTTATCTCTTCAAACAAATCCAACTGTTTGCGTTCCCTTTGAATTAGTGGATGGCAATACTGCACCTAAACACAGGTTTCCACATGCTGTAAGACTGATTTTTACCTTTTGTGCATTTATGATTACAGACCCCTTCTTCACCTCCATACACTTGTATTTTAGTGCACTTCATCTTCCAAAAAGAGACACAACACAATAAACAAAATAATGAATGCAATAGATGGCCTTTTTTTCAACCTTTCTAGCAAAAATGTTAATTATCATGAATTATATAAGCCACAATAATTGTGTAGTGAAATACTGATATCGTGACAGCCTTTTTTGCAGTCAATTTAAGATGAATATACCTTAAAAAAGAGAGAGAGAGAAAGAAATCAGAACTTTCAATGTGATATCAGTGCTGCCATGTATGCCCGTCTTTGAAACCAAGCAATTTTCAAAGCAAACCACCCTTAAAGAAAAAGTTTGGGAAGTTTGTGCTTCAGACAACAGACCTTCTTAGCTAACCTTTGGCTTGTATGTGAATAATCACACTTAACACATTTTTCCAAAACATTAAACTTTCTCTTTAAAGATGACAAGAAAATGTGAATCTTAAGTACTTTCATTTTAAAGTACACTTCCTCTTGTGTGTTCGTGTGTGTGTGTTTTTGCTGTGTATATCAAACATGTAAGAAAGCTGTACATGAGTGCAGAGGAGCATGTGCTAAACCATATTGCAGTTTAACAATGAAACCGGACAGGATGTGACCCAGTAAACTTCCTCAAACAGAACATCCTGTGTGAAGCATTGAATAAACATATTGCAGACCTTTGAACACATTGTAAGGAGTGAAGACTTCGGCTGCACTATGTTGTTCATTAAGCTTATTAAAAATGAAAGTGAGCTGTTTCTGTCACTGTCCGTTCAGCCAATACTGTCTCCTCTCCTAAACCTGCGTTTAACCTCTTTTTGCAGCTTGGAGCAGCGAAACTTGGAGTTGGAGACAGAAATGGTGAGCCTGCACGAAGAGCTGGACCAGGAGAGGAAGAAATACACCATGGCGGAGATTAAGCTGCGCAACGCTGAGCGCGCCAAGGACGACGCAGAGCGGCGAAATCAGATGCTGCAGAAGGAAATGGAACAGTTTTTCTCAACGTTTAGTGACCTCACCGCGACGGGCAACAGCACAGCCACGGACCCCCGCCAACCAGATCGCAACAACCCCATCTGGATACAGTGAAGAAAGGCGGGGAGCATGGGCTGAAATGCCAGTAAAGACTGGAAATTGTTTATTATATGATGTGAAAATTAACGAGGGCTCCAAACAGGATTTGGTTGTTGAGGGCAAGTCGGAAAGTCACACTGCAAAGGTCAATAGCATGTTTTAATTTAAGAAATAGGAAGTGTAAGGCTAATGCTAGCCACCTGTATAAATGTAGACATCACCTGGAGTGATGGCAGACTGACATTATCTGTAAATACAGCATTATTTAAATTGCTCACAGACCCTCCAACCAGTGCTGTTCACTCAGTCCAACTGCCGAGTGAAAGGCACAGTACACATAATCTGTTACTATTTTACTGAAGCTCCCTAGAGCCACAAAGGTCGTACAGAAAGTTTTATATAAGGTTGTGTTGAGTACAAAATAAAAAAATAAAAATATCACCACTGGCCACATTAAATCCCTGCTATCTTAATTCACTTCTAAAATATAACCAAAAACATCGTATTGTTCCATGTAATTCTGTATCTTCTCATGTACATATAGGGAAACCATGCAGAAAAAACAGTGTCATAAGTATGTAAAAAAGAAATGAAAGTAAATACTTAAATGTTTATCTGATATTTAAGCAAAATTATCAATGTGTGATATTTTATATCAAGGCGTTTCCTTGCACTTAATGTTTGTTTAGTCTCTGCAAGGTGGTACTGAATGTTCTGTCGGTCCATGTGTTTGTGTGCCATTTAAACTGGTACAATATACTGTATATGTGCCTGTGCTTCTGTGCTGTTTCTTTCACCCCATGACCAAAAAAAGAGCCTGTAATGTAAATATTTTGTAGATAATGGTAGACACTACTTGTTACACTGCACTGTGGTTTGACGCATATTCAGATGGATATGGCATGAGTTGAGATGATACTGATTTAAGAATGTTTTGTAGCTTTTAAGTAAGACTTGCACGATGGGTCATTGGCATAAAACCCAGATTTAATTTAATTGTCATCTGTGACAAACTGTACTCCACCATTTACAGACATGTAGCGGTCATTGCTCTATGAATGCTCTTGGGAATTGCAGTTTGTGGACTGCATCTGAGTATAAGAGATCCCAGTTTTAAAAATAATCTCCTGCAGACTTTTGACAATTTATTCACCTGACACAACTGGTTTCCAATCTAGTTTAAAGGACCATACCAGTCTACTTTTGACTCTGCAGCATTAGCAGAGATCACCCCTATCTTTTGCAAATGTTGTTAAAATTCTATATGTATACTTAAGTAGATCTAAGACTGCATTTAGAGAAACACTAAAGGACGTGAATGTTGCTGGGTGTAGGTAATTCACCCTTCTAAAGAGAATGTTGCGTTTATTTGGTCAAAAATTTCCGAGTAAGAAAGCGGAGAGCCATTGAAACAAAAGTTATTACGCCTGGAAAAATAGTTCCTTACAGGTGCTGCCTTCCTAACTGGATTATTACTATGAAGAAAAATGTTGACACAGATGTTCTTTTTAACTAACATCACACCTTTTTTGGTACTTTTGTAAGGTTTATTGAATATGGACAAATTTAAACAAACGCAATATCTCAAAGATAAAGCTGTTTGGGAAAAAATGGGTGGAGTTTATGTAGCCTCTTTATGTGGCTGACGTTAACAAAGGACAAAGACACGTAAGAAACTGGTATGGTCCTTTAACAGAGTAACAAGTGGCAGCATCAGAGTGCTGACAGAGTTGTGTTTGTGGGTCATAACTGTGAAAAATTGCATCAAGTGTGTCAACGTCACGTCAAGGACATTAACAGCCTGGTTGCTAGACTCAGTAGCAAGTGGTGTGTGCATGACTGTACATGAGTCCACGAGGACTGGTGTACAATAAGTGAATGTCTGTAAAGTAACTGCATATTGATGAAGTGCATTTATGTAGCTTTAAACCAAATGTGGATTTATAAAGGGTACAAAATGGACACGACTGTGCTCACACCAGAGCTGGACTTCTGTTAAAAGTGTAAGCGTGTGTGCACAGGCTGCTGGCTACTCTTCCTCTGAAGACCAGGTCCCATTTAAACCTGCTGCTGGTCAATGCAGGACTTCTGGAAATTTTTGGCACATAGAGTTAAAAAAAAAACGTGCCTGAACAACTGAAGCAGGGAGGGAGAGCTCGAGCTGCTCATTTTTCACCCTTTCACAGGGGAGTAATAGGCTTAAGCCAAGCTGACAGCGGCACCTCGTTCTGTGAATTCCACACAAAAGAGCAGATTATGAACACAGGGCGAGACAAAGACAAGGACTGTGAGAGGGGAATATTTTCATGACATCATACTTGATACACAAAAGAAATTAAAAAATGAGTTAATATGAATAAAAATGCATTTTCTTGGGAGTCATTTACTTTTTTAGTGTGTAAAGTTTGCAACTTGAACATTTAGGACAGGATTTGATAAGTCACACTTTTAATGTAATAGAGGCACCAAACCAACAAAATTAATTTGTGGTTAGGTTTATTACGTGTTAAAAATTGTGAAAAAGTGCTCGTCAGAACATCCCTGCTCCAGGAAATCTCAATTCACAATGACATAAAACATTTTAGAAGCTTTAATCATCAATTTTTTTTAATTTTCTGACAATTGCTGCAACTTTATTTTGTTGTAATTGTTGGTAAGAAGTATTTGGTTGGTATTAGATAAACCCTCTTAACTACATGATGACTGGAACTGTAGTCGGCCCAGATTTTATAAGTTCCAAACATATTAATGAGCAGAATGGCCCATGAAAACAAAATAATGTCTACATCTTTGGATCAGTTTTGAGTAAAGGAAAGTGAGTCAACGTTGTTAATAACATTATGATGTTATATCACATAATTTTTATAATTCCAATATTGATACATTCAGTGGCTGAATTTCATGATTGAAGAAAAATGAAGTGTCAGATCATGGAATTTGTTTATTTCATTGTTAAAAAGCCACCACTGCAGATGAAAATCGATTTGACCTGCTCAGGCAGGAATGTTCACAGACGAGATCATGTGCTGAAGTTTTATTGATGCTCTGTTTACACAGATTTGCTGATTTCCTTGCTCACTCTCCGAGTGGTGTTATCCCAGAAGCTAACAGCAGGGGACGAAAAGAAAACGCACCTGAATGAAATTGCAGACTTCTTTGAGATTGTACATTTGTGGAACATTTGAATTATTACAAGCACACAACTCAAGAAAATATATAACAAAAATATAGTTGTTCTAGGCACTTTAATGTGAAATTGTTACATTTTTTTTAGTAAGGTGTCTAAGACTTGAAAGTAGAACTTGCTTGAGCCAAGTTCCTTTCCACTAATGGATAAATTGTAAATCATTTTATGAAAAATAATTGAGAAATTGTTAATGGATAAAATGACCACACAGTTTTATATACTTATATGTACTTTCATCCTGTAATTTCTGGCAATATTTTGGTTTCTCGTTCTGTCTAAGAACCTTCAGGTCAGCCTTTAAACTGTGTCCAGCAGAACTGAAAGACCCTAAAAATATAACATAGTTCATACAAAAAAGACCAAGGAAAAAAAAACAACACACTGTATCAAACTTTGCTACAGGTATAAGAAAAATATCAGCCACAGTCCAAGTTCAAAGGTTTTGTTTATTTTCAATCACATACATATATTATTTTTACATACACAGTTCCTTTAAAATGTGTTTACAGTAACAGCTTTCCTTAATTTTTTTCTTTTTCTTCTGCATTTGTTTTGACTTTATTTGAAACGCTATAGCCTGAAGCCTTGAGATCAGCGTGAAACAGATACAATTTCTTTTTTTTTTCTTTTTTTTCTTTTTTTAACCTGACAATGTCAAAAAGAATGATTCATTAAAACAGCACGGAGTAAAAGAAACAAGAGAGGGAGTTGAAAAAGAATCAGAAAAACAACATCACCTGATTCAGATGAGCTATACAGGGTTTCATCATTGTAGAATTCCACATTTTTAGCATCACCTGACCCTTGCAGTAGCTTGCCTCCCTGTCTGAGTGCAATAAAAGTGTTTATTGCATTGTTGGATTGTTGTTATTTACAATATGACTGGAAAGAAAAGAGGTGAAAATCAATCAGCTGGGGATCACAAGTACTGAGTCCAAAGATTTCACATTGGCACAGCTGAGTATGAGATGTTTCCTAACTTGTGACACATATTTTTCATATTGGCAATAACATCATGGCTGAATGACAAGCAATGAAATTTGGCTAATCCTGAATCCATCAGAGATCAACTTTAAATCCCTTGTGACAAATATAAGAAGCAGGATTGGTCGTTGACACATTTCTAATTCTAAGGTTTAAGGACTGAACATGAAAACACACGTGAAGTACTTCCAAACACATGACCTTACCGACTCTCCATCAAACATTCGTTAAAGCAATCCCACAAAAGTCGTGACGGCGTATAGAACGTCTGCGAGGATGTTAAAGCATCTGTCCAGATGCCAGATCACATCTTCTAATTTAGCCGTTTCACACTCTTTGTGTTCAATGCTGGTTGATTTGAAATCACGCACACACACACTGATGACACGGCCGAGCAGCAGTAACGTGAGTGAAACGATTCATTTCTACATTCAGTGCTGACAACCCAGCTGTTCCTGTGTTAGAGTCATCTCCGCTTCCAAAAGCACCTTTTTTTATTACACCAGAATTGTCTGGAGGGACGTCTTATAAAAAAAGATCCATATTCACATTCAGAGACAGAAATATACTGTAAGTAAAGTTTCAGTGTTTGTACTCAGTGGCCAGAGCTCATAAAGATTAAAAAAGGAAAAAAGTAGTTGGGATGGTTAAAAAATGCCCTGTAGAATAACTGCAACAGTGCTGCGAGTGTTCATAGTGTAGGAGTCGACTTAAATCTGAGACCCCTTTTGTGATAAAATCATCCAAACATAAAGGATTTCGAAGTTGCACCCTGTTTTGAAGGATTGCCCTGGCCAGACCCTGAACAGAAAGCCAAGCTAGCCGTAGCTTATTCTGGAGACGCCGCCCTCAGTTACCCTCTTAGCTCTGTGAAGGTATTGTAAGTCTGTGTGTGGTTCACTGTACACAACCCACAGGCAGAAAGAGTGTTAACAAAGTAGCTTTTAAAGTGTTTATACGATTACTGAAGAGAGATTTTGAGACGTATGTACAGCAACAGCAGTGCTTTCATGCACAATGCAAAACACTGCACTACGTGTTGAATGACATGTTAAGAAACAAATGTGTAAACAGTGCAGTCATCACATCTCCTGTTTTAACATTGTCATGACTGGGACTAATCCTTTAAACTAGACTTATTGTAGGAGCCATGCGATTTCCTTGAGTAGGAAATATGGTGATATTCACAGAAACTGTGGTGAATGGTGTTTTAGACCTGCTTAAAACAGACTTTGTTTCCTTAACAGACAGTGAAAGCAGCCTTCGGTGTACTTTGACGCAGCAGAGGTAGACCGCTGCTGGGCAACTACGTCGGTCTCCTCCCCTTTCAGCTGTCTGTGTGTTTACTGTTTTGCAAAAACTCTGTGCTGCATTTATGTGCAGCACCAACCAAAGATGACTGTGATTGGTTTGAATACAAACAAATCAGAGTTCACCCTTTCAGCAGAATGATAATGGGTGCAGCCAGACCTTTCTCCAGCTCCGACACAGCACTGTGGAAAAGGGGGCTAGCTTTGCAAGACTCGGTTGAGTGAGAAACCTTGTATTTCACTGTTGTCAGTTACCTGATTGTGCAACTATAAAACACCATGAGACAGGTAACCTCATCCTCCATGCAGATTCTCCATAAAGGACTTATCTTTTTAAACTGTTTACACAACGCAGCTCACATTTCCTGAAATGTGTTTCCGTCCACCAGCAGAACTTTTACATCAGAAATGACCTCTTTTCTTGTAAGTTATGAATTCTTGTCACGGAACACCTGCATAAGAACATTAAATATGGCGATGAAAACTAAAAAAAGAGAATTCCTTCCTTTGTTCCTTTCTAGCTAAGCATAAATAACATCTACACAATGAAACAACTAATTGATCACCTACTTGCTTTTCTAGTTGGAGTTCATTTTGTCTAAAGCTTGGAAGAAAACGGTAGCTACACCTTCATTGCAATCTACCATTCCATATTTGCATCTGTAGCTAAAAATGATCTGTGTTCTTGGTGTAATATTGTCTCCTCTAATTCCAGCATTCCAAACAAACTCTGCATCTCCTTTTCTAATTTAAAAGACAGAAAGACAAAATTGCACGCAGCTGCCAAGCCTTTGCCAAGTTCAATGCCACCGACGCATCTAAGTGTTGGTATGAGTGCTCGTGCCCCAGTTTGAGAAAGTCTGGTCACGCTATTTTATTGAGATTTGTTCAGTTTGAAGGAGAACATAAAGAAATCAGTATGCAAAATGGCAGAAAACCTTTAATGTTGTGTAAAAACTAGCCTTAAGCCACACAATCTGAGGAAAGCCATTTGAGTTCACCCACAAAAAGTTTGCTGTAACAGCTTAAACATAAAGTTTAAGTGCCAACACTGCGCCAGACTGTTGTTTTCATAAATGTTTCCACCAAATTTGTTGGCTCAAGGGATTTAAGGCAGAAAAGAAGGAGCAGTGGAAAAAATGAGAAAACAATTATAATAATAATTTCTGCACTTGCAATGCTTCACTCCAAAAGGCACTTGCCATATTCAGGTTCCATCTATCAAAATAAATAAGTTAATAAATAAATCTTCCAGCTAAGAAATAATGTAGTCGGGAGTCTCGATGCAGTTCTTCTTTCATGTGTAGTAAAATGATGAGTTCAGAACAAATTATGCTTTGCTACGAGGTTAACACTCATCGCCTGCCTTTAAACTACCAACTGTATCATTAGCACCTCTTTCTATAAGTCGTCTATGTTTCAGTCAAATAAAAAAGAGCCTCCGTGTGGCGACACCACAGTGAAACACACCAACCTCCTGTGCCTATGAGGGATTAATGGTACACAATGACATGCAGGGCTGTCTGACAGCCCTTTGGATGGAGGATGGACCGATCACACACTGCCAGGAGAAAAAAAAGGGACATTACACACAAAGCAGACTTTTTAAACTCCTTAAAGGTAGAAGTCTGTCACAATCAAAATAATTCACTCTACTGAGTGTACTGACCCTTAAAGTCCCGAACTCAGCCCTGACATTTACTAATGTCTTAATGGCTTGCCTGTGGTAAAGACACACACACACACACACTCACACACACACACACACACACACACACACACACATACTCACAGTCCTATCCTGTGACCAGACCCCCCATGTCTGGAGTTAGTTTACATCATGTATAAACAAAAGCCTCTATACAGACTCATTTTTAGCATACAGTGAGATTAGCATTGTCTTAAATCTAATCATGCAGGACTACAGCAATAGGCAGGGGGCAACTGAGGTGGAAAGCAGTGGTGTGGCAAGGTGTGCTAGTCAGAAAAAAAACTCCCAGTGTACTGGCCGTCAGTCCCACTCTGTGTGCCCTTCAGCTGTACAGAATTACATTATATACAAGTAGTGCAGGGAGCGCCGCTGTGGGTGAGAGCGACTACATTTCCCTGCAGAATAACCACATGAAAACACACAAATCAGGCAACCTTATATTGGGGATTGTGTTGGGTGGGGACGTCTAAGACTAAGCCTAGAGGTTAAAATACAGCAGTGTCATTACATAAGAGTTGGAGAGGGGAGAAAGGAGGATGACATTTTTATTGTACAGTAGCGACGAGCAAAATGGCAGCCCACCTTGCCACAATGATTGGAGCATAAATGCATAAATCGTAGGGATTTGGGAGACCAGCAGCCAGCCAATATGCACTTTTTACGGGAGATGCAAGTCGAAGCATTTGGTCATTTTTGTTTGGATGCCATATACAAGATATGTGGGGTAATATAAGCAAAGCAACTAGAGGATCATTAACATATATCTCAGCTCATTTACTTCAGTTTAAATACCACTGCTGTTTTTGAATGACAATGCACAGGCTTTGAATTTAATCATTTCAGATTCTGTGTTTTCAGAACTTGTGTTTTTCTTCTTAATATATTCATTTTGATCTTTACGCTTTTTTAGTATTTTTTTTGTATTTTCAGTTGGTCTTATCCGAGTCGGGGTTCTTCACCTTCGGAAGAACATGGGGTTGCGCAGACAGGCGGCTAGTCACCTGCAACACCCCAGGGGTCCTGCAGAGGTCTCCAGGCTGCTGTCAGTGTCTGATGCCAGGGTCTGGTCGGTGGACATGGAGGAGATGTCGTTTATGGAGGAGGAGGGAGGGAGGCTCTCGCTGCTGTTCACGGCTGCACCTGTGCTAAGGGAATCAACAGCGGCGGGGGGTTACAACGTAAAAGACTCCTGGAAAAGACAGCTGCAGAAATACAACTAGAAAAAACATGTCGTGAGTACTGAGTATTGCTGAATTTGTTGCGTGACATCAAGACGTCAACAACATCCACAACACCTGTGAGACAAAACAATCACAGCGTGTCTATGATGAGAGGGGGGTCAGTCAGGTTTGGGTCCGATGGATTTCACAGGAAAGTTTGTCAGAGGCTGCAGAGTTTCAGCAACAAGTAGCCATTTATTTCAGCATAAACCCAGAGACAGTTAGGTGTTACGGTTTAAAGGGATAATCCACCCAAAAATGAAAATTCAGTCACTATCTACTCACCCTCATGCTGATGGAAGGTCAGGTTAACTTTTTTAATCCATGAAACACTGGAGTTTCACAGGAAGAAGGCATTGCAAAAATCTCCCCAACAATTGTAGTAAATGGTTACCAAGATTCAAACCTAAAAACAAATAAATAAAACCATAAAATGTCTCCATACTGCCCATCTGAAATAATCCAACTGTCCTGAAGCCTGGACATGCCAAGTTGTTCTGAAAAATGTCAAGGATGCCATGTTTTTAGCCTCACTGTTCACTGTAGCCTGTAGCTCCTGAGATGGGAGCCGCGTTCATGTATCAAGGCTTCAGGGCACTTGGATTACTCCGGATGAGCGGTATGGAGACATTTTATGATTTCATTTTATATTTTCTTCCACATTTGAAACCTGGTTTCACTGTAATTGTTTGGGTGATTACTGCAACACCTTTTCCCTGTGAAACTCCAGCAGCACTTCACTGACTAAAAAAACTTCACCTGACCTTCCACTGGCATGAGGTTGAGTAGATAATGACTAAATTTTCATTTTGGGGTGAAATATCTCTTTAAGTCAAAGTATTTTGTTTTGATGCTATAAACATGTCAGTATGGCAGCATTCTGCTTTGGTTGGGTCATGTGGAAAGCAGTCAGTGATGCACTTTTACGTCTTAATTTTATGTTAGGCATCTGAAGAACAATCTCATTTTCTCAACTTCTGGAGATTTCATTACAGATGTCCTAATTCAATTAACTCAGCTGCTATTTTGTTGTTAGTATTGAGATTTAAATGCCATTAAAGCCCCTTAACATCTCTGTCTGATGATTTTCTTGCAGGAACTGAGAATTACAACATAAGAGGAATGGAGGTTGATACATCCCTTTAACGTCACGCTGATCTGGGCACAAAGCTTGGACGAACAGACAACAGTGTTTACTTCCATTTTCAAAAACAGAAGAACAAAAAGCGTAACAAAACCTCAATGTTAGCCCCCTCAATGAGTAGGTTCTTCTCTCTTTGATACTCTTATGAGCAATCAGTAGAGGAATGGGCAGTCTGCTTTTGCCGCAGCACTTGAAAGAGTAAAACCTGATTAAAAGCATCGGGATGAGAATATAAAGGTTTTGCAATATGAGGAAATCACTTGAACAGCCACTTGCACTTCCGAGCAGTAGTCCTGTTATTTCTACAGAGGATATGTTCAGTGCAGGCTAACTACAAATCTGCTGCATGTGTCTGCTCGCTGTGGGAGGTAATTGCTTAATGGAGACTTCAGCTGACCCAAAATAAAAGACAGAACAAAGCAGGATTAATTGCTGGCTTTCCTTCCAGCAGGCACTCCTCTTGCAAGTTTGCTTCCAGTAAATACATCAGAAATATCTGTTAGAAGACAATGTGCAGGTGCGGTTTAAGTTGAAATCTTGAGGGATGACTTTAGCTTAAACCCCACTAGTAACTGAAGGAAAGATCACCAAGTTAGAGGACAAATTAAGCTTTTAAATCGTTAATATATTCGTCTTGGGAGGAACTTTGGTTGTGATGTGGGATTATAACTCTTGTTGTCTGCTGCTCATAAAGACTAAACCATTTCTCAGTCTTGCACTGTGTAGCCGCCCTCTGCTCAAGCTGAACTGCTTTCCTATCTTTTATCCAGAGATATGAAAGGCTCATGTGTGGTGCAAACAAATCCTGCAGGGCCGGCCTGGAAATATCTTTATAAATAATAATTACAGCATTACAGATGTTCAAATCTCCAGCACACACATGTGGCATCACAACAAGAGCCCCAGGTCCTGCCTGGTTGCGACTCAGCGCTCTTGCTTCCCTGCTACAGTGAAACGTTCCCGTCTGCAGCTCCTGCACTGCACTGTGTCTGCCACACTGTGGGCCAGCCCATCTGCTTAATTACTGAAGGATGGCAACCATGAATTGTGAGAGACAGCATGAAGAGCAAGAAGCAGCTGTTGCATTTTGTGTTAAATTCATTCTTTGAGTTCTTTACTGTCTAAAATGTTCAAAGTCTCATCTTTTATTGTTAGTATTTCAGTTTTTTCAGTTTTTTTTTTTTTCAGTATTTCCGACCACCCTAATATGAATGAAAAAGACATACATGTGGTTAAAGATGCTAATATTTGCCATTTTGGGCCGAGCTGAGCAGAAGACTTATAAAGTTTTTACACTGAGAGGGTTTTTATAGAGATTGGTTCACCACAAGGAGGCCAATTAAACATGTCCTGACTTCATTTAATTCATTTTCCTTCACGCTCACATGTGGCTGTTATTTCTCAAATTCAGCAGATGTGACTGCTCCTGCAGAATTCAGTCTGAGGTTGCTTGTTGAAACTTCTAATGCACCAGTTTTGTGTTTTAATAGAGAATGATGGGCTGTTATTTCTTCTCAGTAATAAGCTGTTTTTCTCATGCATCACAGCACATGGTGGAAGGCCTCGTCACTGTGCTACCATGACTCGATACTGCCTCTCTGTGGCAAACTATGAGAACAGCATCTAACAGAGCAATATGAAACACGAGCAGCTGGGGACAGATATTTTCTGTGATGGAACCCAAAAGAGCCAAACCTGAAATCATGACATGTTATACATACTGTAAACACATACACACACTAAAATCCACACACCATATGATATTAAATATTGTGCACTAGGAGGTAATCTTAGCTGTTTCTGCTGTACTGTCCTACAATCAACACAAGACACTTGGCACAACAACACTACACAACATTGAACTCATTTAACTTATTTAACAGGAGATGCAGGAGACAGACACATGGTCGACAACACGATGGGTTTCTCTGGTTACAAGTGACTCCAGTAAGGTTATAGTAAATTCACTTACAGAGCGATTAGGGTTATGCACTGAGAGTACCTGAAGGTGAAGGCTGTCCCTTCACAACGCCATTCTTCGTTCTCTCCTCAAAGTTCATCACCTCTTTGTAGATTAATTCTGCCGAGGAAAAAGGTAGAAGAGAGAGTCATGAAAACATGATAAAACCACAAGGAATAAACTGCACAACGTCCCACAAGATAACTAAAAAATATTATGTTCCACCTGTTCAGATCCACAGAAATAACGGCCATTTAGCCTGACAGTTTTCTGTTATAAGATTTTCCAGTTGGTGGTTCCAACACACCAAAAAAACATTACACTGAATAAAATACATACAGTGTCTTCTCATATTGCCACATCACACATTTAGGGATTTTTTTGTTTTTTATGTACAGTTTTTGGTTCTTTTTTTTGTTTGTTTGTTTATTTTGTTTTTTGTTGTTTTTTTGGCAGGGGGGGACTCTCACCTTTCCATTCATCAATGGAGTGTTCTCTTTCATCCAGCTGCTTGTCATAGATCTGAGGTGGAGGCTAAAGGGCAGAGAGCACAACCGTGTCAGCTAAGAAGATTTACCTGACATGAAATATTTATGGCTGATTTCACTGGACATTAGCAGGTTAATCATTTGCTAAGAACATTTTGCAAGTTTACACAATGAGACGTCAAATTTGGCAAGACAGATCTGTTGACTGACGCATAAAATAATAGAGAACAAAATATGAACAACCAGACAAAGAAAACCAGAATGTGAGAAACATATCTGATTATATTTAACATGTACTGTATTCACATGTGTTCAAGACATGCTTGGGATAAAGTAGTCACACACGCGGGTTATAAAGAAAATAAATGACGTAAATGGAGGAAAATAACAGTTATTTACCCTCTAGCACATAAAACAGTGGTTGGTGCACATAATTTAAGTATCAAAATGTATTTGTCCTCATATTCATGTATAAAACTATATTTAGACCATGAAAATCACAACATAGAGGAGAACAAATCCGGTGACTTGTCCAGCTACAGTGCTTATGCCCTTCTGTAGAATTGACGCTTCATCTAAAAGGACACAAATATGCTGTGTGTCTGGCACCCAGTCAACTCTTCCTAACACTCATTCATAGGGATCCTGCCTCTGACACCATAATCTCACTGCAGGTGGCAGGAACACCCATAAACCTCTCTGCTTTGACCTTAGAGCGACAGTTACGGGTCAGCATTCAGCAGAAGTGAAAGGTTTTACCTCAAAAAAAGATTTATCACTTTGATTTTCTATTACTTACTTACTTAGCCTCTTAACATCATGCTGCACCTCTTTAACCTGCAGCTACTCACTAATGACATGCTGGTTGTATTCTGTTCTCTAAAACATATGTGTTGTGGCTTTTTTTTAGCCTTTAAATAGTTACTTACAGTGCTGACCAAGAGCTAAAAAAATTTTGAAAACAGGACCCATTGCACTTGTTTCTTTGATGTAGGGCGGTTGTTATTTACCATGGATATTTGGATGAGATCTCTGGCCTTCATCAGCATGAGATGACATTAGAGAAAGGGAAAACAGCAGAAAACGTGTTGAAATGCCATTCACAGCCATATCATACATACCACATCAACTCTAACAACATCATCTTTAAAAACCATCAACAACTAGACAACTTAGACAGTCATGAAAGCCTCTAAAAATGATTGATCACCACGATGGAGGTGTGTCATCTGGTGTTTTACAACCAGGGCAAAACTTAAATGCTGACGTTCATCAGCTGGTCATGCACTCATTAGTGTATTGCTGCAAGTAGAAGTGGTATCTGTGCATCTTTAAAGAGCTGCAGATGGCTTTTTCCCAATCTCACTGTCACCTCATACTTATGAGGCACTGATGAAGAAAGTAGACTTCACCAAATCAACCAGAAACACCACCAGTCTTACATTACAAAACAGAACTATAAACTAAATCACTCTTTTAGATGTAGCAGCAAAAATTTTGACTTTATCAGAGATGTAACAACAATTTAGGGTTACTTCACTAAACCTAAAGACTGCTAAAGTTTAAAACTGTGTAAAAAAATAAGTGTGAGAAAAAATAAAAATGAGATGAGAACCAAAAATGTAAAACTTAATCATAAATGCACTCATGCAGCAACTTTCACTGATATCGAACATACTGTTAAAAACTGTTAATTGGGCAATAAATCACTATAACTGCTTTGCTTTGAAAAAATGTAACAAAACAAGGAGAGTCATTCTTTTCAGCACAGTGTTGCTAATAGAAAGTAAACAGTGCCGACCATACAAAGACAGGAGGAGAGGACTGAGCTTGGGATCGTAATCAATAAACTGCTCTGCCAAAAGGCCTACTCACCGCCTCCACCTCAGCTGGATCGTACCACACGTTGATGTAGGGGTGCTGTAAGGCCTCGTCCACCGATATCCGTTTAGCGGGATCGATGATCAGCATCTTAGACAGCAGGTCTCTGGCCTGGCTAGCTGTGGGTTGAAAAAGACAAAAGGATGACATCTGGTTGAGATACAAGGGAGGAAATATTCCTCTATGCCACTAATATGCCAAAGGAAACCTGAAACATGAAAAGGCGGAAAGGGAGGAGGAAAGAGAGAGATGGCAGGGGTTAAAGAGAACAGTAAAAAGCAGCAGATTGTCTGAGGAAACAAAAATGACATAATGCATCACTCACATGAGGGTTAGCAAACAACAAGACCACTTTTATAGAGTATGAGCTCCGGAAACAGTATTTTGTGTGTTTGTTACTATGAATTGTGTGAACAAAAATGATCATTTATATGCATAAAGATTATGGATCAACTGATATTGTCGATATCATGGTACAGATGGTTATGTTTTCTAATGAGCCAATGTTGAAACCATTTTTCAAGGCCAGAAAAAATACTTTGATCAGTGATTTAAAGTGGTGTAATTACGTAGTTTGTCCAGCAGAGGGTGGTCCATTATTTAATAACTGATAAGTGAAGCATTTCCTGTTCAGAGTACTATTGTTTTGAATAAATTTTGTTTAAGTGTAAAATATCCTGCCTCCATTACATATCTGTGTCACAAGCTTTTAATAATCATAATCAGGCGACATATATCAGATACTGGAATATTCTTTCTCCCTAACACAGGTATCAGCATCGGCACCAAAAATCGGCTGAGACCTAATTAAAACAATACTGGAACACTCATCCTATTTAGATCTAATTGAAATTCAAGATTCTGGCTCTTCCCATTTCCGTATCTGCTGTTCATATCTGACAGATGCAAATATTACATCTTTGTTTGTTAGAGGCTGATTCATCTAACTTGTTGTAAAATGATCTAGGAAACCTGAAAACATTAGCAGCTAGCTAGGTATCCTCTAAGTGTGGATCTAAAAAAAAGGCATCAGTATGTCGGAAAAACACATTTAGCTCCCCGACATACAAAAAAATGGCATCAGAATCAGCTCAGTCGGTCAGTCTGTCAACCCTCAGATTCTCTTTTACTGATCTGAAATGGAGAACCTTAAACCAGACACCATCCCTCCCCTCCATGCAGTGACCCCACTATAAATAGCTCCACAGCAGCACGCGACTGAAGAAACTAAACTGAGAACAAAGACAGATGAGCCCGGCACACCGTCTGCATTTTTCCTCAGCATCGACACGTCAATAACAAAAGGATGGTAAATCTATAAAATGACTCCTCTATCGCTGTCCTTTCGTCTGTTCTTATTCCTCATCTGTCTTCCTTCCCTTTCCTTCATCCTACAACACTCTCTGTCTGTCTCTTCCTCCCACAGTTCAAAAATACCAAAGCCCAAAGGATGTCTGCCTCAGTACCTGTGACAGTACAAAACACACAAAACAGCAGCACTTCAGCCCGCTCTCACACCCTTCCCACTCTCTCTCTCTCCCTGGGTGCATTTCCTTTAACTCTGTCACTCACAGCAGGAAGCAGCCGGAATACAGAAAGTGATTCATAAGCCAGACAGGAGCTTTGATGTAGGAGTGAGGCAACAGAAAAAGCATATTGTGCTGTACCTCATTGGAGGGAATTTCCACTTTTTAAGGCACTGAGAACAGAGACTGCACCTCTCAACAGGCAGAAAAGAATGATGTCTTGGTTAACCTTCTGCATAAGAAAAAACTGAATTCACCAGTGTGTTCAAAAAATACATGATAATGAATGTATCTCAGTTTAGGTTCAAATTTACGAAGTAAAAAGCAATATTTTGGGGGGTTAAAGTAGACTAGAGAAAAATATTTTATTTCTTAAATATGAAATAAACAAGACAAGAGTCCATAGCCTCAGTGAACATGCTGGCATGATTTTTAACAGGAATAAAAGTTTCATGTGAACCATCTTAGCATGCTTGTCATGGTTTGTGTTTTCAGTTCAGTTACTTTATTTTGGTTTTTGTTGTCAGGCTCCCTGAGCTTTGTATACTCACGTAATCGTCTTGTTTTATATTTCATGCGTGATCATCTGCCCCACGCTTTTGTGCACTTTTTTGATCAGTTTTCATCATTTAATCTTTCCTTTTTTACAATTCTATGTTTGTGATTGTGTCTGCTTTTGGGTCCATTTTTGTGAATCTGTGCTGATGCTAAAATTTGGTTATTCATACTCAACACAAAGCACAACTGATGGTGATGGGAATATCATTTTTGCAGGCATTTAGCTATAAATCATCGGACTGTACAATTTACAATTTAATCCAATGAACTGGTGTTCTTAAACTTGGTATAACCAGGGTGTCCTGGTAGCTCAGTTGGTAAAGCGAGTGCACAGTGTACAGAGGCCGTGTTCTCGCTGCAGCAGCATTGGATTCAATCCCCTCCTGCAGCCCTTTGCTGCATGTCGTTGCCTTTCTCTTTCCTGTCCAACTCTTCAGCTGTCCTATCAATAAAGGCTCTGAAAGCCCCAAAATATATCTTTTTTTTTAAGGTATAACCAACAGGTATCGTAATCGGTCTGTCATCAATTATGTGGAAATCATCCAATAGTGGTGGAATAATTTAACATCTTAATTTCTCATATGACAAAGCAACACTACTCAGCAGCAGCTGCTTCCCTGTCAAAGTGTCTAAAAGCAGAGGTAGTGGGGAACGTCTCCAGCATTGGTTATGTTATTTATTGAACATTTAATGGACAAACATCGTTCTGATTGGTAGTCGATATAATTTTAGCATCGCTTTGGTACGCAGTCATGCATAATTTTCAACTGTAAAAAACGTATTTATATATTCACTGTGCTTACACTTAACTTAATCTCTCACAGAATTATTTGTGTCCAAATGTTATGTGCTATGTGAGATAAACTATACAATTTTACACATTATGCTTCAGGGCTTCACAGATGTTGGAAATCAAAGTTACCTCTGGGTGATATGCAGTAATGGTGTGGGTGATTTCACCTTGGATACTGCAGAGCTATGCACTCTTTGTGCATAACAGAATCACACTACATGGACAGTAGTATGTATTTTAGTTTATATACATAGAAGTGCAAAGGTTTCAAACTCGATCAATCAATTACAAAATGGACAAGTGGACAGTGGACAATTACATGCATGAATGCAGTCAAAGTAAAATGGCTAAAATACACTTTACTCACACATTTCAAGTTCTCACCTTTGAGTTTGTTGTGCTCAGAGTCAGCAGGGAAAAGGCAGTCGGGGAAGAGCTTAGGAAAGGTGAGGCCTGCGTACTTTGGCCGGTTCTCGACATAGTTCCTCACTGTGGGCTGAAGCTTCTTCATGAACTCTGGCGAGGGAGTCCCCAGCTGCTCGATCACCTTGTTCCATTGGTCGATGTCTGGTTGGGTCAGGATTAAGGGAAACACACAGCTTTCTGTTCGCTTCGGTGTCCACTCAGGTGCCACTCCCACACACATGCATACTACGTTTATTTAGGACAATTTAATTAACCCTTTGATTAACTCATGCTCAAGTTAAACTAACAATAATGGAGAATGAAACCAAATAAACTAAAGAAAAATAAGTAATTGTATATTCAGAGGAGTCAATCAAACCCACAGAGGAAAACATCTGTGAGAAATGACAAATGGTAGTGGTTTGTTTCTGTTTGTTTGTTTTAGGAATATACAATCATTTTAAGAATTATACGCCTTTTCATATAAAATATATTTAAATGTTTTTCCATCCATCTATTGCATTCACTGTCTCCTAAAACTGCCTCAAATTTTATGTGAATTCCTATTTTACTTTTTATTTTACTTTGATATCCACTTAAAATACAAGAGATACCTTCTGTACATTCCCTTTACAATGCTGAGCTTACCTAAACGGCAGAGATTACCAATAGGCATGCAGCATGTACATGTCACAGTGTTTATGAGTGCAAATATAGTTGTGGTGTGTGCCAACTTGTGCTTTACTTCCTTGATGATGATAAATATTTCTTCTCTTACCCCTCCACGCACTTTGAGTTCCCCGCCCATTTCCAGTCTTCTCACAGTTGGTGCCAGTTTCTGGCAGTTAGCTGCCAGGGCCGCCAGAGATCCCCATTACATCATCTTGCTGGAAAGCTTCACACTTCCACCTCCTTTTTGTCTCCATTGCACATTGGCCATGATCCACACAATGCTCAGTGAGGCAATTTTTTTTATCCACTAAGGTTCTTATGCATGGCTCTTTGGGAAGTTGTTGGATTCGCTCAGACAGCTAGAGGTGTTTTTCCAGTGTGTCAGTGCACGCTGCAAAATGCATGGCGCTCCGTGGTGTTTGGAATTATTCATGTGCCTGAAGGTAACTGCTCTCTTTTTAATGATATTCAGGTTTACATGTGAAACAGAGAGAGGGAGTGGCAGGGAGGTCAGAAGGATACGGTCAATCCCAGGGAACAGCACTGTCCCTCTTATCACCTCTCCAAAGATGCAGCCGACTGACCACATGTCCACTAGAGTCACACACACACACACACGCATGCATGCACACACACACACACAGAGGCACAGTCATAGTACACACACACTCATATTACCAAAACCTATCAAAACTTACTTAAAAGTTTACCTCTGAAATGACCAGCATGTAAGCAAATAAAAATATATCTTATTCTTAATCCTTTATCTCTGTGTTGATTTTTCATTTATGGCATAAATTATTATTATTATTTATTAGCCTATAAAAAGTGATATCAGGGAACCTGGAGTTTGCAAGCCAGTGGGAAGAGAATAAGGTCCCAATATGTTAAGTAAATTTTTCCAGTTTCCTTTCATCCATTCCACTAGATTTTAAAATTACACATTTTCTGCTCAAGACTATATGATATAATCTTCATAACATACATGAAAAATAAAAGCGTAAATCCTAATTTACTAAATATGGAACCTGCTTTACATCACCTGCAAATGATGTTAACCTGCTAGACAAGCTGGCATAACACATAAAACTAAGTGAAATAGATTGTAATGTCCTGTGGAGCAAAACTGAGGGAAAAAAGCCTCTCTTGTGATGTTAGTGACAGTGTCTGATTTTTCTGAATAATCTGTGCCTATACTGCCCTCTAAACTTCTACATAAAATATAGAAATTTAAAATACGCAGTATTTTTGGTAACAGTAGTCACTTCACTGACAAACATATAGGCCTAATAATTTATCAACAAGTTAGTCTTTATTAGCAGAAGCACACCAGCTGATTAACTTAAAACGTTAGCATTAAGTTAAACAGAAAAGTTTTTGTACACCTTGCTACAGATAACATGCTAATTAGCGAGCTATCTAGCTAACTACCTAATGTCATTCTATGAAAATATTGGTAATTTAAAGGTGAAAGTGTCCACTTATATTTGAATTTTATTTATTTTTCATATTTTCTTTTCATATATTTTTATATGAAAAAGCAATACTCCTGTATGGGGACCCAACATGTCCTCCCTGGCCATGAGTGAACCGTTACTTTGTGAGTAGCTAGCGTGGTAGCATGCAGACAAGTAGCTTAGCTGAAGGTGAGTGTTTTGGCAATAAAATTTTTGGAATTTAAAACTAAATCTATGCCAAATATATACTTTCACCCAGAACAATGTCACATTACCGAAGCTAAAGTCTATTTTACTGCTGCTCTTCTTAGCACTGTGACATTGGCTTACTAAATTAGGTCTAATAGAAAACACGGAGGTGTAATATGTTCCCAAAATAAAGCAGAACAAGATAATATATTAATGCCATTAAATGTCTATATTTATGCCACAAGTAAACCACAAACAATATACAACTCCACTTAAAGCTTAAAAGCCACTTATTTAATACACTGCTGCATTAAATGGTGCAGTCACCCTGAGGCTCACTGTGCTTTGAGCTGCGAAGACAGACAGCTATTCTATATTATCATTTAACAGACACTCAGGTAGGTGCAGATAACTTTAGCCAGGTCAATACTTCAGGGTGAAAACTCTATGAAGTAAATCAAGATTAGTGACTGCAGGGTACCAGTGGAGAAGTGATCTATAAGCAGAAGATTAACAAAAATGTGCATGACTACAGTTCATTGATCTAAAAGGACAACAGATGGAGCATTAAGATGGTAAGAATTTCAGGTCATTGTGAGTGCAGAGACAGAAGAACCGGAATATTGGAGAGCTCACTGCAGGGGTTTTCTGGTTCTCCAGTGCATAAATCTTTCAGGGACCACATGATCAGGGATGCACAGAGCATTAGCAGCTAGTCACAAGCACCTGCAGACACACTGCTGTGTATTTCTCTTCGCTTAATTCCTCTAAATAACAATAAAATTCCTCTAAAAATAATAACAAGTAAAAGCTGAATTTTAGAGCATGAATTGCCACCAATATTTTACATTTTCATAACTACTGATTGTATAAAAACATGGACGTGGCAGCCCCCAATAAGTGAAGCCAAAATGTGTGAACGCCCCCTGGTGGTTGGTCAAAGTATAATGAACCCTGCTCAAAGGGTTCGTGTTAGCCTTGGCTTAGCACTAATGAATAAGTTCTTAACCCACTCTGGTTTGTTCAAATGTTTATTTTTCTGATCAGTTTCATTTTAATTAGCTGTTTGATGCTATAAAAAGGGTGTGTAACATCAGACAACTAAGCCCTTCTCGTAAATGAGTCAGGGCTGAAACCCTACAGCAGCTCCAGCCTAAAATCCCTAATGCACATCTCCTGGCTCTAAAAGATGTCACTAGCACAAGATGGCAGTACTTGTGTTAGGGATATTTTGGCTTTATTTTTGTGCCACATCAACAAATCCAAGGAAAGACCAGTACCAATAATATGTGCATAAGTCACTCAGTCTATTTTGAACATGTGTGTGGCTCTCTGCTTCAAGCCCATTTGTTTCCAATAACTGCTTCAAAACTGTGTTACAAGTATGTACGGTGGTCTACTTTAATGTTTTTATAAAGGTTCTAATTTAAAAAGAAAGAAGGACGGAAAGAAGGAAAGAAGAAAAGAAAAAGGCTGAGCACTGTAGTTTTTAAGAAACATTCCCCAAACAGGAGCAAATAGTATTTTCGTTGGGTTTCATTTCTTGATGGGGATTGACCCTAAACTACAGTATGGATGTGCATAATCAGGAAGGAATGTATCTCCAGGTGGTTGGTGTGGCCCATTCATGTGTTTTTAATAAATTTTATGGCACTGAGAAATTAGCTAACACAGGCTTTGGCTACACACATCGGACTTTTCATTGATCTGACAATCAGAAAAATACAAAATGCCGAAAGACTTATTATTTAACATATATAAATGAGTTCTACCTTACATCATTAAAGTTGCAACAGCAATAAATTCCCATCATGGTAGCTGTTTCATTTTTTCTTAGGCAGACTCTTACTTGATTACATTTTACACCTTTAAGGCCGTTAAAAATACTCGCCAGCGACTGTTCTGCATTAAAACTATTCAGACCGGCAGGAATTCCAATTTGCAAAAGGAGTTTTGACAGCTTACTCCTGCCTACAGACAAACAAATGGCAACTAACATAACTTTTCCAAAACTTGTTAAATAACCTAGATGTTGTCTTATTGTGTTGTTGTGATACTAGCTGTTACGTCAGTGTTAGTGCTTTTGTCTGGTGCTTTCTTTAATGTGTTGCATTGAACTGAGGCTGCAAGACTCAGCCTGCTATGCATAACAGGTCAACACCGCACACAGCATTAGAAACACTCCTACTAAATGCTCCTATTTCTCTTTACACGTAGTAATCACAAAAAAACAGTGCTTGCTGGGTCGCCAAGGTTGTTATCCGTCTTGTTGGAACAATCCTTTTATTTAAAATCACATAGTTTTTAATAACAGGGGTTTTTTGTTGGCTAGCACCTGAAATTCCTCTCAAAACATGGCACTGGCCATGATGTAAACTTCTTCTCTTCAGTGGGAGACGGATGTGACAATTGCTCCACACAACCATTATGACTGGTTGACGCCTTTGTTTACAAACTCAGAAAAATTGATCTCAATTCGAAAAATAAAGGGGTCGCTTTTTTGCAGCATGATATTTGTATTCTGTGTGAAAATATTCATGCTCTAACAGCAGATCAAAAATATTATTGACATACGAATTGATAGCACAAAAAACATGCACCCGGTGTAAAGGTCTTTAACCTTTAAGCTTTCCTCATGCTGCCAAGTGAGTTTATCTAAGATATTAACAGATGCTGAAAATGAGTAAATTAATTATTCAATGTTATTCACTGAATGCTAAACAAGCGTGACTCATATGCAGGCACCCTCAGACAGCAAGATGTACTTCACGTGTGCGCACATGTGCACAAAAACAGCATGGGGACTATTTATCCAAATCCATCCTACTGAAAGAAGTCATTTTGGGAAGCAATTACAGCCCCCTCACAGCAGGAGAACACACCAGGTAGCTCTCAAAAACACTCTGCAGAACACACACTTCAATTTTCAGAGACAGGGAGAACTTCCTTTTGGCAAAATGAGACTGAACAAAGCTGAAGAATCAGACATGCTGACTTACGAAGAGAAATTTATGACACTCGTTTTATGTAGTAGTTGCAGGTTAAACTGAAAGTGTTAGAGTAACAACAATTGTTACAACAGCCAAATGTGAGTTTGGTTTAGTTCACCTCAGTGACATACAGAGAACATCAGGTCAGTAATTTTTGTTTTTCTGTATATGATGTTGATTCAAATTTTGATTTCGCATGATTTTTTCTTTTGGCTTTGTCTCTTGTTTAGTGTTGTTTAGTTTTATTTCCTCAGGTTTTATTTCCCCAATCTTAACACCTTTGCTATACATACAGTGGTTATTATTATGTTTTAGATATATTATAGGTATTTTTAACACTATTATATGATTTCTAAAGCTGTTACTTAAATTTTAATTTGTAGTTAATATTACTTTTATTACTACATCTGCCAGTGCTACTATAATAATAATATTAATATTAATAATATTAATAATAATAATAAACATTAATAATAGATATAAAATGATGGCACAAAAGAAAAAAAATTAGCAAAAAATCACATTAAAAATACACTTTTGTTATTGTCATTATGAATTAAATAGTTATTAAATAGTAATAGTTAATAATTAAATAGTTACATCTTTTAAAGGATTATTCCCTTAAAAATTACCAATATTTTATCAATAATATATTTTTAAACAAATTCATTTGTCATTATATACAGCAGAAATAAACCTATGAACAATAATGGCGTTACCATAAAGTCACGGTGTGTTAACAAGGATACAGTCCCGCCCAGGGAAGAGGATTTTGTGGCGCACCATTTCTCCCATAATGCACCCCACCGACCATATATCCACTGCATGCATAGAGGTGAGCAAAAGAAAAGAGAGGAAGGCAAAGGTTAGTGTTAGACACATCAAGCTCTCTGGTAGAACAGTTATTAGAAAAACAGCTTTTGTTCAGTGAGGGAGAAATAATTAGTGAGGAGCATGTTATATAGAGATAAACTCTAATGAACTACAGATACAGACAGAGAGCAGAGGAAGAGCAGGAAAAGAGATGAGCAGAGCCTTAAGGACTAACTAGCTGCAGGAAATTCAAAGCTGTGGAGCCTCCAGGCTTCTATCCATGGGAGGAATATGGCTAATGAGTCATAACTCTTCTGCTGGCGTTGAATCTCATGTCTGATGTTCGGGGGGCTTTTAATCAGTGACTCACACCTCCAACCCTTCAGTTCACTTAAGCTCATTTGCAAAGTGCAACACCACCCAAATTGTTTTTTAGAGTCCACAGGTAATGTTTTCATACATTCATTAATGGTTAACACGTGTCGTTTTTCCTAATCATCAAGGCCAATTAAAACACGAACAATTGTGATTTTTGCTGCAGGCAGAAGCTCCTGCTATCTCTTCTACTACAGGCTTTCCTACAGGTAAGTCACTGGGTCCCATTGGTTTAAAAACACTTTCTATACAGCTCACATAGACATTCTGCAGCATTAAAGTAATTCTTTAAATGACTCTGTAATGCAGTTGCTTGTAGAGTTATAGACTTTGGCATATGTTTGCTCCCAGGCTGTATAAGTTTAGTTTCCACTTTACTGCCACCACTAGAAAATAACTGCTTGAGGAAATGGCTCCATTAAACTCATTTAGTGATAAATTGTTTAAGCAAAAACTGCTGTACATAAACCAATCGATCTCTGTGAACTGTTTGAATTTGACTCTAACAAAAATATGAAGCGTTTGAATGTTAATTTGATCTATTTGAACTCAAACACACTCACCATTCTCTTTGTATCCCATGCCCAGGATCACCTCTGGGGCTCTGTAGTATCTAGTAACCACATAGGGGGTCATCATGAAGCTCGTGCCTGCGGTCCTTGCCAGACCAAAGTCCAGGATCTTCAGGGTGCAGTCTGACTTCACCACTATATTGCTTGGTTTGAGGTCCTGGAGATTGGAAAAGACTGGTATGAGAAACTGTGCAATTAAACGTCATTAACAAACCTTTTCTGCTGACAGGTTTCAATAGACAGTCTATTTGCTCTCTTGCCAAGAGTTAGATTCAGAAGATCAGGTCCAATTTGATGTGTATACTGTATTGTTACGATGTAGCAAAGCTAAGCAGAAAGACTGAGAACAGGAGGAACAGCTCGCTCTGCTCTGCCAAAAGGTAACAAAATACACCTACTAACACCTCAATAAGGCTCAATAATCAACTTGTCATATCTTGTTTGCTCAGTACATACTAAAATTAATACAGAACAGTGTGGTCATGTGTGTGGCTATTTCTGGGATTACCACGAACAGATCCAGGCTAGCTTTCTCCCCCATTTTTCTTATGCTAAGCTAACAGCATGCTAGTTTTAGCTACATGCATAGTACAGACTTTAGACTCTTATTAATCTTATTCTGTAGAAGAGTGAATAATATATTTCCAAATGTCAGATTTAAATTGAATACATGTCTATGTTAGTCCAATTTTTATTTAGATCTGAACTTGATGGGACTGTAAATAGTGAAATAAGCAATAATTTGTTTTCCTTTTGTTTGTTTTTTTCAGGAAATGATTACTGCTTCTTCTAATCTGGAATGACCACTTTCTGATCCTGCTGTTGACCTGGGCTGGATGTCAAAGTCTGTTTGTTTCCTACAATTAAACAGCCAGCAACAAGAAGCTTCACTGGGATGTCGGAACACATGCTATATCCCCTAGATCCTCTTCCCCTTTGTGTGGGTGCTCTGGACAATCAGTAAAATCTGCTGGTGCATTTACAAGGACATGATCCCTCTCTGGCTTCCCACCCTGTGAACTCTGCCAACTGTGTTGGCTGGGACAGCCAGCAGAGCCAGGTGGAAGCACCAGGGATTAAATCTTGGTTTCCTCTGTGGCACACAGGTGCTCATGGGTGACCAAGGTGATGTCAAGGTTTATGACTGCAAACTTTTTTGCAAAAGATATAAAACCACAAAACAAAACATAAAATACACATAAAGTAGTTAAAGAAGAAAATTGTGGCATTTTGCTTTCCTACCCTGTGTATAATGCCGGCTGAGTGCAGATGTTTGATACCACACAGCATCTGGTAGAGCAGGTAGGACATTCTCTCGTGATCAAGCTCCATCTGAATCACCTGGCACAAGTTGGCATCCATCAGCTCCATCACTAGGTACCTGAGAAAAGGTTTTTTGATTTATGAGAGGTTGACAGACTTAGCAGCTCTCCACTAAAATAATTTGAAAACTAATCAGTAAAAGTCATAAACTGAGCATTCTGTAGCCCTTCTAACATTTTTCGGTTTAAAAAATGAAAGTGTCAGAAAGACACATGAACCCCTCTCATAAGATTGTTCAAACTTTGACAACACTCTCATTCATCATTCAGTATGAGAACAGGATACATCCAGCAGCTTCAGATTACACCCACAGTACTTTCACTGATTACACTCCAGTGGTTGTTCCCTCACAATTGCAAGTGTGAGGGATGAAAAAGCACATTAGGCATAATAATATTAGTGCCTTTCCTTGGTCATATCATATGTCACATTAAATGAAAACAAGTAACCTTTCTATTCCTGTTACTTGAGCTACACTGCTATTTTTCATGGAAATGTTATGCAAAGATGAGTTTACAGTACTCACACATCCTGGAATTCCTCTAATGATTTCTGCGGTGTGAAGACATTTAATAAACTGATAATCTGCAAGAGAGAGAGAGAGAGAGATTAGATCAGTGGTATAGTATACGTGATACGCAGGTATACGCCGTATACCCACTGGAAAAGGTCAGTGATTTGCGTATACTCAGTGGTTTAGTCTGC
>JAQLOL010000011.1:17259344-17292911 GCA_029783665.1 Naso thynnoides
TGAAGGACATGGCTGAGCGGGAGACAAAATGAACAAAAGAAGTGGGTTGGAACAAAAGACTGGGGATAAATGTGGATAAGAGGAAAAGGAGATGGAGAAGAAGAAAAGAGAACAAACTGCGGCACTGGAGATTACATTCATGCCTTGAAGTGCTCTCTGTTTCACTCTCCTGCCACTTCCGTACATTTCTGGAGGCAAGGAATTTAGCACGGTCATAACAATGCAGTCGCTCGTCTCTGTTTGGTAGTGAAGGGTTTTATCAAGACCCAAAAATAGACACTGACTGGGGTAAAACTGCTTTGCTCTGACAATGGATGCATTTTCCTTCTCCACATTCCTTCCTACCTCTGTGCCCCTAGCTGAGTCACTTACATTTTTGTGATTGACACATTTCATGAGCACCAACTCCCGGTATGCCCTCTTGGCGTGGGTCTGGTTCTGGAAGGGTCTGCTCAGCTTCTTGATGGCTACATTTCTGTCCAGAACAGCATCATAGCCCGCACTGCAGAAGAAAAAACACAGAGAACAGAGGAACAGTTTAGTATTCATAGCTGTGTGTATAACTCTCTGTGTGATTGCATGACATTGTTACAATCAACCCTGAAAGTCACTGCTCACAAAAAGTATTATTTCTCACATCTCAAAGCAAACAGACATGGAAACAGATGACAAATGACATTGTTTTGATTTATTTAAGAGGGGCTATCCACACTTTATGTGTGGTTAAACATGGGTAATGATAAATGATTACAGGTGAGTGCTTATCAGAATATAAACTAGGTGCAAGGCAAGTCAGATATGCAATGAACAAAAAAAAAACTGCCTCCTGCGCACTTACTCCATGCATTTCCATGTGACTTCGATCTTTGTCAGGTCAGATTAATCAAAATTCACATGATCTATTTTAGAAAATGTACACTGTAACAAACCAAGGAAAAGGAACTGATCTGAAATTCATATAGACCTACAGAAGTTGGATCTTAACCCCTGAACCAAATCATAACAAGGGAAAATACACACCTGATAAATACAGCAAAAGTAGCTAATTTAGAGTATATAAATGACATGAATACAAGGTTAGCAGTGGAGGTTACCATGTTTAAATAATATGTGAATGCTCTTCAACCCATATAAAGAGAGGTTTTCCTGGTCAGCAAAGACAAGTTGTAGTTCAACACATTTAACCTTTGGACAGGGCCAAGCTAATGTTAGCTGCTCTCAGCTAAGCTAAATGTTTCCTGGCTCCATCTTTAAATTTAAGAAATTGAAGATTAATGTTTTAATTAGCTAGCTTTAGATGCTTTTAGGTAAATATGTTCCCTTTGATGACGCAAAGCTAACTGCTCCTGGCTAAGCTAAATTAAGTGTCTAATGGTCTAAGCGTCATATTTATAAATAAGAGAGTGACGTTAATAACAGTTTCAGCTAAACTATTTGTCATTTTTAAACATATTTTTCTACAGATTAATATGTTCATTGGCTGGTTTTACAGGTGCTGCTGCAAGGATTAGCAGGCTAACTGCCTTTTTCCTGTTTCCAATCTATGCTACACTAACAAGCTTGATATAGCATCATATGTACTGTACAGAAATGAGAGTTGTATTAATCTCTTCATCTGAAGCTTATCAAGAAAAAAAAGTGTGTCCCTCAAAATATCAAACTTTAATTTTTTTAACTTCACTTACAACCTCAGATGCTGCAGCGTACCATAAAAAAACTTCTCCCATTGTTAACTATTAGTAGCAAATATCTGTTAATATACAAGCCTAACTTGGCTATTATTTTATAGGCATAATTGAGATTGCTTGATTTAAAAAATATATATATGGCACAATGCAATAAAATAGAGGAAGAAATGTGAGTTACGATGGTCTTTTTTCAACAGAGCGGTTTAAGTGATTTTGGAGGTCATTATAGCAGAGCTCTTTGCTGGCTCAACCCCCGAGAACCTTTGGGATTTCGGCTCTTTGTGTAGATTTATGTTTGCTTTCAACAAAAAGCAATACCTGGAGGAGAAAAATCAGGCATAAAGATGCTTTTCACATCACATTCTTAGCTTAATCTTAGACAAAATCTCCCCTAAAAGATGCTTAAAATTTGAGTTTCAAGGCATCTGTATTCAGACTTTCTGCAAACCTTATAAACACAGCGCTGTGTGTGGGTTTTTGGATGGCTGTGTTGGATACATTGTGGTTCGTCATGTCTCTGGGGACTGCAGGCCTGGGATGGCGTGTGACCATGGAAACAGTGGAGCCTTCATAAAAGCATTGATCCAATAGGGATTGGAGCCTGTCATCACTTTTCTAGCTGAGTGAAAGATTATGTCATGATCAGCTAAACTACTTAGAGGCCTCATCCCTCCTAAGACGCCTCTGTAAGCTCATAGCGACCGGGCACACAAGTCATGAGGGCAGAGATGTGCACAGATTGGGATGTTTGTGGCAGAGAGTCTTAGTTGTGCCAGCGATACAAGTTTTCTCTCATTACCATGTTCTCAGGCTTTACGGGGGCAAGAGTCTCCTGATTGCATAAGAAGAGGAGAATACTTACTGTACTCACTGTTGATGGCTTTTGAATAACTGCCGGTATATATATAATTTATTTTCCATTGTGTGCAGTCAGCTATTCTGAGTGCATGTGTTGTAACTGTTAGCTGAAAGGAACTGAAAAAAATCAGACAGATGTTTATATAGATGTGATTATGTCATCAGTTTGGGGATTATTCTGATAATGCACAGCAGGCAAGTCACTTTAATTATGTCATCATTATGTTGCTACAAACCATTCTTTGGCATAAATATACAAAAAATTGCCTTATGATGATGATGTGCTTGCTAACATCTAAATAACACTGTTTTCACAGTGTGTCCCATTTGATCTCTATAATCAATAGGATATATGAGTCTTTAGGGTGTTATGCCATTTGGTCATGGTAATACCATCACCATATGACACCAGATGATAGCGATGGACAGAGCCAAGCAGCACACAGCAGAGCAGGTTAAATTAGATTTCCACTGTCTCCCTGCCATCTATCTCTACAATATCCTTTAAATGGGCACATATCCAGCATTAGCAGTTACAGCCTGTCCAAGCTCCTTTGCAAATGCACAAAATTGCTTTGGACCGAAAGGGGAGGAAGGCCGAGGGCATGGGAAGCAAAGGACAAACAATGAAGGAGGGCAAGTGGAGGGCAGGGGGTTTAGAGTGTTGACAGACAGAGATTCTTCAAACAGTATATAATAAGCTAAAATGTGTATACCTGGGTCATCCCAGACAGGGTTTCTGTGACAGGTATATCACCACAGCGACACTGCATTAGCATAAGTATAACTTATGGATGTGTTGGTCGTTTGAGAAAGACTGTCAGATGCATTCCTTTAAGTGGAGCCTTGGCAGCGGTTCCACTGCATTCTGACAGGGCCGGCGTGAGATGAATCACAATGAATACGAGCCCTCTCTGCAATCCGGATTAAGGATTCACTTAAGTGCCCATCCTGTTAAGCCCTTATGGCCCACACATCCATATTCTAAACAGACATGTCATCAGCTCATAGAACTGAAGAACATATGAGCCCAGTGAATCCAAATACAATAAGTGGCCAAATGCTCCACATTTATAACAAAATTATGACAAAAATGTTCACCCTGATTCTTTTTATATATACAGTAACAATATTTTTTGTTGGTAGAATATACAGAATGTTTGCCCTTTACATGTTTAAAACAAAAAACAGATTTTTCACATTTTATTAAAGTAGCAAACACATTTATCTTTATCTCTATCTTCAATAAGAGCTCATAATTGCATAATCCTTGGTAAATATCACTATTACAATAGTTAATAAGAGGAAACAGGTGTGTTTTATTGGGTTCTCTGCTTTTAAAAGGTCCATCCTCACTGTGTGAGTTTTTGAGTTGTTGTTTTTTAAAAAAAAAAAAATTACAAGTATAGTAATATTTTTGAGATGCTGGTTATAGCTTAAATAATTATTTTTGTGCCAATCAGCTGATCTTAATTTAAAACCTAGGTCTTTTTGAAAACATCACTCATTAAAAAATACATACTTATTGGCATTGGAACACATGAACTTTTCCGATTTATTTGACCTTTTAAAAGAGCTCCTACCGGTTTGCTAAATATGTCCCAGTGATTATGTTAAGAAAGAAAATATTCCTACATCCACAAGCATTACACTGAGATAAGCTTTTCCCTTTCATCACAAAATTTCTGCAAAGATGAGTCACATGGCTGCATGCTGTGGCATAAAGGAACTGCATCCAGGATTTTAATGGCAAACTAGAGCACCAAGTCCAGAAAATATTGCCGAATCACAACATTAGTAATAATGGAAACTTCAGTTGAAACAGTGCAAACAATAAGCAGAGATTCTTCCCTTGACTATCCCCCATAGCAATAAGTCACCAGACAATTAGAAACCAACCAAGAACTAAATGTGACAGACACACATGAAATACTGCATAAAAACCAACTTTAAAAACATAAAATAGAATTATTTGACAGGACATATCTTACCAGACTATTCCCTGAGCTCCAGAGCCGATGGGCTTTAAATTCTGGTAACGTTTTAAAACTGTGAAGGTGGAATCTCCCACTTCCACACTGTAGAACTGGTTGTCCACTTTGCTTTTGCTCATGTTGTAATGTTTGGCAATATATGACACATCCACTTGTTTTCCAAAACCCTGCATGAAACAAACACAACAAACTTAAGTGTTTCCTTACCCGGCAGTTGATAAAACACAGAGGAAATCATCAAGTCTCAAAAAACAGTAAAATTGTACCACTACCTCTAAATTTATTATTGTACATTTCATGTTACAAAGTATCATCACTGAATTCCCTCCGAGGAACTTTGATTTTGTGTTGACTGTAGCAGCATGCGGGGACAAAAGCGGTACTGCTTACTGTCACAAAGATATTGTCTATCGCAAACATATGTTTGGAAGAGAGTTAAAAGAAACATGCCACTTATTTGCACAATACGAGCTCAGCAATAAACACAAAATATTGATAATATCTGAAGAAAAATATCCTCCTGCTTCCAACAATAGATAAAAAACAGGGCAGCGGATCGATCGTGCAATAAATCGTCTCTTCAGGTCTGTGTGCCGTAAAGCGTTTCATAGCATTTCCGTTAACTGAGCGGACCACGCACAAAGGCATTGTAAAAGACGGGAGAGTAATCTCAAATCTTCTCATTGATTGTCTTATTTGCCAATGTAGGTAAGATGTGAGGCATCTGTATTAAATTTAGACTGCTTCATAATCACTTAAAAGATCCTTGGAGGGACTTAAATGAGTTAGCCAATCAACAATGAGAATGCATTTAGCTGGTGCTACATTATCAACTCATTGTTTGTGTTTAGCAAGAGTCTACACTGATACTTTTCAAAAACAAAAACGTGTGTGTTAAGGGTAAATAAGACAAACTGGAAAGGCAGCATAAGCACGAGAAATCAAAGTACAGTTGTATTTACATTTACACTGTCTGCATGCAGAAGTGTAAACTTGACAATCCACATGTAATGACAACAGTCCCACTGATGTCTTTACTGTGTGAAGTAAAGACATTACTGTCTCATGGAACGAGAACACAGAAATAAGGCTATAATTACTTGGGCAGATCAGTCGAACGAATAGTGCCACAACAAAAACATCAGTTAATTACAGACTAGGTAATTACAACACAGCTCATAGACCAAACAAAGCTGTGTATCACTGAGGGGCACAAGTTTGACACACTTCCCATAAAAAAAAGACATGAAATATTAATCAATAAGATGCAATACATTTAAATCCAACATGGCTGGAAAGTCATCCAAATCTATGATCTGATTATTTCAATACATTGAACTGCAGCCTTTACTGTGCAGCCAGTGATACATTCAGTGGCTAAACATCAAGCTACACATGCATGTGTAATGCAGGCATCCCATGCAATACGTCTTAATAATCTGAGCTACAGTGGAATAGCCTGTAGCAGACCATGCAATCCTCACAAATACTGTAATATAGAGAGCACAGTTTATGAAATTACATCCCCACAGTAGTTTTTCAGTAATCAGTTTTTCAACTGAGAGGAGACGGACGATTAAGCCTCAGTTAGGAAGTCAATCCATTGTTTGTTTTCCTTGAGTATTGATATCCTGTTGTCACTTACACACTTAAAGGACCATACCAATCTATTTTTCAGTTCTCTCCATTAATAGAGATCGCCCATATCTTCTACAAATGTTGTTAAAATTCATCCATGTGTATACTTTAGTAGATCTCAGCCTGCAATTTTTACACCCCATTCACGGCCATTCCTGTTAAAACAGGATATAAAAACACTTTAGGACGTGTGAAAGTTGATGGATACAGGTAATTCAGGCTTCTAAAGAGAAGGTCTGCATTTGGTCAAGAATCACTGAGCGAGAGAGAGAGGAGCCAGGAGCCATTGAGATGAAAGTTACAACACCTGGAAAAATAGTTGTTTACAGTTGCTGCCTTCCTGGCTCAATTATTGGCATGAAAAATGATTTTGACACGGTCATTCTTTTTAACTAACGTTGTCACACATTTTCTATAACTATAACGTTTACTGAATATGGACAAAATGTGACCAAACATGATGTCTCATAGATAAAGTTATTTTGGCTATCATTTAACCTATGTGGCTGATCTTGACAAACAACAATAACATGTAAGTCTTGTTTCCACTGAGCAGTGCAGTTCGGTTTGCGATGGCACGATACTCTTTGGAACAGCACCCTTAGATCTGGCTTGTGCTTCCACTGCCCACTGTACCATCATTCATTGGGTAAGCGCACTGTAACCGCATTCTGCCACTTTTTTCTCTAGGTGAAAAAATTTCACCTGCAAAAACCAGCAGAAATTCAAGCACGTTTTATGCAGTGTTTAAAGATCCGATCATTGTTAAAAAGGTTGTCATCACGCAAGAGAGGAAAATGCAAATGAATCATGATTGACGTTTAGACATTTCACTACTATACATGTACAATATGTGAGAGTGACAGAAACATCCTCTTAAAACCTTTTCAAGTTGTCATTTTGCCATTTAAGGTGGACTGATTAATTCATGCATTGGACAGCATGCAAGAAAACATTCCATCTTACAAGATGCAATTTTGAGCGACACAGTGAATGAAATTAGCTTTTTTCTTCCAGCAACATTAAACTTATGGCAAGGAATCAACATGAAAAGGCAACAAAGCATCCTTTGTTTTTGTATCAAATGCTACGGAAACAGGAGCCGGGCTGCTGCAGAGAGCAGACTGGCCGGTCTCACCCAGAGCTTCAGCTCCTCGCACGTCCAAAAACTTCATGACAGAAATACAAACAAGTGTTATTTGGATAAACTAACTACATATTTGAAATCTACATGGTAAAATTCTTCCCTTTAAATATATAACACTTACTGAAGGGATATTTTGACAGTTCTACAACACCACTTAAAAACAGCTTTATGCCCCCGTGCAGTCAACAGACTGCAGGGCGTGTAGCTCCGCCCTCTCAGGACTGTTGGGTACCCCAATGAAAGGGTAACCACAACAGGTGCGGTTATTTGGTACCTTTTTGACAGGGGAAATGCAAATAATTGTGTACCAGGGCTTTAATAACACTGGTATGGTCCTTTAAGGAATTAAACTTAAATCAGAAAAATTAGGTCTACTTGAAAACTACATGCATTTTTCATTAAAAATGCAACAGGATCATGCTCATTTTTATCTTAGTTCTCAAGAAAATGTGGCTAATGCTTGTAAAATCAAACTCTTCTTTTCACAAACAGACAGACAACAATACATAAACACAGAGAAATGAAGGGGAAGTGGTAGTGAATGTATACTGTACCTTTTTTACCTGTAAGGAACACACACCTGACAAAAGGCTATCTTCACATCCAGGATTGGTTGGCTGCAGTTATATAAGAAATGTCTGCTCATAAATACCTGCAAGACACAAACAGATGAGAGCCAGAGTCAGAGAGCAAGTGGATATCAGTAACCGGGACTTACAGTATGTGAGCTGCAATTTCTTAATTATTTATGAAGGGAAATGAACTGACACCAAACATATGAACCGTTCTCCACTGTCTCGATGACAGCACACAGACTGGGGAACATTCATCTATATCTGGGTTTGTCACTTGCAACAAACCACATTTAATACATGACAGAGTACTTTAATATACTCTCTCAAGTTGAAAAATCTACATTTTTCAACATGTAATGAAATAGTTTGGATCCTTGTATTTACACCTCTAATGATGTCAATTTAATTCTCCCAGAAAATACTCGACTATTTTGTTTGTTGTCCGCGCCTATCATTAACAACAAAGGTGAGAAAAACAACAAGTGGCCACTGACAATGACTAGAATGACCAATGTCTTAGTGTTTTATGATGCTGGTGTGAGTTTTATTGAACAAAATGACCCAAATAGTTAGTGCCATTGAGGAGTGAAAGACAATAGTTTATTGATGACTTGTAAAGCTGAAACCTAAAAATTCTCCTCCTTGAACTTGAACTTGTTTTAGGCCTGATTGTAACAGACTCCTAAAGGAATAGTTTGACATTTTAGGAAACATACTTAGCCTACTTTCTTGCTGAGACTTTCATAAGAAGTTTGACACCACTTTCATTCTTCTCTTCAATCTGTTAAATATAAAGCTTTCACTCATAATAGGTTAGCTTATCTTAGCATCACGACTAGAGGGTTAAGCCAGCCTGACTCTGTCCAAATATTATCGAATCAGTCTACCAACACCTTTATTGGTCATTGATTAACACATTATGCCTTGTTTGTTTACTTAAAAGGCACAATTATTCATTTCTTCCACTAGAGGTTTTTTCTGTCAAAACAATATAAACAAAAGACGTCGTTTGATGACAGCGTTAAGTACTGTTTGCTAACTTCCTTCCTTGCTCTCTGACGGGTATTACCAAAGGAAGTTTGCAACAACGACAAAAAATTAAATGCGCTGTTGCCTTGATTACAATTACAGATTCCTCTGACTTTGAACATTGATGGAAAAATCTGGGATTATGCATAAAAGTCGACAAATTTGTTTTTAGACATTTTAATGTGCCAATGTTAAATAGCTACTATTTGAATAAAGAGTAACAATACAAGCAATACAAGTTGTGGTTTTGGTATGTTTCCTGACCTGCCACCGTCACTTCCTGGAAGCATGTCCACACGTTGAAACAGCAAAGACACCAGGAAGTGACTGCATAGTGTGTTAATCTGTGACTTTTAAAGGTTGAGGCTGGTAAAATTGTTTCCTGTCTTTATGCTAAGCTAAACTAACCAGCTGCTGGCTGTAGCTCCATATTAAATGTGCAGAAATGAGAAGTGTATCAAAAAGTGAACATATGTGTCCTTAGTGTGATTGTTCATTGATTATTCAAAGTGATGAGATCTATGACATTTGAGCTGTGCTTGAGCATATTCATTTGAAAATAAAAATAACACAGTGAACAACCAAAATAATAATTTCATCTCCCCTTTGACATTGTATGCACTTGTCAGCACTCGCATTTGATCACTTTGACATTAAACTCATTAACCTATCAACCTTCAGAGGAAAAAACACGTGCGGTTTCACAGGGTTATATTTAAGGCTGCTTTTAAACTCAAATAAAGCTTTCAAAGAGCTCGTACCATCAGGCATTGCATAAGAGCATAAAAGTAGTCATTTAAGTTTTTAGGCTTTTATGGTGAACTCGCAGCTTATGGGTCAATTGGGTTTAAATGTAGATTTGCACATTTTCTGGAGCTTTTTCATTGGCAGATCGGTGAAAAAAACATTGCATGGGAGGAGTAAAGAAGAAAGAAAGCTTGCAACAATCGTGTCTCCTACATTATGCAGGAGCTAAGCTGTGGCTGTCGCCCACAATGACTATGGCTTCAAGGATTTTTCAGGTAATGATAGCTCCCAATGTGCTAATGATCATGTCTTCTGAACAAACTGATATGTGGTGTTAGAAAAAAAGATTTTTGCAGCAAATGCCCCCAAATGGTTTGGCATGTCCTGGTCATTCAAATCACCTGGAATAGCAGTTGAAATGATTCAGTTTGCAATTTGCTCCAGGAGGCGTATCAGGACTCCCTAAACACACTCGCATAACTTAACTCCACCAATCCTCCTATAAACATACAGTCAAGGTTTTAGTGTCTCTTTTAATTCAATGGATACAGAGATGCTTTAAAGGGAGATATGGGACATAAAGGTGTGAGATTTCTGGTTTGGCCTATTTAGGTTGACCTTCTACTTTAAACCCATGCAGGGATACAGTACAAAGTGAAGGCTGACATTCACTGCCTGCATTTTATTGACTGTGCTGCATTTGTATGGGCTAAATGCCACAGCAGTGTGTGCCCTAAGATGTGGAGCATTTCTGGATGAATTCACCATAATAGGATACTTAAATTACTGGAAAAGCCGAATAAGCACTCCCAAGTAAAAGGAAAGAAAAGTGAAATAAAATATGAAAAAATGAGAGGCTACAGCAGAGAGCTAGAATTAGGCTAATGTTCTTGGAAGGGTGCAGTTATGATTTGTTTTGGATGTGATTTGCATTTGCAATCCCTTAAACCACTGCCATAATTTTAAATCACCGCTGTATGTTTGACATGACTAATAGCGTTGCCATCACATTTACCAACACGATAAGCGTATTTGCTATTAATCTAACAGGTCAACACTGAATGAGACCCGCCACCTTGCTAGCAACAACTGTGTCACTTTAATCTTAGCCATCTGTGTACATAAGATATTAAACCTCACCAGGGCATACAGTATAATAATAAAAGTTCACCTGGATCTTCTCTGAAGATGAAAATAGGCTGTTTGACGATGTATGTAGCTTGTTAGCTAGCGCTACTTTCACTGGACAAACATGTCTGGTTTTGAGAGTAGTTTACTTTTTATTTCACAATGTTATCAAATCATATCAACATAAAGCAACAGATTAATGTAGAAATGGTTCACAATGTTGCTCAGCTGTAACTGAGTTGTTCAATAAACTGCAAGTTTCTAACTAAATGCATTTTAATATCAGGATCAACAGATTAGCACACAGATGTCCTGCCACCAAAATGAGAAATATATGGTAAATATATGGTATCAAACAGAGATATACTCCAGTGTGAGGATATTTGTTCTCTTTTTGGCTGTGACCAGCAGCTCTATAGATCGCTCTGTTTGTCTGTCGGTTAGTTCAAAATTCCTGACTCTTTTGCAGCCACAGTTTTGCCCTAGGAGGCTGAAATTTGGCATGAGGGTCAATTGTGTATGTGTGCAGGTGTGTGTGTTTGTGTTCATGTCCATTAGCTAAAAGGGGGCGTGGCAATGGAAGTGGACAATTGCAAAAAGGTAAATAACTTTGGAAAGGATTCACAGACTTGCACAACATTAAGCAAAATGTTTGATCATGAGCCAAAGCACAGCTGATTTAAATTGTTTGTGCCAACTGGCAAAGGGGGCTTGGCAGTGGGAGGGGCCTATGACAAAAAGACACATAACTTCTCAACAGATTCATGTAACATGGCCAAACTTTTTCAACCACACACACACACTTTCATTGGTCATAGCTTGCCCCTCCTCTACACTTTTGCTTTGAGGTTGTATGAGGTACTTACACATAGTCAGTCTATTACCTTATTCAGATTCTGCAGTGTCACTTTTAGGAGAAGAGGGGAGAAATCGCTGTCAGCTGTCTGGCAGCAAACAAAAAAAACCATCCTAAATTTAGCGTACAGTTGAACAGATATTGATTTTTTAGGTAAGCATTTATATATGTGGCAAAAAACTGTTTTTCTGCTGACCCCATCTGCAAAAGTACAATGCTGATTTCCCATACAGTGATTTCTCCACCCTCCTGCTAAAAGTGACACTGCTGATCGCCATCTGCAGAAGGTAATAGACTGACTACGCATACATACCTCATACAACAACACTTCAGAAAAACAGAACTATCCCTTTAAAACTAGTCAGCATCTTAACTGTATAAAGACTATAAATAATTAACTTTGGAGTTGTCACTTAGGAAGTGGTTGCCTGTCATGTCGCACAAAACGCTAATTGATTTGTGTAATTATTAGGAACAGCTAATCATGAAGATGTGATAAAAATGACAAATCAAATCACACTGCAGCTTTTTTTTCCCTTTGAGACGCCGACAGCAAGTGAAACACAACAGATTCTGAGTTTGTTTTTTCAGCCCTCTGACCAGATTCTGCTGATGGGCATCATGGTTAAAATGCTGCTCTGGTTTCTGCTCAGACTAAACTCAGCACCATCTCCTGTCAATGTTCATATATCATTCTGACTGCAATATGTCATCAATACAAACCAATGCCAGGTGACTCAGAGGTTTAACAAGCAAAAACATTTCCAGTTTCACCTTTGCTAACCAATGATTTTCAACCACATTCCCACTGAACATGTAATGGACTGTCAAAGACTGTGAGTAAATGTGGTGATGATCAGTTGGTACCAGGGATATGATGTAAAACAATTGATCAACTTATGTACATTTAATTAAAAGCTGTAGTTGACAAAACTATCATGCAATAGTGCTCCATGGGTGGTTCAAAGTCTCTAAATATCTGTCTTTCCTAACTTTATCTTCGTCTTGCTGGTGCTACTACCTTACTATTTTGGTAACTCATTGTTTTTATTGTTTTTAGTGACAGTGAAAATTTAGCACCCTGTTGGAAACTGTGCTAAAACAAGACTTTTCTGAGCCAAATTATCACTTTTTTTTTTTGCTTTTTTGATACCTGCTTCCACAAACACAATTCGACTGTACCTGTTACCTAAACTGTACTGAAATGGCAGCTAATCATGCCAAGCTAGCTGGATCAAAGGTAAAAGAAATTAAGATAATCAGGTAAGGATACTAGTATTAGATAATCTTTGCAAAATACGAGCATCGACCCCAGTTTTTCTAAAGTTTTCCCTCCCGTATATTCTGCTCTTGAGACTTCCTCATCAGTATTGCCTCGCGTTGCATCAGAGTTAAGAAAGCAACAGGACTTTTGCAGGATTTGCAGAAGTACTGGACTCTTTGTAGCATTAGGCTACAGATTGTATAGAATTGCCAGCCCTTCTTCTGGAAATAATTGCTAAAGTCTGATAGTGCATTTTGCATTTCTACCTCCATGCATGCGATTACAAATTTGAACCAATTTGTAAAGCAAGTCAGAGCCTTGCTAGAGGAAGCAGGACTGTTGGAGACACTCCCATCAAGCCCAAACCAACATATATTTACTCTGCCGTGTTTAGATCTAATTTGGGATTGATGAACATGTGTATCAATGCATTGTTTTATTTAGTGATTAGATTTGTGGTCAGCAAACAGCAGCACATCTTTGGCAAGCAAAGTCACCAAAATGGTTCTAAAAAGACTAAAAATTTTTAGAGCACACAACATCAATGACAAACAGTCGTAATCCAAACATTCTGAGCTAGTAAATTTTTCAAATTAATGATGGGCCTCTTATAAGAAAGATGCAAAGTATTATGTCCTGCACACAAATGCAGCTCTAGTTGCAGACAAACTGAAAGGAAGTCAACTTAAACACTTTAGAATTCTCTGTCTTTATCTAACAAGCACATTCAGACACAAATGTGTTGCACAGTCACAAAGAGTCGGGTCTGTTACACTGAGTAGACGACTGTTACTAAGAAAAACACTCAAGACACTCAAGAATCAAAGGGAGGAGGACAAACACAAGACAGAGAGGTGGTTTTAATTATCGTGAATTGGTTAATGCACATCACTGATACAGCAGACCATTAATCTCAGTGCCGGTCTTGCTCATACTGAATTGTGCTGGTGTATGTGTGTGTGTATGTATGTGTGTGTGCGTGCTCTGCAGTTGTGGCCGGTCCCTGGTTTTTGGATCCAAGCCATTCTCTTACATCTGCTCTCATGGGCACAGCAATGCCTCAGGCAAACCAATGATCACTCTGCAGAGTTAGGAGGCATATCCAGCAGGGCACAACAGTTGTTCTTCATCACTGCATGATCTTTTGTAAGATGTTTTTGGTTTTCTGTTTTTCCTGCTAGCTTACAGTGTACATCTGACAGTGGAATGGAGAGCCTCTACTTAAAAAAAATGATAACAGTGTGATCATATGTAATAAAATTGTTATGACCTTTCATTTAACTGCTTGTTAAGTATTAGGAGTGGTTTGTTGACAAATTAAACCAGTTTCAATGTTAGGCTTCTATAAAATTAGCTGAACTGAGTCTACCAGTGTAAATAGTGGATTTTACTGAGCTGTAACCACCAGCGATCGTGGCCCTGCAGCCATATTGCCAACAATTTGTTGTGGGATTAGGTACTAAACTCTGTACTTTAAGGGGGAATGACTGAATACACAGAGTACTATTTCATGTCAAAACAATTGGTGCCAAATTTTGGTAGGCTACGTGACAGCGCATCCTGGTAACAGTAACTTTAGGAATAGAAAGAAAAGAAGAGAGCAATGTAAGCAATTTGTTAGCTCTGCAGTTTGTTCAAATTACATAAAATCAGGGCAAATGGATGAGCAGAAGTGGATGCAATTGTTGCCTTTTTCATAACTCAATATTTGCAGTGATTTTTAAAATACAAAATGCAAAGCTGGCTAAGGCAATACATCTAACCTGATGAAACACAGAGCGGTCAAAGACACAAAGGTAGCGTGTACGTGTTTGTTAGTCTGAAAGCTAAATCCTCCATATCAGCTGCAGCTGATGCCTGCAGCCACGCCCAAGAAGTTAAAGGATCTATGGATGACAAAACTTTACCAGAGGCGTAAACAACCTCATAGACATCCTCAGGTAGCCTAAACAAATAAAATAGTTCGATCATGGCTGTTGGTGATAATTGGGCTCTTTTCTGTGTCTTGGTTGAAGTTAGCTTACAATTTTAGTAGCATTAGCCAACATGTGAAAGTCTGTAACAACATGCTATTATGTATACTTAACCAGCATGTGAGACTTTTTCAGCATGTCTGAAATCTTAGTTTGACAGTAAAAGTATGAATTGCATACAATATTTCAGTATAAAAGCACTGTGATTGTGATGACAACAACAACATTACAAAAGGCAATGTCAGATTAACATTTGGTGATCCATCAGATTACAGAGAGAATAAAGTACCTGTTGGTTATATGTACAGAATTCATGCTGCCTATATTGTTCAAAATTGTTGGCATTTCAATTCATTTGCTGTCAGAAATTGCCATTTTTGTCATCTCTGGGGCTGATATGAGCAGTTTCCCCAACTCAGCCGTTCATAATTACAGTCTGAATGTGAATGCAGCGTTATTTAAGAGACCCGAGGCTGAAAAAAATCATCCTGCAAAGGTGAACAAGCTTGTATTCAGAAAATGGACATTTTGACTTGTCAAACACACGGGTAACTGATAACATTACCAGTGACTGGATTCCATTTAGGTAAGTGAGAGACGGCGGCTGGTGTAATTAATGAAATATATTATGCCTCCATTCCATCTAAGTGCTCCAGTAAGACGTATTACTGAGTCAGGATGCTCAATCCCAGGAATCTGATACCTATGATAATTCTCTTTTGTGCATGTTAGGTGACTGGCACATCTAGAAAAGAACTGAGCTGACTTGAATGTTTGTCTGACAGGATAAGAAGTTAAAAGTTCACAAGGGCAGTTCACCCACATCTCTATCCCTTGAATGATCACTCATTTCCTCCTAAACACTATTACATGGAATTTTCTCTGCACTCTGTAGATGAAGATCTACGCCCGATTAACCAACTTAGATCAACCACAACATGGCAGCAACTGACGCAGACCTTGAAATTAAATACAAACCATCCACATAAATATTTAACTATGTGACTGTGATCAGCAGAAACTCTGTGACATCCGCAAAAGTATGATTACATGACTGCATTTTCCAGCTTTAGCTCGACAGGTGTATGCACACAGAGCTCTTCTTAGTGATAAGGTTAAAAACCAACACGCTGTTGTTAAGAGACAGGATATGAGATATTTCCCGTGTGTCATGAGAGTCCATTTCATTACTTGTTGGAGAAGTGCAGCCAGGGGATGTGTCATGCCAATGTGTACTCTTGACTTTAATGTGTTTGACCAGAAATGAATGTCACAGAGTGAATAATTTGTGGCTGCCGTGTTTGAAATATAAAATAATGAGGTGCATCTCTGAGCAACAATTAAATCCCACTATCGCCTTCTCTCCTTTCATCATGCATTTTATTCTACAGGCTGTTTTTGACTCGAGTAGTCCACAGTATAATATATACAGGAAGACGTGTCAGTGTTGTCTGTGCTTTCAGTCACTTTATTCCTTAAAGCCACATAGGATTTAAGTTGTAGACAATGCTTTATGATTGACTGCTGTAGCACTAGAGAGCGACTGATAATACACAATGTGCCTGTCGAAATGTCCACCACACAGCAGTGTTATTGTTTCCTGTCGAATCCATCTTTGCTTCCGCTCTGCTCGCTGCTCTCCTTCCCTCTGTCATGCTTTCAGCCTCATCCACATTTTGTGAATGTCACATAATGCACACAGCAACTCTCTCCACACATCCACATCTTCATTCTCCCCTCCATCCTTGACACTGATGAGAGCCTGCGCTCTCCCTTTCCTGCCTCTCTTTTGTCCCTCCCTCGCTCCCACCATTCCTGCTCCCAGGCTCCCAGCCTCGCTGCAACCGTCTCCCCTCCCCCTCCCTCAGAGCTCCATTGTGAGTGTTTGGTTCAGCAGCCTCAGCCACTCCTGCAGTATGCAGCCTTGCCTTGCCTTCACCGCGCAGCCCAAGCCAAAGGCAAGCACAGCCTCCCATTTGGGGCTCAGGGGAGGGGAAGGGAAGCACTTCAAACTGCAGATCCAGCCAGGAAAACAACCCAGCGCCGACTCCCGAGCTCATCTACAGGCTGTGAGAATCCGAATGTTCGCTGACATCTATTGATTTGCTTCTTTAAGACTGAATTACACTTATTCTCTCTGTCTCTGCGCTCATCTTTCGTCATGCCCACATCCCTTGATTCGTTTTAAGCAAACAACAGACATGTTATCTGAAAAACTGCTTACACTGCAGTTTTCTGATAAGCCGCATGGCAGCAACATGTCAGGAATTTGGCAGGTGCATGAGCACAGTCTGATTTACAGCTTTTCACACTGAACCTGAAACACACATTTTGGTAAAAGGTCACAATTGCATTGCTCTACTGAAACCACCCTCTGTAAAACAACCTCCTGCATACTCATCTATAGCACATAAGATGATAAAAATATTTCACTGGCATGATCAGAGAGCCACTCTGATGCCATGGTTACAGAAGACAACGTTTTTTAAAATAGACCACTGCTGCAAAAGTATGCCTGTGATCTCAACAGATACCACACCTTGTTGATGTATTGGCGTCTCATTTGTCCAAATCGCTCATATATGCCAACTAGTTTTTAATGAGAGTGCAAGGATCGAAAATATAACATAGGTTTGTCGGCATTGTATTTAGTCTGGAATTAATGGTCTCTGAGTTGCGACAGTGTCTGACCCTTTGTGACTTTTAATTCTCTTTACAGATGTGCTGCGGGAGGATTGTGACGGAATCAACACAGCTTAAAATCTTGCACTCAACTATCTGCAAAAAGCAAATAAAAGCTACATATTTGTCAAATCAAATCCAATTATGTAACTGTTCGTCTCCCTCTGCAGGCACATCTCTCTGTTTGTCTGTTTTGTAGTGGTGCTGCAGCCTGGGGGATCGACTTTCATGCAGCAAGAATTTCATTTTATTTTTAAGAATTAGGTAAAAAAGAAAATAAATGTATGACAGAATAAGGCTGTAGTATTGCTGAATGGGATATGAAAGAGTTTCAGTTCAGATCTAGTCATGATCAAACAATGTGTTGAAACAGTAATCCTTACGTGTAATTATGTGTCAGCAGTTACAAATGTAAAAGTACAAGAGGCACATTTGAATCAACACCACAGGGCAAATACACTCATTTTGTCTTGTTCCTTCCAAAAACAGCTCACCTGCATAAAGATGATACTAAGTGACTTTCATCCTAATAAACATTTATTTTTCAAATTCAGCCTCTTTTTAACCAAATTATTCTAATTGTTTTCCCTTTATTTGTTATGTGCCATGACACAACTGTTGAATTGAATTCATCTGAGTAAAAGGACCGGTGTGTAGGATTTAGCACTATCTAGGAGTAAGGTTGCAGATTTCAACTAGCTGTATACACCTCATCTCACTAAGCCACAAAAAATGTGAAAAACATCAAGAACCTGTGTTTGGTTTGTCCATAGTAGGCTACTGTAGAAACATGGCTGTGCAACAGCAGATTCCATGTAAGATGATCTGCTCCCATATAGAAAAAAAGGGCTCTTTCTAAGGTAGATAAAACATAACTTATAATTAAGAAAAATTAATACATTTATTAGCTGTGACCAGCAGCTCTTTGGGTCGCTCTGTCAATTAGACCGTCTATCGGACCACAAAAATTACCCATTCTTTTGGCTACTACAGGCTGAAATTTTGCATGGAGGTCAAGTGTGTGTGTGTGTGTGTGTGTGTGTGTGTGGGAATGGCCTATTGCAAAAAGGCGCATATCTTCCAAATGGATTCACAGACTTGCATAAGATTTAGTAGAAAGTTTGGTCATGAGCCAAAGAACAGGTGATTAACTGTTCAGGCAAACTTGCAATAAAAGGGGGCGTGGCAGTGGGAGTGGCCTGTCACAAAAAGATGCATAATTCTAAAAGGATTCATGTAACATGGCCAAACTTTGAAGAAGCACACACACATAAGCAAACACTTTCATTGGTCATTGCTTGCCCTGCCCCTGTATTTTAGACCCGCCTCCTTCCATAACTCATCAGCCTTTCTCTTGGGGAGGCATCAGTGAAATCGATTTATGAAGAGTCTGTAACTTTATGATAACGTGATGCCTCAGATGACTAACATTTTTAGCTGCTGACTGCTGCTATTGCAAATACACACTTGTTGTGAATAGCACATTCTATCTCTGCCAATAGATTCCTCTAAATCCTTTACATTTTTAATATTCCAGCCACAAAGAGGGATGGATTAGTTGGGACCACAGTATTACACAGCCAGGAACAATACGCAGCCAGGGTCATCGGGTGATGACAGACTACGCCAGTGTTCCACAGTAATCCATCGTCCTCTAATAAAGACTTTGACCTTCCATACAATCAGAGGAATCACAGCAGAACGGCCACAAAAAGACCGATGAGGACATTTGAGTGACTGATGGTCCGCGAGAATTGTTTTGGAAAAGTCCTGAACTTTTCACGGTCGGAATCTGTCATCATCACATACGCTAAACTGGACTAGTGTTTGATTATTGCACTTTTTTTGTTAAAAAAAAAAAAAAAAAAAAAAATTGGTAGCCTCGTATTTCCCTGATAGTTCACACAAATATGAATGATTTCAATTCCTCTGATTAATATGTTATAATAAAGATGCTGGCTGTGTCGTCGTCCTGCCACAATCCAGAATGAATTTAAATCCTGCAAATCATTCTTTTCTATTGTGTTTATCAACATCACTCTTGTTAACTAATAGACCTCAGTCAATTTCCAATATGTGTACCTCATATATATATTTTTTATATCCATATTTCTTTGTTCATTAAGGAAATGAAACAACTGTCAACAGTTAAATTAATTTTTAAGGCAAAACACCCAACATTACATTTTCTGCTTGTTTTGCACCATTAGAAACTCAATACATTTGGGTTTTTTACTGTTGGTTGGACAACACAAGACTTTTGAAAGGTACTGTTTTCATGTTTGATCAATCAGGAAAATACTCAACAGAATAACTGACAATGAGAATAATCATTACTTCCTCATTTGGCAGATTAATCATGCCTGCAGTCCCACCATGATCTCTCTTTAATGCATTGACTTTATTTGTTACATAACAAAGGATTAGTATACGGATGCTCCCAAGTCTGCAAAACAGAATTAAAATGCAAAACATCAACTACTGCACAATAACATTTGTCTGCTGTTAGCTGTTTCCATTGATGATTTTCCATTGGGCAAACAGGCTGCCCACCTAAAAATCAATATGAGTGACCATCTTTTTGTGTAGACCTGCAATGGCTGCTACCTCAAATAAAGTGGATTATTGCATAAATTGAGGCTACTTCAGCATTTTCAGCTTAAATTTTGAAGTACTAATTAGACATGATTTGCCAGAAGCTCAACGGCGATGAAGAGGATGAGGAGAAGGAACCTATTTATCAATGAAAAGAAGGATGTCACTCCTCAGCCGCTGCAGAAACACCCATAAAAAGCTTTGTTTAATTGTTAAGCGTGTTCCCTGCAGCACTTTCGCCAGCATGGAAGCCTGCTCCTGAATAATTCAGCACCCAAGGTCACAGCGCTAAAACCTCTCTATTTGCTGTCTCAAACATTGAGAGTTTGTTGTGGCACCTTTAAACCTTCACTGACTACCCTGCACGGCACAACAGCAGTAATTAGTGTAAGACCTGTGGGCATGCACCAAACGTGGGAGAATGCAAAATTTGGAAACAGAGATGGAGCAAAACCAGCTGTTTATGCTCACAAATAACTGGAAGCTTAGCGTGATGCGCTCCTCTACCTCTGTGTACCTCTATGTATCTCTCATACTTAGCTGTACAATCAGCACAATAGGCAAGTCAGCTGTGTGTTCATATGAAATGTCTTTCCACTAATCCTTGTGCAGAAGAATGCTCACACAAAGGAGATTTTAATAAATTACCTTCCTCTGTAGCTTCATCTCTTCTAATCCAGTGTGTCCTGCACAGAATGTAGCCCACATCGGGATGAATAACATCCCAGCCCCTCTGCATTATGATTGCTTTGACTTTTAGCCTCCACAAACACCTAAAGCTAATTAAAAAATTACCTGTATTAATCAATAAATCAGCCTGAAAACAGAGGCTATGTGGTGGATTTGTGGCTGGTCCCACATTCCTGGTGAAACAGTGACGGTCTGCATAATGCACAAGGTGCGCAGCTGACTTCTGAGGGGGAGGATGGACAAACTCTGCATGCAGGCCTGTACAGTATGGAGCCCGTGGAAGCCTTGTGTTTTGAACAGCATCAGTCACCCATCATCCATTTGCACCACCCCTGCACTTGTAATCAAAAATGCATTGCTTGTGCCTCACAACGGACAAGTGTGGTCTTTGACGCTGACATCAGTCAGAATTTGTGGACAGGAATAAATGCATGATTGAGTCAGAATATTAAACAGGCCGACAAAGAAAAGTAGCCTGGGTAACAGCAGCCTGTTATGTGATGTTATCCTTGGTGTCCGTTTCAGCCTATTGCAGGACGTTTGGATGGAGATGGAGAGCTTATGCACAACATTTTTGCAGGTCAGGACTAACGCCATAATGAAATCCCCACACAGTGCTGCTATTAAAACATCATCCGAGGCGGTGAACCTGACAAGATGAGCCTGCTGTATATATTTATATACATATACGTTGGTCGCTGCCCCCCTTCCCTCCGAGGCATCGCTAGTGGACTTCATTAACCTCCCCTTCCGATCAATATTCATCACTCCACCTTCCAGGCAGCTGGGGTCCGAGCATCTCCCCCACATTAAACAAGCCCACCCGGCCTTACCATTCCGTGCCAGCTGATGACGATCCCAGTCCGGTGACAGTCCTGCTCAAAACATCCCGACGGGAAACATTGCGGTGATCATAGCTGAAGGCTCGATTTAAACGCTCATAAAGATGGCGAAGGAGGAGGGGGTGGGGGGGAAAGGACCCCCTCCGGAAAAAAAAAGAGGCGATGAGGAAAGAAAAGAAGCAGAGGTGGACGGAACCGAGGTCTGCTGATGCTGAATCACGCTCCCCCCAGCTCACCACCTTGCAACCATTGTGCTGCAAGATGCTGGCTGTACCATTGTGGACCTACCAGAGCAGAGAGAGAGGGAGGGAAGAGGAAGGGGGTATAGGGAAATATGTTGCCATAGAAACCGAGCAGGAGCACGTCTGACGTCAAAGCCCAAGCGGAGGGAGAGCGAGAGAGAGAGAGGCGGAGGAGGAGATCACATGGAGGCTGTCTCTCCGGATGGGAGGGGCGTGTGGGGGCATCTCTCTAATCCCGTCCTGTATCGTCCCGCCAGTGCGATCAAGAGGTTTAATGAAAATATGGAGCTGCTATTGACGTCTGGTGAAGTTAGTCTCACTAAAGCTGAGCTCACTGCAGATCTCTCACCGACTAGTTAACTCAGCCAAAAGTCTCATGCTCTTCACCAAAAAATATCCTTCCCTGTAACAACAAAATATTTTGATAGCTGGTGTTTTTATAGATGTAATGGTGAAAAAAGCAAATCATTGCTTGTGTAGTGCAGAGTGTATGCAGGTATACGGAGTATACTCACTTATTTTTCAGTCTGCATTGAGTTTACCCACTTCTAAATCCCTTCTGATCCCATCTGTTGCAAATCATCTATTCCAGGAGACTGTTTACAAAAGAAACTACTGTCCCATGGACCATTCCAAGGTTTTTCACATGGATGAGCCGAGGAATAAGGAATAGTTCACTCAAAATCTCTTACTATGTCATTGTCTTACCCTACAGTGTGACCCAAGGCCTGTGTTGATAACAAAATCTGCCTCTACCTCTGTTGTGGCAAATGTTAATTTCATAATGATCCTCCAAAGTCAAGGAGCAGAAGTTGAGTGACAAGTGACCGGTCTACTACTTTCTCCTTTTTGGATGAACTAAATATGCAAGAGTAGTCTCTTATGTTACAGTTTATAACACAACACTGTTTTTAAAAGGGCGCTTATACTTTGCTGGACAGGTTGAATCAAAGAAAATTTGGAGCATAAATTAAGAGTATGCCCACTTCTCTGGGCACCACTACACCACCACAAATATTGTAATATAGAATATTTCACCGGAAGGAAAGTTCATGAAGAGAGACAGAATGAGGAAAAAGTGCAAAAAAATACTTTTCCATGTGTATATTTGCACATATTTCAGCATATAAACAGGCAAATAGTTTTGCATTCCTCTTCTGACACGTGCTTTTCTGTTTTTATAATAACCTATCTGTGATTTAAAACAAAAGCATTATCTATACTGTCAATCTGCAAGTCCCGACCTTTTTTTTAATACAATTTATTTATTTTTATATGATATTTTATGTAATCAAATCCTTTTGGCAGCATTCATCCTGTCTGTATGTGTCTGGATTAACAGCAGCAGCTCATGCCCTTTAAGCCTCGGGTCACATCTGCACAGTTCAACGAGGCTTTGATAACCAACCACCTGTCTAAACTGAATGCAAAATATAACACTGAAATGTATTTTAAAAGCTGCCATCTCACTTTAACAGCAGCAGTAACTGATTTTTTTTTCTTCTTTCACCTTTGTTTTGGTATCCAATAATAATATGGAGCATTTTGCACACTTAAGCAGAAGGAACTGTGTTTTCTAAGTCAGGCTGCTAACAGTGTTAAACCTTGTAATTAAACCTCTACTGCAGTTGAAGATAACTGAACTAATTTTGCTGTATTTCAAGCTAACTTCTTCACCTCAGACTGCTGCAAACTCAGTGTGTGTTTGATCAGCATTTTTGCAGTATCAAATTTTCTTGAATGACTTGTTTTCCTCATTGAGGGCAATGCATTCTCTTTAAATTAGAAATATGGATGAAGATGCATCTTAAATCTAACATGAGATCTGTCTGTCTCACTTTATTTGGGCCCCCCCTTTTTTTTTTTTTTTGCTAATGCATTATGTTTTGGCCGATCCTGACCTGTGATAACAGAGAATAATTGAGTACAGGAAATGTAAAGGTCAATACACCTTTGGCTGTTCTGTCCAGTGGTGTTTTTGTTATTGGTTTTAAATTTCTCACCGCCTCCAGAAACAAATCTGTAACGAAGTTTGCTATGGCAAAAACAGAAGTCAAGGCTATTAGGGATTAAATGTATTGCCAGGTTGGCTTAAATTTTCACTCATGTACCCAGAAACAACCCCTGACTAAGCGTAAAAGGTGTCCAGACAGTGTAGGACCACTTGCCAGGCATTCGTTCAAAGCCGCACAAACCTGTTCTGGGAGTGCATAAGAAGCACAGGTCTCACTCTCTGTAATAGGAGTTAGAGGCAAGGATTCGTGTTCCTAAAGCTGGCACCGGAACAACCACAACAGGACCAAAGAGCTCTCATGGCTGAGTTGATAAATGTTCACTCAGCATCTCCACAGGGCAGAGACAAGGCTGCAGCCTTGCTCTAATCCATTGTAGACTCGTTCTCCAGTGAGGTATGCCACTTGAAAAAAATGGGCAAACTGTGGCCAGTACAGCCAGCTCGCCTAACATGACTGTGAGTTCAATTCTGCAACACTCATCATCAGAGTAGGAGGATGTCTCAAGAGCAGGATTGTGCTTGAACAAGGCACAATACAACCAAAACAGCGTATTACACGCTTAGGTTAGACTGATCTGGATGCAAAAGGTAGAGTGTAACCTGTGAAAGCCTCAAAGACTTACATGCATGACCATCGCAGCTACAAATAACAGCCCCCTTCAAAGCATACATTCATTTCTAATTGCTCTCTGGCACTTTATTGCGAGACACGGAAAGATTTTTATTTTAACTCTACGCAGACAGAGGAACTAATTTCAAAGGCGGTGAAAAGGAGCTCCTGGAAAGTATTTAATGCTCCCCAGCTGGACCCAAAGGCGAAACTTCGCCAGTCAGCAAACCACATGCCTTCAATCTGCCAGGTGCCCCACATTTCTGAGACCATCAGAAAAGGCATAGCTCTTTGGAGGCTTCACAGCAAATCGCCCCTGGGGCTCAGACCGGCACTGATGAGGTGGTATTAAGGACAGCACGGATAGAAATAGCAGGAGGAAGAAATCCTAAATTCAGGACCCCTTGGTTGCACTTTATAAGACATTAGCTACGCAGTCCCTATTAGTCATATCAGTCTCCCGATGGGGCGTCTTTGCCACAGATAGTGTACAGAGATTAAAAGTGCTAAAAGATGACTCATGCAGAGGTTTGTCAGTCACTAATAAGTTTCCAAATTTGTCAGGAAAACATAAGCTGCTCACGTGTTCCCTGGCGAAACATCAGGACGGCTCGCATACCAAAGAAAAAACATAATGACTCAACTCATTCTTCTCTGCCTTTTCTTGGAAGTGTAACAACCGGGAAATGAGGAAGAGGCTTACAAAAGTAAAAGTCATGTCATTCCATTCCAGTCTCTTAACTGAGGCAAGAACATTCACTACATTTTAACCAAAACTCTGCACTCATAGCGCAGTTGAAAACCAGTCACACACTATTATTATCCTTAGTCTTGCAGTCTTGCTTAAAGGAATCAACGAAGCTATTTCCTGTCTCTAGTAATATTTATCCAACATCAGACAGGGATCACTAAATGTCTCACAAGATCTTGGTTCATTAGTTGAGAGCGGTTGCGGGTGTTTGGAGAGGGATGAATGAATATCAGATGACGCTAAGAACAAAAACAATAATCATGACCATCACGTTTGGCTTTGTTGCTTGAACTTCTTTGTTAATTGTAAAGCAACAATCTAATTAAGGAATTGCTGTAGCTTTAATGAAAATATTCTAATATTACCTCAAGGAAAAGTGCAGGGATGTAGTTATAATTGTCATATTTTCTCATTGTTAACCTTTACTCAACAGCATGGACCACAACGAAACATCAAGGTTTATCAGAAGGTGAGAGTCAAAAGTTGCATTTTTTTTAATTATCCCCTTTTAATTTTAACTATCACATGACAATCTCAATGCATGATCTATAATGAAGATTGGGTTGCAATGGGCAACTGGACATCTGCGCCTAAACGCACACACAGGTATGTGGCTGACATCATGTGCAATGGCGTCTGCACCAGCAGGAAAATAAAAATCAGCTGACCCCATCTGCAGAGAAAACTGGTGTTAATCAAGTAATCCAGTCTTATCGCTCCAACCCATGACTGCTGATAATGATCACGCCTGTTAGCTCTGACAGGCACAGCAGGGCAGAGATAACTCTCTCACCACTGCCACCATTTATATAAGGCTGAATGTAATAATGACTAACAACCACTAGATGGCACAAGACAGAGCATAAGTAGTGCAGCTTTGAAGTGAACCATAGGAAGGAAGCACTCAGCGGTGAATTGCTTCCTGACTGCTTTCAGGCACCTTTGATGTCGTGGGAAATAGTGAGATATTGGCTAAGTTTGATTTTTATTGAATGTGTAAAATGTCAGCTCCTTCACACGATGAAAGTGGAGGGAGACATAACATGAAACGGAACACATTCATAATCTTGAATACTAGTAGTTATTTTCAGCTTTTAAACATTAATAAAATGCATAGGCCCTAAATACATGCAAGTACATTTTAAAAGTGAAACAAAATTTCTTCTGAGTAAGAATTTTGGTTTATTTTGCGCTCACATCTTCACCTCAATTTCCTCCTCGGCTGTTTCTGAATCAGAGAACATTTGAATTCAATAACGTTTAGGCCACTGAGAGAACTTTCAGTTTATTTGGTAAGTTTTATAAGTTTTTTTTTTTTTTTTTGCCCAAACACACACTAGGGAGATACTGACAACAACATTTCTACCTCAAGGATCGAGCACACTGTACATTTTACTCCCAGTTGTGTGCGTTGCTATGGAAACGGTCAAATGACAGTCCCCCAGCAGGCAGAGCCAATGGACGGCCGCTGCAAGGTGTCTGGTTACTCCCAGTCAGCCCACGCTAGCTGGGCTAAAGGAGGGGTTACTCCGCTCCTCGGCACTGAAGTAATGGTGACTCGGCTGCGCTGGAGGGGAGTTTAATGCCGCGGACTGGCCATCAAACACGATTTGTGAACAATCCCCAAAGAAGATATTTGTTTACTTTTTGACTCGGGCGGCTCGGGGAGCGACACAGCGCGCAGTGTTGCGGATTTTTTCTATCTGAATGCGCTGTGGACAGTTTAACCTGTTGCCGCATAGTCAGCCGCTCTATCCAAGATGTTGCTTTGTGGATGGGATGGCCGCTGGTCCCGCTTGTGTGCGCACTCATAGCCTCGTCGGAGTACCAGCATTTTCCTCTCAAGTGATTGTGTAGCTCCTCTCGGCCGGTGAGTTTTGCTTGTATCAGTGAAAACACATTATAATAAAAAACTTCGTCTTGTTGTTTAACTTGGCTAACTTTAGGACGGTTGGCAGCCAGCAACGTTCCCCGGGAAAACTGAGGAGTTGTGTCTGTTGTGGCGAAGCTCAGACGCCGCTTCTTTTATCTAAAAACCTTGACACGGCTGTTAGCTAGCTACTTAAATGCTACTAAACAGTCTGTTCGCTGATATTTCTAATGCTTAAACCTGAAAGTAGTGCTGTAAATGTTGTAATAAAGCGACAACAATACTCTTCCACTAATGTTTAACATGGGGCATCTTTGACCACACCAGTGGCTGTATTTTAAGTTTGGGAGGGAGGAGACGCCACTATAAAAATAACAGGGTGTCAGGCTAGCTAGCTGCTTTCAAGTTCATCCACCAGCTAATTTTGTGTCATTTGGGGAAAATGGTCAACATGAAATTTATTTCCCCCGGTGTCAGTGGAGACTGAAGGTTTTATGGGGGTTGTAAGAAGGCAGTTTGCACCCCCTCCCCCTTCATTTGCATAGAAAAGTAGTAAAGTTAACTCAGAGTCAAAGGTCATGGGGTTTTTGAATATGTCATTAAAGAGGCAAGTTGGGAGTCTGTGATTGAGCGAGATGAACATCCCCATCTAAAGTGGTTATGATGGGGATGATGTGAGCATCATGATAGGAAAAAATGGGGATGATAGTCAGTGGATTGGGTTTGTGTGTGTGTGGGTTTGTGTGTGTGTGTGTGTGTATTGGGAAGAGGGGGGATTGGAGTGAGGTTTTGCAAAACCATGCTCTGCATGTCACAGCACTCATAGAAACCCTGTGATTAACAGAAATGGAGCGGATGAGGTCGAGACCAAAATGAGAAGTGAGGGCTGTTGGTCCAGAGCTGGGTTGATAATCATGGAATAGTCATGGCTCTCTCTCTGGCTGGTCCTGACCCTGGCTGCGTTGAAAAACAAAACACCAACATCCAGTGTGGCTTATTGGTCAGAGAAACCAGTCCATTACTGGAAGGTGCCGGGCTCAGTGCTGTACTGGTCTGTGTTGTACCCATCAGCAAACCTGCGGTGAACACACTGGAAGAAGATGATCTGGGAAAGAAAACCTGGGACGGCCTGTTGGCACATTGACTGAATTATAAGCAGGTTATGATTAATTTAAGCCAACCATTGGGTTTTCCCTTTTTTATATAGGTGAGTCATCGCTTCTGCTCCCAAACTTTCGTAAGACACAGCTGTGACTGAAACCACCGTTTCTACTCCTGTCACAGTTTTGCAATAAGACAGAATACGTCAAGTACTGCATGTTCATGGGCTTTGTATGCATCTTTAATTAGCTTTTTATGACCTTAATAACATTCAGTCTGCTTTTGGTTTGTACTTGAGCGTCTTGAAAACTGCTTGCATCATCAGTCATGTTGGTTTAGCAGGTGTTCTAAATCCAACCTTCCTAGAAACCGTGGGTTTGACTTTTCAAAACGTGCGCTCGCATGCTGCATGATACAGTATGTTTCCTGGAATAGAGGTTCACTCAGAGTTTGTTGTTAAATTTTCCTGGCCTGAGTGACTTCAGGGAGATTTTCACCTCAGCGTTGGCACCGAGCACCTCTTCTCACCAGCCTCCGTTCCAAATGTGTTTGCCAGCTGAGACCACAGCTCTGATGTTTGGAGGATATGAACAAATTCCTGCTCATATCTTATGTTACGAGTTATGCTTTTGGAAATAGAAGTGGAATCTGGTGCTTTTTATGGGTGATTGCTTGGAAAGTGCAACTGCTCCTGTTCTCAAAAGGTTTAAGATAAAAGGAAAGTTTGAGAAGGATATATATTTTTTCTGATCCCTTTGTTGCAGGCAAAAACAGAAGGATTTGTGCAGAAAGAAAGCTGCTCAAATTCACATTATTTCCACTTTTTTTTATTTGCTCTGCTGAAGTGCAATTTTTCAAGGGATTGTTTTTAAATTCATTTCATGCTTTTTAGCTATGTCACTGACGGGAAGGTGGGAGGAAAGGAAAAGCTTCACCTAAGTGCAGAGTAAAGAGCGCTATCACGTTTCCAGGATTATTTTCTTAAAATCCTTGTGACTGTGGCCAAGACTTTCAAACACTTAGCAGCAGCAGCAGAATAAAGCCTTGTTTAGGTTTTTCCTTCTAGCTATGGTGTGGGAATACCTGGGAACAAACATACCCACTGTTTGGAAAAAGAAAAAGAGAATGAGCCACTGAAGTGGCGAAGGCTGTCTGCTCTCGCTGTTTTGGGCCGCTGCCTCCTAAGCCCCCTCAATAATGAGCAGGACCATAGTCCAATGCGAGAGGAGTTGGCCTGCGCTGCAGCCTCAGTGCGGATAAAAAACATTCCACTGTAGGTCTCTGTTGAAATAACAAGGGCCGCAAAACAATCAGTCTTCACAGCACCCGCTCTCCCCATTCTCATGGGTAATGAGCAAGATGGGTAGTAACCCACTTTGCCTGAGACTTCACGCCTCCCATTGACCAGAATAGTCAACCTGCATTCCTGCATAAACATTTAGGCCTGTGACATGCTTACTCATTAACTCTCTTCTACAAACTCAGATTCATAGAAAGGACATTTGCAAAAATAAGGCCCACTAATGAGGCTGCTTTTGTCACGATAACTACTTTTACTGAACAATATACTTTCCCTTGAAATGGATAAAATGAACTGTCGGACTCCATTATCGAAACTTGACCTGAGTAAAGTTTTAGTAAATATTTAACATTTGGCATAGGGATATATAGAGTGACTGCCTACAAATTTTTTCCACTTTTTCATGACCTCTCTGTACCAGCTTGTTCGTGTTAATGGACTTTCCTCTCTCATTTGGCACTAAAGCCTAAGTGTGCACCCCTTTTGGGTTTAGATGATGCATTGAAGTCTTAAAATGGCCGGAAAAACCCTGCATTTTATTTTGGCATCATGTTTGCTAATATGTGGCCTCCTTATATAAACAAACAAACACGTAAACAGAGAGTAATATTGCGATCAACAAAAGTGATCTAGGTCATGTTTATATACTGTACATTAAGTTGGTAACATAACTGTCATGTTAGATACTGCTGACCCAGTTTATGCTAGCAGCTAGGAGTTTATTGCTAAATGTTGTGCACAGATTTAGCTCATAGTGTCGGCTTTGTGATTTGGCTTTACTTTGAAAATAGATGGAAACAAAATGTGATTTGAAAAATCATCCTAAGGCTTTTAAGTGCAGCAGTTCTATAGGAAGCGAACAAGGATTACTTGTGTCGCTCTGTCCTTTAACACTCATCCAAGATATGAGTGATGTGTCCTTGATCTTGTGAAAGAATTATGTCTCAATCTGAGGTTTTTATGTTTTTTCATCTGCTTTGTTTTTTATTTATAAACTTCTGTGTGAAAGCAGTGATCTAGCTCATCTAAATATACTCTGTTCTGTGTTAAATGTGGGTTTGCTCAAATATGCAGCCAATAGTTAAAAAAAAAAAAAAAAGTCAGCATAAATGCAAAACATCAAAAGACATGTCGTCTTTGAAAATATGGATTTGTTTTCAGTCAATGAATCACAAAGGAGAAACATTGTTATTCTAAGGTTTCACAAGTTTTTGGATATAAACAGAATTTCTTGCTGTATTTAACGCTGGCTCTCTGTCAGTGTCATATTTTGTGGTAAAGTATTGGGAAATTTAGAAGCTGCACTCTGAATTGTAAATCTTTGAGGTTTAGGTTATTGGTTAGGACAAAAAATAGAGAAAGAATAACCTGCTGTAAAACAAGATGTAAAATGTTTAAGCACATTTTGGAAGGAGATGGTCAGATTGTTCCAAAACTGTAAAATGCAATAAATAATGTTCAATTTCAGCACTTGTAATTGCACTGGCTGCACTAGAAAAGGGGTTAAAATTAACAAATCCATCCCAGTATCAAGTTACATCTTTGGCAATACTTGCGACTGCTGCAGAGTGGTTTGCCCTGGGAATTAATGCCAATTGTGACTGTTTCCATTGAAGAAATAAGTTAGGTAATAGCGGGTGTTGTTGGAATTTTTTTTGTCCATTTTGAAAGTATCCTTCTTTATGTTTTGGGTAGATAATAGGCTAGAGTATAATAAAGACAGATGACCTTAAATCTTTATGATACAAACTCAAGGACAATTCATATCAGTCTAGCTTGGATCTTCTTCTTCACACACGTCGTCTCCTGTTTTGATACGATTTAACCTTTTATTCAAGGGAAGTAATTACACACTTCAGATGCACTTGTGGCTGCTCTGCAAAGACTGCTTGTTTTTTATTATTCGTGTGGGTTTTCTTGCTTCTGCACCCGCGCTATTTTTGGCACAATTAGCTCTGACACCAACATGTGTCTGTGTATCCTCAGCTTTGTCTTAAATATTTTTCTCTGTGATTGTGAATCCATTTGCCCTTCACATGTGCATATTTGCAGTTGAGAATGTGCAGTTTTGTAATGGTAGCCTATAGTTTGATTTTTATGTTTTCTTCTGCAAATTCTACATAATTATTCACTGAAAATATGTCACAAACTTAACACAATATTCTTTTACTTTAATTTTCTTAATCTTATTTCCTCCTGTATTCTAACCTTTTTTGTTAATGAAACCTGCATTTTATATCACACATTATCTAAGCTTGTGACAAATAAATCTTGAATCATGAAGTGTTTATGATCTTGAACCTGCGAGGCCAACCAATGGTGGAATAGAAAGTCCAGCACACCCGCTTTGTTTGGAGATGTTCTTCACACTGTGCTATAAAGGTATATTGTAGCAGTGCTGCTGTCAAATGATGAGGTTTACACCATTTTTTGACTTTTGATCAGATTAAGAAGTTGCTGTCCCTCGCAGAGCTACAGAAAACTTGCCACAATGTTTTTTTCTGCACTTAAAGATGAGTCAAGAGCTGTTTTGCAATCTTCTTTCTACACACGCACTGCTGCAGTAGCACCTGCAAGTGTTGCATATTATGTGTATAAGTACTACAGGCACTAATACTGTTGCTGCGTCTTAGTAATGGACTGTCAAAACTTGAGCTTCCTGTTTTGCTCACACTTGCATCATGTCATGTCATGTTTGGGAAAATTAGACCTCATTGTCACTTCAGCACCGGAGCTTTTGAGAGGAACAGTGATAAAAGAGAAGTGAACTGAACGTGTCAGTGCTCTTGTTGAGGGTCCTGTACGGTTGACTTTCAGATGCTTTATGATATTTTAAGCCCATAAATCCATGTGACATGTGGACCATTTGTTTGATTCGGGGACGGTTGCAGCTGAAAAAAGACCTCAAATCTAAGAAACAGATGTCTTATGTGACTTAACAAAAATGAATCCTGTAAGCCAGCCAGCCCGTGGGTCACATGAAGAGATTTAACGTTTCAGCCTTAGGCATGGCGTGTTGTGGCATATGTGCAATTATCATATATGTGTGTTTTTGTTCCATATATTCTCCACCAAAAGCTGAATTTCTAGTATCTCATCGTTGTCCACATGATGATTTAAGTTCCTAGCTTGAGTTTTATCCTGTTTGAGTTTAATTGCATGTAGTCAGGAAATAGGAGTGTGTGTTATTACTTTTTTGTATGGCAACAAGCAGCTTTAAAACCACATCAGATTAGTGTCCCTTTAAAGTTGGAAGCTGCTAACTAAACTGTCAGACGCTGGTAGAGGCTCCAAGTAATAAAAGTGCTACTTTGTTGAATGTAGCAGCTTCACTTCAGCCGGCTGTGGGTCTGTGTACATGCGCACATCATGTGCTTGTGCTGCCTCCTCAGTCGCAGAGGACGATAAGACGGCTCACATTGAGAAGATGTGGGAGTTTGCCCAGGGTCATGAGAAAGCAAAAAAAAAAAAAATGATCAGAGCTTAGTTTTGAAAGTGAATCGGTGCTCAGGGATGTTTTGTGACAAAGTCATTAGCTGTAGTCTGAATCTGTCAGGAGTAGGATGTGGATTCTTACAGGATTGGATTTGTTAGAAATTATTCTCATTTGAATTAAAACTGCAACATAAAATCTGGTTTAGTTTACTGTAATTTACTTTTTAACAGTAATCAAACTGGGGACTTGTTTAGGAAATTTAATGAGGACATTTTTATTAATTTTTAAAAATTTTATTAGATTTTTTTTTTTTATTGCACCGGAAATGGGAGAGAGAGAGAGAATGACATGTACTAAAGGGCCACAGGGTGGAGTCGAACCCGCGGCAGCTGTAGCAAGGAAACATCGTCTCTACCAACTAAGGAGAGTTGAATTAGGATTTTTTTTGGGGGGGGGGGCTTTTTGTGCCTTTATTTCTTGGACAGGACAGCTGAAGAGTAGACAGGAAACAGAGGAGAGAGATAGCATGCAGCAAAG
>JAQLOL010000011.1:17301310-17319213 GCA_029783665.1 Naso thynnoides
TCTTATTTAAACCAACGACCCTCCAGTCACAAGCTCTATTCTCTAACCTTTAACTATCATGTTCTTTTTTATACATATATTATTATAATTTACAAAGAGCAATAAATAAATAAATAAATAAAAATGTTACCTTTGTGTATGAATTCTGTTTCACTTCAATTTTCAATAATTTTTTTTTCGTAAAAAATATAATTGAGAAAATAACCAAATGGGAATGTCAGTTGTTTCCTTTACCTGACATTTTAAGGTTCTTCATCACACCGGTGCAGAAGTCCTGCAGTAGAGCACCTTTGCACAAAATGGCTCCGTAGAAACCAAATGATTAAAATGAAAAGATTTCACTGAATGCTCAAAACCCCTGACCACCACACTGAATGTTACGTTTGTACATGAGAAAAACCTCCAGCAGAGGAGTAGAGGGACATTTTATTGCTGTGTAGATCATTACTGTGGAGCTCATGAACAAAGTATCATCTGTTGTTTGATTAGTAAATGACCAAAACTCATACTAGGTTTTTATTATACATTCATTGAAAACACTGTTATCAGTGAAGGTCTTAAGTTGCTTTGATTACCCGGCAGTATTAGCTCAAATTTCCCTGTAGGAAGCAATACAGCATTTAATTAATTCACAAATAAATGACTCATGCAGGGGGGAAAAAAACACAAACACACAAGCTGTGACTGATACGCAGAGCACGTTGCTTCCCAGCTGCATGGGACGCATATAGAGAAATTATACAAGGAAGTGATGAGAAATAAACATCACAGGTGACCCTGACACATCCAGCACATCCTGAGGAACTTCAGTCTTCTGAGTCATTTAGTTATTTATTGAAACACATATTTCCACGTTATATAAACATGCAATTTGTTGATCTCTAACCTCATTTCTCGCACAATCATGAGGACAAATATTTAAATAGTAAGTATTTCCTTATTTAAGACAACAGAAAATATCGCAAAATCTGACTTGGTGTAACATGTTGAACTTTCTGCTGCATCATGCTGTCACAAACAAACTGCGTTGACTACAGTAATGCTAGTAATACTGCCATGCACGTCACTTTCGTGACAGTCACAAGACCTTTGTTTTGACATAACGTTTCGATCTTTGGTTTTAAACAATTCTTCTTTTAGTTCTTCTTCTTCTTTTCCTTTTTCATTTTCTTCTTCTTCTTCTTCCTCTCCAAGGAAATCTGCCTCCCCATGTGAAACAGTAACTGAACTAGACTTTGTTCATGTGGGTCCAGTCTAATGCCAAACTTCCTCAACTGGCATTGCGGGCTAATAGTCTTTCACTGCGGCTCTACAGCAACATTTTGAAGTGTAAGACTTTGACAGTTCGTATCAAATGAGTCATTCACGCTACATCTGTGAGCCATATCTTTGCACCTTTTTTAATTTTTAGAAAAGGTACTTTAATAGTCACATATACAGCATACAGTGAAATTTGGTCTCGCCATTTAACCCATCCCCGAGGAGCAGGGGGCACCCTCACACAGCACCCGGGGACCAACTCCAGATCCTAGTCAGTACCCCGGTCAAGGGTACTGACTGTAGGTAGACCTGACACACATTTTGTTTTGTTTTTTTGAGGTGGGGGAAACCAGAGCACTTGGAAGAAGACCATGCGAACATGGAGAGAACATGCAAACTCCACACAGAAGGCCCCGCTCCACACAGGACATTCTTGCTATGAGACAACAGTGCTAACCACTGATCCACCGTGCCGTCCCTCTTTTTAGACTCAGTGTGCAGAAATGCTCAGATGCTTTGAGGTGGCAGGAGTTATGAAGCCCAGGGTACTTTCAATGAAGCCTGTCTCTATAATGCATCACAACACTTTATGTACATGTATGACCCATTATAACACATTATGGAAACATTTATTATGCATTATATTCAGGGTTGGGAAGGTTACTTTAGAAAAGTGATGGTTTACAGATTACTAGTTTTCCTATTTAAAATGTAATGAGTGATGTAACTATTTCAGTTACTTTATCAAAGTAATGTAACTTTTCATTACTTTTCAAATCCTTTTTGAATTTTTAGGAAATATTTTCAGGTAGTAGGCAATTCCTTTCCTACTTTATTTCATATAACTGCTTGCAGTAACTGTATATTCTTCATACCTGGAGATGCTTCCTCCGGTTTGACATGGAAACTTTTGACATCAATAGCATTTAGTAGCTGGTAAACACATTATGCATTGTAGATTGTAGATTTGTTGATTTATTTATTTTTAAAAAGGGACAATGCATATAACTGAACATCTGCATGTGAACATGCAAGATTATAGCCTGTGGCTAATTTCCATTCCAAGTCCCCTGGCAGGCAGATGCCTGCCACACAACCCACAAAACAGTTCATCACAAAGAACAGAAGAAACAAAACAAAAACAAAAAGTACAATAAGCAATGTCGCTGAATTAAAGGACTTTATGGCACAAGCCCATAAAGTGCTGGTGTAGATTGCACGTGTTTTGCACATACAGATGTGTGTGTGCAGGTAGTATTGCACTAGGTTTGCATACATAAGTACAGATGTGTACACACACAAGGTCACATGTCTGGTTTGTCTTCAACAAGTAAACCAACACATACAAAATAAAGATATAATATTGCAACAGTTTTTTTTTAAACTTTAAGCGGCAATGTGGGTTGATTTAATCCAATTCAAACAAGAGAACCAATCAAAAGAATCAGGATAGCAACAAACTTTACTAAACGACCTTGACTGGAAATTGCAAAAGAAGACATTGAGCACATTAAAAACATCAATAGCAACAAAATGAATGTTATTCAAAATATAGCCTAAGCTTTTGACTGAAAATATTGAAATATAACCCCCTTTGTAATAATTAACTTTTTCATAAATAACTGTAACTGATTACAGTTATATCTATTTTGTAATTATAACATGTAACTAGTTACTCCCCAACACTGGTTATAGGTGGTTATGGTTAGTGTTAGGGTTAACCCTCACCCTACTTATAACTGCACTATATGCTCATTATAACACATGGTAAGTATGTTCATAATGCATCATAGATGCATGCTTTAAGTAAAGCGTTCCCAAGCCCATCACTCTGTTTTTCCTCAAAAACAAGAAAGCAAATAAACTAATTTGTAGGTCAAAAGTTGACATTAAACTCAGTATAACTGGAGCCTCATCGACTTAGATTGAAACATTTTTCTCCTGAAGATTTTGGCTGTGGTTTATTGCAGACAGGTTTGTTTTAGAGTAAATTAGTTGCAGGGTATGTGTGTAATTCTGTTTCCGTATCCACACCTTAGTTTGAGAAGGAAAAGTGTTGTTGTAGTTGCAACAGTGTCACAATTGTACAACTATATCTTGACATCCAGTAATTTTTATAGTTTTGGAAATATATTCATGCGTAGTGGTTGTGTTCGTGGATTTGTACCTCATAGCAGAGTGGACTATGTAACTTGGAGGTCTGTGCTCTCTGAGGACCTGTTTGTTTTGTTTATTTTTATTTTGTTTATGCTTTTATGTCCTTCTGTGTGTGCATCTTGATTGATCATGTAACCCTAAAGCCTGTCAGAAACAGGTCGGTGCTGCCTGAATTTCCTCTTTTGCTCTGAAGGATGGATGACAGATTTACAACAGCTGCAAACATTTTGGAAATTTTAAATTCAAATACAGGATTCCAGTGAATGGGACATGATAAGGGGTTGAAGAGATTCTGGATATTAAGCCTTTATAGGGAAAAACTCTCCAGTTGAGTAATACCGTATCTTTGCACTGAGCTCACTCCCTCCTCTTCCCCTTTAAACGTAACACCTTCCCTTTTTGTTTGAAATGCCGCTGGATGGGCGTTGCATCATCAGAGCCTGTGAGGGAAGTGAGTGTATCTAATAAACACAGTGACTGATTGTGAGGAAGTAAGCAGGAAGTTGTGCATCTCCGAAGAGCAGCAGGAATCTTTCAGGAAAGCACAGCTTCCTCCTCTTCTCAGTGTATTTGTTGTGAGTTTTATTTTGGAAATTCATTAAAAGAAAAGAAGAGCTCTTAGTTCAGGTAACTTCCTTAACTTTCCTTATTGTGGAAACGTTTATCATGACTGTTTTAGTGGAAGGAACAGAAAACTTTAAAAAAACATGTAGCCTAACATCATTAATCAACCACAGCACATATGAAGATTATTATCATATTTTTTTATTATGACCTTTGTTGTTATTCTGCATACAAATAACATAGTGATAGATATGAGAACAAAAAGTGATTTCTATTAATATCAATAAATAAATACAATAAATATGGCTTGAATAAATATGTTAAATAATCACACTGGAAGAACTTTGCATGTATACATGAGAGAAAAAAGAGTGAGACACATAATCGGCCACTGAAGGCTTTACAATAGACCTTGATCAATGTGATCAAACAAAGGATCTTAGACTAGAATTCACTGCTGCATGTCAGCGAACAATGCAACATCATTTTAAGCTCTATTTGCACTGAGTCGAGCCCTCTGAGTGATGAGCTGGATTGCAAACGGCAAAAACACGAGCAGTCAGGACGGAGAAGGAGTAGAGTCTGTCCAAGGTGTACTGGCACAGCAGCTTCTCCTGCCAGTGAGCAATGGGCTGAGTGTCTTTACCGATGTGCTGAATGAGAAAAATAAAAACATTTTTTTTTAGCCTTGAGCCATCATGCACATTTCTCCTGCACGAATGAAAATAAATGTGCCTCTTGATTGATGGATCTTACCTTCTGGTGATGTCTCCCTGCCTTCGAATCCACACATTTGCTCATGTCTCTGTGCAGTTTGTGCATCGTTGCGTTCACCCTGCTGACAAACGTGCTGCAGCTTTCGAATCCAGCAAGCCTCCCGACTGCAAAGTTGTAGCTTGTCAGGACATCGAGCATCTTCCCAATGCATGGCTGAGGAAGCAGATGAACAGGACACTTGTAAATCACATCAGAGTCCAGAGAAAACGGCACACAATGACATTAGAGGATATTTGTTGTGTTGGTTTTGTTGCTTACCTCAGGCTTCTGTCTGAGGCTCTCAGGATCACACATATCTTTTGCCTCCATCCAAGCAAGTGAGGTGGTGAAATTCAGAATATCTTTGGATCCATGTCTTGCCTACAGACAAATATAGGAGACAAACACCATCAGAACACTATTTAATTACATTAAACCATACAGACATCAAGCAATGTATGCAGCACATTTAAAGTCCTATTTAATCATGTCAGCGCTGGTAGTGTTTAAGTTTCTTTTTTGTTTAAGAGAAGTTAATTTAACAGCAATGACACATTTAAACAACCCTGTCCTTAATTATCAACTGAATTTTATACTTTTAATAGGCTAAAAAGATATATTGCTGGAAAAAAAAGCACACAAATAGGACTAAACATCTTTTACATTCTTCAACTGGACAAAAATAAACTTGTAAAAGTTTAACATGTGTATGAAAATACATAATTTGATTAAAAAAAAGAATGCTTCTCGTGTCTAGTGTTTTGTGTGAACGCTATTTTGCACAAGTAATGGAAAAAAAAAATTGGTCAAGGTCAAATTTATTTAAATGTCACACTTAAAAACAACCGAGGTTGACCAAAGTGCTGTACAATTCAAATAAGCACTAAAAAAAATACATCAATGAGAACTGAAAAATACAACATTAATCCACTAATAAACAGCTTACCTCGACTGACACATCTCTGGCTTGGTGATTGAGCTCCAGAGAGCTGCTCCGCACATCGGCGCACGCATCCAGCGCGCCGTGACCGGCTGGGGCGACCGGAGCGCACGTTGCAGCCGCAAAGAGCAAAGAGACAGCGGCGAAAGTCGCGAAACAAAAATCCATTGTGGCTTTCGGTGAGTTTGTATCTTGTGCTGAGCGCTCGTCCCTGTTGTGAGTGATGATAGATGCGAGTCCAGCTTGCTTTTAAGCGCTTTGAAAAAGAAGCACAGCGGTGACTCAGCGCAGGGTTTTCCTGGGCATCCCTCAGGTGAGTTCATGTTGGGGGTTAATCAATATGCACTTAACGCACGAGCAGGAAAATTAGGTCAGATTAGTTACATAATGTTAAGTAACGTCTAGTGAACACAAAAAAAGGAAGAAAAAGACAAGGCTGGTCTGTTGTAGGCAGAAAGATTTTTAATGAATCATCCGTTATTTGCTTGGACCATTACGCACGAATAACCCACTTCATTAAAAAATATTTTTAAACATTTGTTTTATGCGTTTTTTTGTTTGTTTGTTTTTTAATCTCCTGTCATACATGAACTGTTTGGTTGCCTTAATCACATATCCTCAATGATCTTTTCTGAAATAATTTATCCCCATAATATATTGCTTTCAATAAATTATATTGACTTATTTTGTAGCCTATTAATATACTTGGCTTATCACTTACTTAGCAGTGGATTAGGCAATGAGTAACAACAATTAACCTAAATGTGCTCTAATCAAGTTTCACATCAAAAGCCAGGAGGAAGTGAGTTATACATTTACCTCTCAGGTCGATGATGAACTGAATCCCCCAATACAGGACAAACTTTCCATCTGCGTCCACGTTCTGCCCCTCTTCTCTACCAGAGAAAACTCTCTGCCTTTCAACTTTTTTTCAAAGAAAGATGATAAAAAGGGACATAAGATATTTCAGTGGTTCCTTTATCTTTCCCATGCATGTTCTGTAATCTTTAATATGCCGTAACTGACTCATTTAGGCCACCACACAGGACAATATCATCAAAGAGCTAAGGGTTTTTAATTTTCACATGTATTTACCACTGGAAGCAGAGCTGTTTATTGTTTATTTATTTATTTATTTATTTTAAATGCTGGTAATTTTGGAAAGAGAACCGATAAGCGTCTATTACTCCTTGGATTTGAATTAGAGAGAAACCGAAATTTGTTTGATTAGATTCTGTGCAAGGAATACAATTAAATAAGGATAACTGTTGCTTATATGACTATTTTTTTTTTAGATTATACATGTTGTTTTTGTACTTTTTAGATCATTATCAGATTAATGTGGTGGGGGGTCCTGAGGCAAATTTGAGCTGTGGGCCCCTGGTGACCACACATTTGTCCCAGACCAGAATAAATGACGGATCATTCTGACAAATCCTGGTAAACGTTTAGCGCAGCTTCTCTACATCCCGTGACAACACTTTTAGGATTCTTTCTCTCAGCAATATTTACAAATGGCAGCCCTGGTAGGGTTAAAGTTAGGGTGGATGATGCAGATAAAACAGAGTTTAGGTTTATGTGGTCATTAGGGTTAGGCGACTAAAACACCTGGTTAAGGTTTGAGAAAGGATCAGTGTAACCGATCATGAAAATGTGAGTGTTTATTACTGATTTCTGACAAGAATAAAATTCAGAAAGTTAGATGTTAGCTGCATAGCCGTTCACCACCTTCACTACCACGCCTTTATTACTTCTGCCCCGCTACATATTAAAGCAAAAAAAAGAAGGGGTTCACTCAGAGCAAATGTCAAACCTTGTGAAAGGAGAATCAACTACTACTACTTCACTCTGAACAGACAATAAAGTTTTCTTCCACCGTGAATGAAGGGAATAGCTCATCCTGATGGACATAAATATGCAAATGCGAATCTTCACATATGGACTTGGACCTGTTTTCTATAATAAGAACTTTCCTATCTTTTGCCCAAGGACACAGAAACCAGTAAAGCACTCCTGTCAAATCTGCCTCAAAGTTCTTTTTTTTTTTTGTCACTATTGGTGGTATTACGTGGAATGGAATATGCACTGTGTAAGCACAGTTTTTAATGAAATAATGAAAGTTTTACTACAAGAATTTGGTTTAAGTCTAAATGGTGTTTTAACTGCCTAAAAAATTTGTTGGGCTGCATTGAACTACTACTGCGATAATAGTATTATCACAGAATTAATACTATTATATATTCGTTTTGTCCAGCTAACAATCAAAAAGACAAAGATATTCAGTTTTATATGATAGAAATCAGGTGAAGCATGATCCTCTTAGTTTGAGAGGTTGAAATTTAGGATTTTTTAAAAATTATTATTTTTGTTCGACAAAACTACACTTTTTGACTATTGAAACTGTTCCTGATCAATTTCCTGTCATTTGAAAAATCGATGAATGGATTAACTTCTCCGTCTCTACAAATTCGACCCCTGTGGTGAATTCAGATCCCCATCAAGAAAATCCTGAAGCTCCAGCGCTGCTCTTGAACGCATCCCTGTTTGTACCGGAAGTGATATGTTTGCGTCTGTGTGTGTTGTTGTTGTGAATGAAATAAGCATGGAGTCGAGCGGTTAATCGTTTTTTTTTTTTATCAGCAGGTCGGTATAAACCTCACGTAGATATTTCAAATGTCATAGTTTTATTTTAATGCACATCGACACGCACTCTCTTTATTAGTGCACGTGCAGCCGCAACACTGTGTGTGCTTCATGACACTGCTAACGTTAGCTAAATTGGCTAACCGTTAACGGCAACTAGCTGATTTAAGCCCGATAATGAGACATTACTGTAATGAGTGAACAAGCGGTACTTCTGCATTGTGTGCCTTCTACAGTACTTGGTGCTGTATTTTTGTTTTTTGATGTTTTTGTTAGCAGTTTGTTAGCGTTATAACCCAAGCTTTATGGGCTAGCTACTGTTAGCCCAGCCAAAGCTAACAACAACTGAAGTTATGCTCATGGAAAAACAGATAAGAAACTTGCACGTATTTGTTAGATAGGATGGTTTAGCATTAACAGAAGTTGCATCCTCTCCAGGTTTAGTTAGCTGTACCCATGATGAACTTTGACGGTCTCGACCCTGGGATGGGTGAGTACCCTCCCAGCCTTCACGGGACTCTGGACTCGGGGTTGGAGCCCTCCATGGACCCCCACCTTAACCCCAGCTTACTGCAGGGTGTGGAGCTTGACCCAGAGGGGCTGGCCGTGACTGTGCCCGAGCCTGTGCACCTCATGGAGGGGATGTTTTCCGAGCTCCACAGTGCAGTTTCAGAAGTTGGCATCCCAGTCACTGCAACACATTTTGATCTCCAGGAGGAAATGCTGTGGATGGGAAACCACAGAGTAAGAGTCCTGATCAACATGGAGTACAGATTGTTTCTGGGACGTGCAGAATGTGTCCAGTTGAATGAAATGCACCTGTTCTTTGTAATCATATCATTCCGTGTTATTGCTGAAGTTATTCTCTACCCCTAGGGTCATGTAACCTCGTTCTTTGGACCTACAATGGGTCGCCATTCGTCTTTCCAAGTACATGCAACGGATGACATCCGACACATTCAAAGTTTGGAAACAGGCGTCCTGTTCCTGTCCAAGTCTAACCTCAAATGCCACACTCGTGGGGGTCTTGTTATGTTTGATTACCCGTAAGTGTCACAAAAGGTTGGCTGGAACAAATGCCTTTGAGCTGAGCTGGACTGTAGACAAACTACAACTCTAAAATGATTTATTGTTAAGAGAATGTATGTTCATTTTAGGATGGAGGAAGGAGCTGATATGCATTGTCTCCTTATGACTGATAACAACACCTTGCTCATGGGTGGACTTCAGAATTATGTGGCCGAAGTTGACTTGAATACTGTTCAAGAAACTCAGAAGGTGTGACATCAGGTTTATCAACACCCTCAGCTGTTAATGCATGCAGCACCGGTTCACATAATTCTTTTTATTATTCAAGAATATAATAATTTGAAGCAAGTGATTGATGCGTTACTTTCTTGTCATGTGCACTTGACAGTTTACTGTCGAAGTACCTGGAGTGGCAATAATGCGGCAAACCAGTCGTTTCTTCTTCTGTGGACACACCTCTGGCAAGGTAAAGGTGACTTGATCATATCACTTTGTGAAAAATGCTCTGGCTCACACAACACTCATATTCCCCCTCTCTGAACAAACAAACAAACAGGTAACTCTTCGGGACTTGCGTACCTTCAAGACGGAGCACGAGTTTGATGCATTCTCTGGCAGCCTTTCAGACTTCGACGTTCATGGAAACCTTCTGGCTGCGTGCGGGTTCTCCAGCCGAGGTTTGAATGGGTTGGCATGCGACCGTTTCCTCATGGTGTATGACCTCCGTATGATGCGAGCAGTAACGCCGCTTCAGGTGCACGTGGACCCTCTCTTCTTGCGGTTCATTCCAACCTATACGTCACGCCTGGCGATCATCTCACAAACAGGTAGAAACCAGGAAGTGTGTGGCCGCCTTCATGCAGATAATGATACAAATAAAAATGTTTCCTGAATACTCGAATATATATTTTTAAAGTAATGTTCCGCCTCCTCTTTCTCCAGGTCAGTGCCAGTTCTGTGAGCCCACTGGACTCGCCAACGTGGCGGACATTTTTCACGTCAACACCGTGGGCCAGCTGCTCATGAGTTTTGACGTGTCGTCAAGCAAACAAGCCTTGGCCTTTGGGGACTCGGGGGGATGTGTGCACCTCTGGTCTGATGCCCCAGAGGTTTCCTTTAATGACTACTCCCGGGAGACAGAGTTTGCCCTGCCTTGCCTTGTGGACACGCTGCCTCAGCTGGACTGGAACCACGACCTGCTGCCCCTCTCACTCATCCCCATGCCACTGACCAGCACCGAGCCGTTACTGTCAGACTGGCCCACTGCACTGGCTACACCCAGCCCCAGGTAACACAGTCACACGACCTGCACTGTAATTGATTCTGGATGACTGGCAGACCAAGTGAGTGGAGCTGAGCAGCAATAATCTCCGCTCATCGCTCACGCAGCTGTCTGCTCCCTCCGCTCAGTATCTCAAAGCTCTCTGCAGCCACTTTGCTGCGTGTCATTCAGCGATCAAGTCAGATTTCACCCTGCTCTACTGAAATCACTCACCACTCGCTCTACACTCTATTTTTTATACGACATTATTGTTATCCATAACAGGAACAAAATTACTACACCTGTAAGACTTATCAGTTTCCTTTTTTTAGTACTTTTGAAGTCCATTAAGCTGCAGCGCTAACCAGGAAACAGAAGGTAGTGTGTGTGGGTGGGGTATATCGAGCAATACACAGATGCGTTCTGGGTCAGGGATGCTTCCATCTCCTGGTTTGAGCAGAGTTGTCCATATACAATTAAAAACACAAAAAAGCGCAGTTGCGGTTCTGGCTTGTTTGACGCCCTGGGCAACAACAATTCAAATAACCCCTCAAAAAACGCATAGGCCTGTGTGAAACTATGGGTCTTCATAATCAGCTTTATAAATAAAATGCACTTTATTTGAAAGCAAGTCGTGGTGTGATTGACTTCAATTGCATTAGTTGTGTGCTGTGGATCCTCCACTTCAGTAGTGTGACCTGAGGTGAACCTATCCCTTATCCCCTGCCCGTGCGCCCCCCCGCCCCCTTGCCTTTCTTCCACCACCACAACCTCTGTATGAGTTAGAGTGAGTCTCAGCAGCAAGCTGACGCCGAGCACAAAATAGGGTAGTGACGTGATTAACTTGACGTGACGGTGCAAATGACCCATAAAATACTGGATGGCGCAAACGAAAGCACTATAAAATATTTGTGGTTTTTATTTTTTTTAATTAATTTATTTTTATGGTGCTTGTGCACCCTCACACAGGACTGCGCCCCCGGGCACTTGCCCACTTTGCCCCTACAAGGGAACCGCCACTGAAAGAGCATCACTGTTGGACTGGTTTACACGTTCCTTTAGTATGATAAACATCTGCACTAAAGTTAATTTTGAGTCATCCTCATACTCAGTGGTCTGCTGCTGAAAATATGGTAAATGGTCATTGGACTGCATTTTTATAGTGCTTTTTTGATCTTTTGGCTATTCAAAGCGCTTTTACAACACAAGTAGGCATTCACCCATTCACACAGACGGCAGGGTACTAAGTGCCATCAGGAACTCAGACATAAATACTATACGCTAATGCCGCAGCCATCGTGAACAATTAGGGGTTCAGTATCTTGCACAAGGACACTTCTACCGAAGGAGCCGGGGAATTGAACCACCAATCTCTGATTGGTAGATTACTCACTCTGTTTCTTAAGCCAAAACTGCCCCCCACTCAGCAGTGCACCAAATCCATGGCTGACATTGTTCCAACAAATACACAATTTATCCTTGTTTGAATAATATTGATTCCCAAGTTTTTTAGGAAATTGTCTTGTCTTTGTCAAAAATGAAACTGTGTGTTTGTGGTTTTTAAAAAATTACGTTTTCAATGGGAACAGATGGGTTTGGACCTGACAGACAAGAGAGGGAAGTCGGAAAGTATCAAAAGACAGACTGCTTTGTTTGTTTTGGTCTTTTCATGGGATTTGTTGACAATAGCAGAAATATGGAATATCACCAACGTATCTTTTAGCAGGTGGTGCAGATTTACATAATGAAACAGAAACCTCAAAACTGACATGTGTGATCTCACTTCAGCAGCTATGTGGAACTTGAGTCATTTCTCTTTTTTACCGTTGTGTTTAGCAAACTTTGCTGAAGTGATGTCAGTGTTTACTTGCCCTTATGTGTGTGACTCATGGAATAATTTAAAGCACAGTTTGAGCAGTCATTATGTGTTACACCAGCAGTCAGTGGGATTAAAATTTGACTTGTAATTTCTATGTTGCTGTGTTTCTGCTGTCCAGATCCGAAAAAAGTAACTCATTTAAAATTTTGCTAATTTGGCACAGATTTAGAAATGCATTGTTGGTCCTAACATATCAGCAACTGTTGGAAACTGTTTTTGAGAGGTTTTGTTTTAACCTTTTGTCCATTTTGGCAGCTGTACTTTGTTGTGCTGAGGATTCTGATCAATAATCATTAAATCGTCACATCAGCACAACTAAGTCTAGCTGCCAAAATGGTTAAAAAGTAGCATTTAGAAGTTTTTCTGATACCCTCATTGACAAAAAATGGTGAACTGGTGAATGGCGAAAAATGGTGAAAGCATTAGTGACAAGTCTCAATATAAGTGGGGGACATAGAGTCTAGACTGCTCTATTTGTAAAGTGTCATGAGATAACATTTGTTGTGATATGGCGCTATATAAATAAAATTGACTTGACTGACTGACTGGCCCCAAAAGTCCCATATTGGTCGGGCCCTAATCAGAAGTCGATGCTGTTTTTGTGTCATGCCAACGAAGATAAGTTTGCCTTTTTATCTGAACACAATGAAAGCCAACATGATGATACAGATATCAGATTCAGAGGCACTAATGGAGCTTTTCCACTGAACAGCACGAACTTTTCTTGTCGCTGTCTATGTTTTAACTGTCTTTACTCTGTGTCCAATGCAGCCCATGAAGTTGGGAGAACACCTGAACAGCCTGCTTCTCAACATGTGTGATGATGTTACACTGAGTCGAATGTCATTGCGCACGGTGCTGGACATCTGCAGCAAGCACATCAGAAACTCCAGCTGTGATCCTCCCTTCTCTTATATCAGAAAACTGGTGCGGTTGGTGCTGGGCAGCCTCTCCCAGGTATGCAGGGGTTGTTTTGTTTTGTTTTGTTAATGTAGGTCAAATACAACATTCCTGTATTTTTTTCTAGATTTACATTTTGACTGCTAGCTAGAAAGCTGTACTTTAAACATAATCCTTGGGCAATTATCTGTTCATGAAAACATGTAGGTTTGTTGAATTACACAAGAGATAATGAAGCTCTTGCTAAAAAAAATGTGACGGGAGGATGGGAGGCTTTCAGAATAGATGACCCTTTCACTCCCCCACTTCTTGTCCTGCACTGCCTTTTTCACCCCCTCGCTGTTTATTTTTCTTTCACTCTTACTTCCACTCATGCTGACATCTTTTTTTCAGCTTGACGGTCTGCTGACTGATAGAGAGTCTCTTCCAGAGCGGAGTAAGGAGATTCGGGAGAGGCTGAGGGGCAAAGGTTTGCCCTCAGGTAAAATGAGCTGACACACACACACACACACACGCACTTTAAACACAGAGCAACTTGAGCTGTTTGGCTTGGTGTGCTGTCAGAGGAACTTTTTTGAGCTGCAGGAAGATTAATTTATCCAGGCAGTGATTCTGATTTCTTGGCTGCCAAAACTTTATGATGAAAGTGTCTGGTTTCTATTAGTCTTGAGAAACACTTACTGTTTTTGTTTTGTTTTCCATGTGCTGTGTATTATTCGTTGGAGTTTGGAATGAGGAGTAATCACTAGAACCAAGAGGTTCTGTTAAGATTCCGTTAAGATAGTGACGATGACAACAGTTCTTATATATAGGTCAAGAGAGAATATGGTCAATTCTTAGTTTACTCTCTAATATTAAACTAAGCCTGTGATGGGGTATTGTTGGGTATACTGTATGGAAATTGTTATATTTATGTTGCTTTTATTTAGGTGGGTTTTTAATGTTAAGGGCCCTCCTTTTTTTGTCAGGCTGTTCATCTCTTACATCCCCACTTTCTGAGTTTGTGCAAAAGAAGCAGAAGTCATTGCCGAAAAACACACTGAAACCTTGAATAGGGTTTAATTCAGGAAAATATGACCAAATCTTCCCAGTGGTTTCAGAGAGAAGTCCGGCATATTTCCAGGCCATGGAAAGGAAAGGAGAGCAGAGCACAAACATGGCTTGGTCGTCCCGATTATGTAAGCACGGCATGGCATTGATTACAGATGCATATTTTGGAGTCACCAGTGAGGCTGCCTGTCTGCTGTTTGTATCAGTGCTTTGTTTCCCTGGTTGAGCACCAGCCAGCCTTAGGGAAAGTACATGCAAAGAGTATTACTCAGTTCTTAGGAGCTTTTCTTCTCAAGGAGCGGCTCTTTCCCCTCTGTTTGCCAGTGCTGCAAGGGGAACTCAGTCATTGTCTCTTTAATAAGGTTGGACATTTTATATTGCCATTTTTGTATTGCTGTGGTCCCTATGATGGCTGTTTTATTCTTCTATTTGCTGAATAAAACTTGTCCCCACAGTTACTTTAAAAAAAAATAAGACATCCTCTTGAGAAAAAAATATTTTTTTAAAATTTTAAATTTAAAATTTAGTCCTTATGTGCTTTCCTGAGTTTCTGCAAGACAGCCTGTCTGTCTTTGATGTGTTTCCGTGTTACGACCAAGCATATGCTTTGTAGATTAACTACCACATGCAGCTTTTTTTTACGGGACTTAATGTCTCCCTCGTCTCTTCCTCATGTTTGTGTTCCTGCTCATGCACATGTTTGCAGTCTATCTCTTTCTACAACAGGGGCTGTCACTGCCTGCCAGAGTTTACATATGGCTTACTTGGAAAGTCTGACTTGATATTTTTGGATCGTCAATAAAAGCCATGTTGACTATTTAGTCATAGGCCCTCATTAGTGGGCTGGACGACTGCTTACTGTGGCACAGTGTGTTCTGTTGTTTGTTTTAAATAATGGGGATAAATTAGCCCCTGAGCTAAACAGACATCCTGGCATAATCATTGACCTTAAGGTGAAGAGCAACCATGCCGTGGGTCTTAATTTGCTTTTCCTTGTGCTGTTGTGGTTTGCTTTACAAATTAATGAGTTTTATTTGCTGTTAATGGCTGCTACATTTCCACCCCTGGGGAGGTATAACAGAAGCTTTCTATTACTGCTACTAACTCTAATAAAATGCCATTTAATCCAACAAATAACCATGCAAAGTTGATCTGGGGTGAATAAAAATATTCAGATTAGAATTTAAGATGACTTTCAAGAAGAATAAAGTTTCTCTTGGTTCTGAGTGATTCTCTAACCGTCTAACCTGAATTTATGAACACACAGTTACGATCCTGTACTAGGTTATTAGATGTTATGTGAGCAGCGTCGGGGTTGTTAATCATAATATATTGGACTGTACATCTCTTATTATGGCTGACTGGGGAATCTGAGCTCCCATTGTATGCCTACGTAATTACTGATTTACTGTAGCTGGCTGTCTGCATCAAATCTTTCAGAAGTGGAGCCATGAGAGGCCCGCTGCAGGTGCTCACTCTGTTGAGAGCAAGCCAGCATCTCAGAGCCAAAGACTGAATGTTTACAGTCGACAGTGTTGAGTGATCATGTCATGATGTTGCTATTGAAAATGGATGCTAAAGTGGATGGGCACTTTATTTATTCAAATTCAATTATTTGTTAATCCCTCTTTAGGTCCTCCCCTAATCATAAATACCAATCTTTGTATTAAGCATAGTGTTCATAAAGATGTTATTGATTGGAAATAGCGTGTGTTAGGGTAAAACCCATACTGGATTTTTGGGGCTGATACTGGTATTACAGAGTAAGAAAATTACAAAACCTGATGTATTGACTGATGTTACATATATGTAATATTGGCTGAATGTGGTTATCTAATTCTGGTGACAAAGATGTGTAAGGGAGGCAGGATAGCTTACATTTTGACAAACTTTATTCCAAACATCAGTGCACTAAACGGTAAACACTTATTAGATATTAACTAACATGCCGCCCTCTGCGGGAAAAACTATTTAATTCCACCCTTTTAAATCTCGAGTCCAAATATTTTTTTGGCCTTGGAAACTGTTTGAATATCGGCGCCAATCAGAGAAAATATATGCCGATATGAATACACCAGTATTGGCCATTAAAATCGGCAAATCGATTTATTGATCAGCCCCTAATATGTGTAATGGTCTCTCATAATGTGTGTGTTATCAGGTGAAAAATCCATAGGCTTAAAATGAATGTCACCAAGTAGTATTTAGTTTTTTTTCCTTTTCAATATCTGTTGGGAATTTGCCAAATTTTTGTCCTGTGTTGCTGTGTGTTTTTAGGCCTTGAATTCTGGCTGTGCTGCAGTTTATGATTTCATAAAACTTTGCTTGTCTCCTATTCTTAGGGAGGAGTGCTGCTCCCAGAGTTCTGGAGCGTTACCGAGCCAGGGCTCAGGAGCAGACATCTCTTAACCGAGGCCTCAGTCGCTCGATGGGCTCTCTGCCAATCCAGGACCTGTTGAAAGGCGATGAGGCGGCAGCCCTACAGTATCCCCCTAACTCTGAATCCCCCACGGAACTCTATCCTAAGCCCCCCTCACTCCAGCACCAGCTCTCCTACCCATATCTGCACCCGCTTCACCCTCAGCAAAAGGGCCGACCTGTGGAGCTGGACAGAAGGTCTCTACCTTTCCACAGCAGGGACTTTGGCCCCAGTCATGCTAGAAAGACCTGGGCTTCCTCTGTGGACCTGGCTTGCATTGACCCAGAGGCTCTTCGTTTTGGTGCTTTGGAAGACGCACGGAGGGGCAGCAGTGCCATAAGTACCCAATCCATAGGCAGACGCTTATCACCCCTGCACGCATCCAGGGAGAGGGAATCTCACTACCCTGAGTTTGGTGGGCTGAAGAGTAGGAAACCTCATCATCGCTCAGCAGTGTCAGTTGGCTCGGGCTTTGCTGGCGCCTATGACAGGATAAAGGAGAGGCAGAGGAAACTTCAGGTGCTGAGGCAAGCAGTGGATGGTGAGTATATGTTCTTCACATAAAGTTACAGTAAAGAGGAACAGTTGCAGAAGAAATAGACATGCTCTTATGTTTTAAGCCCTCAGGGTTGACTGCAAAGAAATTCCCTGTGAAATTTACAAAGCATGTCACATGTCACAAGTATATAAATCAAAACGAAATGTAGTTGTTTGCTTGTGTAGGACGTGCTTCTTGAGGCGGCAAAACGCTTCATCAGAGGGGCTGGTCTGCCACTTTTGACATGCACCGTGGATCGCATCACTGGGACTACCCTGCAGGGGAGTGTCGGAAAATGTGTGCCTTTATCCCCATATTTAAACATCAAGTCTCTCATCTCTCTCTGACTGATGGTTTTTCACTCTACCTTGAAGTGTGGGCGTTTAAAACAACTGTAGGCACTCTGACTTCACACTGAGGTTGGACAACACGTTGTGCTACTTCTTTTCTAGCATAACCTGACATATTGTGGATATCCTTCATTTTAAAGCTGACCAAGAAAATCTG
>JAQLOL010000011.1:17322869-17337246 GCA_029783665.1 Naso thynnoides
CGTGAAAGTGCACCACCAAAATATTTTTGTAGTTTTATTGCCATTTAGTTTTCTGACTCCAAAAACAGCAGGAGCTAAGACTAAAAGTTCTTTTAAAAGGTTCTTAATAATTATTGAGTTAAATTATCTTCCATTTTTAAAAACTGTCTGACTCATCCTCTCTTCACATAATGCATTGTGTATAAAACAAGCACTATTAAGGTGTAAAAATATTGTAGTCATGTCCATTAGTTGACTTCTTTCTACACTTGTAATATAACAAAAACTACTATGTTTTTCCTTTGAGTCATCTCTACTTGAGGGTTCCTACAAGCTATTATCCATTACAGCCTTTGCTTTAAAGGGAGTTCCTTCTTTCTCATCGGGACCACCAGACTTAGAATAACCCCAGTGTCTGAGTTTGTCTCCTTCTCAGTGTGAACACCCCAAAAGGCCATAACCTGAAGAAGCTGTTTGTGTACTCACAGAAAGTGTGCGCAGAAGTGTCAGTTCTGCAGGGGATCAATGAGTGAAAACAAACAGGGACACAAGAAAAACATTTGGAAGACAAAGGGAGAATTTAAGTCATAAGAATTGATACTAGTCTGAATAACATTATGGATATGTTTGATTGAAATCATTACTAGTCAAAAAATGCTACCACTGCTTTTGATTCAAAGTTGTTCCATTGAATTGAACCATGGTTGGGTGAGAAGTGCCCATCACAGACTGAATACAGAGCCAAGGAGAGGTGCAAGAAGTCTAGTGTTCTTCGAGACCACCTGAATTACAATATGCTGAAAGGTTATTATTAAATCCTTGCCCAATGACAACCATAATAAACTGCCTACTCCAACTTCAATATAAAAAGGGCTGGCCATCATGTGACCACCTACCCTGAAAAGAGGTCATTGAAGAGCTGAGTAGGAAGTAAGTTGGTGCATTAAATTGACTTCCAAATGGTCTTTTTGCTTGTGAAGCAGAGTTGTTGTGTGCACGCTCACCTGTTTTGAGGCCAGGTACTGGATAAAACTGTTGTAAAAGGTAAAGAGAAAAAGAATATCCACCCACTGGAGTTCAGCTGCCACTTCACAAAGCAACATTTCAACCCAACATGATCTTCACCAGGCAAAATCAGGCATTTGCCAACCTGATGAAGACTCTCTTGGGTTGAAACGTTGCTTTGTTGGGTCTGTTTAATACTGGCAGCTGTACTCCAGTGTGTGGATATTCTTTTTCTCCTTACCTTTTTGCTCGTGATGCCTAATTTCTGCTAAAACCTGCAGCCATCAACTGAATCCTCCTTGTCTTCATTTTCTTTTATTGTCTTTGAAGTGTGCATGTGCATGCTTGCTACTCACCACATATTAACGTGGAAGAGGAAGGGATTAAACCGACTGTGCAGTAGATCTTTTCTCTTGGTCTGTTTCGCAATACATCCTGGGAAATAAACAATAACATTAGTGGGCAGGAGCTCCGAGAATTTATGACAGTACTTTTAGCTAAGTCATCCTCTGGCCAATCCTTGTGCTGCTTCGCTCACCAGGTGACACACTGTCATTGTCCGCCAGTGTTGCTGTTGATCTCTCTAACTAGCTGTGACCCTCTTTGTCTCTCTTTCCCCTCATTGTTTTGAGGACTTTAGGGTGTTTTGAGGTCGTGATGACATGTTGATATGAGGTTTATTTGGGATGTTTCTAAATACTGATTCACTCCAAGGTTTACTGTGACAGACCTCCGACCACATTAGACACTTGTGGCTGAAATTTTGTACACAGATAGAAGTTTCTAACTGAGTCACACTCATTACAGTTTTTTTTTGTAGAAGTTATACTTGCAGTTCTGTTGTGCTCAGTATGCAAAACACTGTAACACCCCTAATCATATGGGGCAGACTTGGGTACTGAGCATCTTAGCTGTGTTTTTAGGACATAAATTATTTACACATTACAAACTACAGCTTCAGAAATGACCCATAGAAGGCCGACAACAAATTGAACTCCAACAAATAGTATTTTTGCAATGTTTTTTTTTTCTGCTACCTCCTGACTGTAGTTTTTTTTTTATTTCAGTGCTGCAGTTGATATTTTTTTAAAGCAGGATTTGTTGGATTCAGTCACTTACAAGTTTATAATGAAGATTGAGAAGTAGATGTAAATGCATCTGCTGCATTTGCAAGCAGGGCTCGATGTTTATTTTTACAAAATAAAAGTGCTTCATTCAGGAATGTTTATCTTGTTGCACTTTCTTTTTTCTGCAAAGCTTTATTTAGATCATAAACTGCTCTGCCTCATGAACAACTTGCCCCTTTCGGAAAAGCCTGTTAATAGTGGTTAGTTCTGGCTGTTCTTGTCACAGAAATTGTTTTCTCTCTGCCTTATCTTCCAGACATCATTGTGGTGGTCTCCAAATTCGTCATAACTGTACATGTAGCAACAGAGTAGGACAGGTGACTGTGCATGTGTGTGTCAAATGTGTAGGTATTTGCATTTGAATTGGCACAGCTAAGATGGTAAATCGCTCTAAGTTCCTTGTAAGGGACTCCTGTTTTACTCCTCTGTATACTTTCGTAATGCAGCTGACAGTTTTCCATCACTCACTAACCAGCAGAAGAGGGAAAACTACTTGAGGTGACAAGTTGACCAGTCCCCCTCCTGTGCCGTAAGATTATAGTCCTTGCTGGTCCGCAGAGCCTTTGACTTAGGAAGATAGACATCATTACAAGAGAAGCCTGTTGCACTGTGAAACTCTGCGTAACCTGTGAACTAAAATGCATGAGTAATGACACGGGAATGCTACTCATTCCGGCTATGTGTGCAGATACTGGAGAGCAGGACTTTCAAGTTCTGTGCACTAACGCGAAACACGTAATTCATTAGGCTGGGGTTCAGGCTGTTCTGAGTAATGTTTATGCTTCTTAATTGTGTCGCCACAGTTTATCAATTCATTGCTTTATGAAGCATCGCTGAGGAAATAATTGTGGTGAGCTGGTTTGAACTTGCTGTGGTTCACCCAGTTAAGCAAAAGATTTCACCCTCAACAAAAAGATGGCTAACCAGGCAAGAAGTGCGCGTGCAATCACTCGCGGTGAAGCTACTTTTCAGTCTAGTTCCACATGTCTTTCAGTGGTAGTGGTTACCAACAGCATGACTAATGCCTGCTTTGTGTGGGGGTTACCAATAGTAATGGTCCTATGAGAAAAAACAGTAGCTGTCAGTTCACCTGTCCCTGGAGTGATGAACCTTTTTGTGAAGTCCTGCGTCGTTTGACATAAAAAAGAAACATCTTAACCGTAACATCCTTCACAAACAGCAACAACTCCATATAACCGTTTTTAAGTTGACTCTTGTGCATGAATATCTGTTTAATCCATTTCATCGTTTTGCAGACATCCTCATATATCACTGCATTGTTCGTATTTTTTTATTGTAAGATGGGCTGATGGTCTTCCTCTTTCCTCAGATCCAGTCCACACCCACCAGAGGTACCACAGTGATTACAGCTCATCCAGCGAAAGCCCCTCAGTGACCTCCTCTGATCCAGACTACAGGCAAGGTAAAAGATGCCTCTGAAGGGCACTTTATCATCATCGTTATCCCCCTTCTCCTCCTCCTTGGAGGAGTATAAGGTATATCTCACCATGTATGTATGTTCAAACCTTGAAAAACATTAAGGTAAAAAACGCAGTACTGGCCTTGGTTATGTGCATACAGGAAAATAAAGAATTAGAAACCTTCTACATTTAAAAAAAAATGGCTTAACTCTTCTAGTCCAGTGATAACCCACATAACAACTGACTGCCTCGTCCTCACAAGCATGTGTTATTTTTAAAACAAAGTTTTTTCAATGCGTTTCGGCCCTTCGTTCACACAAAACTGCAAATTTAGGTCACAGATGTTTTGGAAATCCAGCCAGCCAGTATCTGCAGTGTTAGACGGGGAATGTTTTTGATCTGTAACGACAGATTGTACGCTGTTATCTCCTGTGTTTGACATCAAAGTGTGCCCCTTTACTAACCATAAAAACAATGATATGAGTTGCACCACTATATATGACACTGTTTTTGGGTTTCTCCCAGAGGGAAAAATGGTTTCCTATAGTCAATTATTAATAAGAAAAAACATACATACAGGTCAATTCAACACTTTTTCAATTTGTTTTTATTTGTAACACATTCAAAACGCGCACAAATTATTGCTGTTTCGGCTGTCCAACCTGATCGCCTCAATTATAGCGGCAGCTGTTATTAGTAAAGGTGCATCTCATGCACCAGATTTTACAGTACGTGATTATAAAGTGCTGGCTCTTGATTTTGTAAGAGAACTTTTAACATGTTTATAAAGTTACTCTTACACTGTTTTGTGATCTGTCGGAGTCAGATTCTCTGCTTACTTATGGCCAAACCTCATAGTCCACACTTTGTAAAATAAAATGGTAAGTTGCATTAAATTTAAAGACTCAGTGGAATGATCCTCTTGTTGTTTTCAGTTAAATGCCACATCAGCTGCTGGCAGTCGCGTACCTGGTGCTGCTCATGGAGTCTGTAATGTGTTTCACCATGTAGGATTGCACAAGTTAAGATACTTTGATAACACTGTCAGAGCAAAATAAAAATTTTGAATAAGCAATTTCATAATTGCCTGGTAATCATAACCATGACTGCAGGACTGAGCAAAACTCCTCAGCTCACATTTAAAGGCATATTATGCTAGTTCTTCCACTAGTGGTCTCTTAATCCAACAAAAGTTTCGAGTTTGAGTATTTTTGGAAAAATTTGACATAATGTTATTACACAACTCAACAAAATACAGAAATAACCTGCAGTTGGTAACTTTTGCTGACAAGCAAACACACTAACGTTAGCTGTAGCATACAGCCTCCCCTCACTGTTTTTGCGCCGGCTCACGTTTTTATTTCATTTGTTATCACTCTCTCTTTTAAGTCCAGTTTGAACAGGGACGAAATGGTTGCAGGGAAAGTTGCAGTGGAGTAAACAGGTTCGTCTCTGCTTGAGCTTAAGCAGACTGACATTGTCGCTTGCAGACACTGTCGTCGGCAGAGGCAGGCCAGAGTGCAAGGCACGAACAGTTAGCTCGTACAGACATCACCTGTCACTAAGTTGGACCAGCCAATCAAAGCAGAGAGTACAGAGAGCATCACTGACTTGGTAAATAGAGCGGGAGTGAAAGGATTTAAATATAGAGACATGAGAAAACACAGAGATCTTGCGATATTCTGGAACCAGGTCACTCACTAAAAGCTTTCTATGGGTATTGTGACATTTTTTCTAAATAGAACACAAAATTCATGTTTACCCCAAAGTTACCAAGTGCGTTTTCATTATGTTTTATATTTTTAAACCAAGCTGCAGAAATATCCCAAACCTCTCGTGTATCAGTTTTGAATACACACTGTCTGGTTACCATGACAGTCCGCTACATGTTTAGAGATATTGCACGTGACGAAAGAAACTCTCTCATTTAAACATACAAAATGTGTGATATGAATGTCTTTGTGTTAGTTACTGCACTCGCAGTCAGTTTCGCATGCAGTATGTGGTTTCAGAAAGCTTTTTTTTTTCATAATGATTTCAGATGAGTAACTCATTAAGATTAATTTACCCAAACTTGTCAGTGCAGTGTGAGACCGAGTTAAGGTTAATACGTAAATTTGTGCGAGATAACCCTACACTCACACTCCATTTAACAATATATACAGGTTATAGGAAAGTTTGACTTTGAGCTGAGACAGCTGTGAAGTGTTTGGACATACTCACGGAAAAAGTGCCAGTTCTATTTGGAAACGGCTAAAAATATATAAAGCATGTTTCAAAAAGAGAGTTTGTTTGAATACCTGAAATGTACAATAAGTCAGACTGTTTAAAACGTGGAACTGGCTCTTAGCGTACTAAAAAGTGGAGGATCTTGTCTCAGCGTAGGTCAGTGCATTCTAACATACTGTGGCTGTAATGCAGTGGCGGTCTTTTGTGAGCAATTTGAACTCGTACCAACAAAGATCCCATTTGTGCTGCAAGATTAACTTGATTTAAGTGTTCTGTAGCGTTCCCACCTCCTTCAGTACATGTTCCTGCAGGTACTTTTGCACCACAGTGCGGGTGCCTGCAAGGGAGGGGTGTGTTTGATTTGATTGTGCAGATTTGAAGACAGCATTTGCTCCTTTGTGTGTGTGCGTGTGTGTACAGCTAATACTCCATGTCACTTCCAGCTAAGAAACCAGGCGAGGTGAGGAGGTACGGTTCCCAGCTGGCACTTTCCTCTGAACACGATGCACTGTCGCTGACTAGTCACAACACACACCGGCTCAGGTAACACACACACACACACATGCATACAGGTTGACTTCTAACGAGCAACGTGCCAGTGTTTGTGTTTACTTCCCTGAGCTCTACTCTAATCCTCTTCATCTCCATCTTCATGCTGCCTCTCCACTTGCGTACGGTGAACTCATTTGCAAGCCACTTTTACTTTACAAAATGTTGAATTATTGAAGCCAGACATCAGGGGTTGTTGCTGCATGAATTTCAACACCTGCCACTGCAGTGGAGAGTGTGTGTCTTTAATCAGATGCATCTACAAGCGTTTTTCCCCGGAGGAATTGGTGTCTGCACTATAAACCTTTCATAGATCAGGGAAGACACTGATGAAGCCATCCTGTTTAGTCCTCTAGGCCACACACACAGCTGGCATGGTGCAGGAGGGTTAGCTCCATGCTTCGCTAGTGAGGTCATTCATTGTGACATCCACATTCAGCAATCTGTGTCTCTCTAATCTCTGGCATTACAGAGACATGCCTGCTGTTGCTGTGCCTGCTAACAATCTGTACCTCTGCACAGAGTGCCTTTTTTTCCCTGATGCTGAAATAAAACATATCAGCTCAGCTAGTGTTTGCTGTCTTTTGTGTGTAAACACATTGTGTCTGACATAATCTCCCTCATGTTTGTACTTGATTTTTTTTTTTTTTTTTATGGAGACAGCAAAAAAGAGAATCAGTCTTGTTTGCATTCAACATTTCAACAGTGTCAGAATGTCCCGACACAAACTACATCGTCTCTGTCTCTGTAGGCAGTATGAGGGGGCAGATGAAGGTCTGGTTGGAGCAGAGCTGCTCCTCCAGAAGCAGGAGGAGGAGGTGCAGCGACTCCAGGCTCACCTGGCCAGCAGGCTGTCCAGGGCCAACCTCTATCCCACAGACGACCCTCTGGCCCCATCTCGCACTTCCATGCTCGACCTCCGAGACCCACTCTTCACCTCTTCAGTACCACTTCGCAAACCAAAGGTTTTTGCTCTGCCTGGTGTAGCATACACACGAATAAGCTTTTTAATCCTTGTTTGTGATCATATCAACTTTGCCTGTCATTGAAGTTATTTTCCTTCACATCCACTCATTTTGTTTACCTACAAAACCTCCTTTATCACCAGGCCACAGAGCTGTAGACCACATATAAACACACACAGGTTAACAGATATTCTTTCAACATGCTCACTGCAATGAACTCCTTCTGCTGAGTTTATTGCATTATTTGATGATGGATGTACAATTTAAAACTTGCATGAGCTTATTGGCAACTAGTTTGTTGATGCTGCGCTCTCTCCCTGTACAGCAAATAAAAATTGCTGACTGGAAAACATAACTCATTTCAGCCTTCTTATGTAATTACAACTACAGTTGTGGGATGTGTGGAATTTTTGGGCAGTCTGATTTATCCCACCCACCCTCACGAAGTTTGAAAATGTGTTTACGCAGATGGAAAACTTCATTCTGCTGAAGTTGGCAGTTAACCTTTAAAAACTGTACATCAATTCTATTCATTTTAGGTTAATTAAGCTTAAAGAACTGAGATGTATTTGCTGCACTCATTTATGCTAGATTTTAATTGATTTAATTTTGGATGTGGAGGTTTCCGGTTGGTAAAGCACACACTGATGTAGGAATCTTGCTCCTCCAGTTTTGATGAGATTTGGTTACACAGAAAACCAGCAAGGACGCATCACATGAGCCGCTGTCAATTAACTCTGTTGACAAGAGTAGCAATTAAAGCGGGTGTGGTGCTGCCGTGTAGTGTTTTAAAATTTATAAGTATCGCAGGTCATCACTCACAACAGGTTATTACGTTTTCTACACAATCAGTTGCCATTGTAGCAAAATAGGCCCTTATAGAAAATGTTGCTGTAATAAAATAAATGTTCTTTCTCTGATGATTATTACTTTTTGTCTTTCCACCAATGACAGAACTTCCACGGGCCTGAGTTTGTGAAGATGGCCAGTGAACCCTGCGTTGCCTTAACTGTTCCCTCTTCAATAATGGTGAGGTTGTGAATGCATGAGTCAGTGTACCCATGATGTTGTTACAGAGACTGCTTAAAGGGATATTTCACCCAAAATGAAAATTTAGTCATTATTTGCTCATCCTCATGTCGATGGGTAAAGCTTTTTAGCTCACAAAACACTGCTGGATGTTTCACAGTCATCTTCAAAACAATTGGTCTCTACTCGCACAGCTGAAGGGCTTGACACGGTGTGTTTACGTGTGTGCACTTGAACATGGCTTCCATGTAAGGAGTTACAAGCTGCAGTGAATAATGAGCCTGAAAACAGGGCATCAGTGATGTTTTTTAGAAAAAAACAAGGCGTATTTAGGCTGAAGGGCGCTTGGATTATGTCGGACAAGCAACAAGGCATTTTTTAAATATTTTTTTAGGTTTCTAACTTGGTCACCATTCACTTCAGTGGTTTGGGAGATTACTGCAATACCTTTTCCCTGTGAAACTCCAGCAGTGTTTTGTGGACCCAAAACATTCACCTGACCCATCAACATGAGGATAAGTAGATAATGACTGAATTTTTATTTTTAGGTGAACTGTCCCTTTAAAGTTCAATATATAACTTCATCTGTTTTTGTCTCTCTGCACACAAGAAACGTGGTAAGGTGGAGGAAGTGCAGAGGAAGGTTGGTGTGGTGCTGCTGAATGGCCAAAAGCTGGAGCTGAGCTGTGACATCAAGGCGGTTTGTAAGGACGTTCTTGACATGGTGGTTGCTCACATCGGGCTCGTGGAGCACCACCTCTTTGGCCTTGCTTACCTCAAAGGTATTTTATGCTGCTCCCATGCATATCTGTGGTTTCTTGCATGTGAGTTGTGTGTGTGTGTGCATGGGATTGTCAGGTTCATGTAAGGAAAAACCTGCCCCATTTAACTGCTAAGCACAAAGAAGTCAAGCACATAAGATGTGATTAGTTTTACTTTCAGAAGTTAATGGGATTTCCATGTAGATTCATTATCTGCACCTGATGTCTCATTAAAGATGTAAAACCTACGTTGCTGCAGGCAGACAAACGTTGCTAATAACCTTCTTTCTGCCTCTGACACATCTCACCCACCCCCTCTAAAAATACTTCACGCAGATAATGAGTTTTTCTTCGTCGATCCTGATGCCAAACTGTCCAAAGTGGCCCCTGAGGGATGGAAGGAGGATCCCAAGAAGAAGAAATCTGATGTGCCTTTTAATCTTTTCCTACGCATCAAATTCTTCCTTGATGACATCAACCTCATCCAGTGAGTGTATATTTTCACAGCTGAGTGACACTGTTCTGGTGTTTAGCAATTAAGATAACCAAAATTTGTTTGTTTTTCTGTGTATGACAGGCATGCTATGACCAAACATCAGTACTATCTACAGCTGAGGAAGGATATCTTGGAGGAGAGGATGCGCTGTGACACAGAAAATGCCTTGCTGCTGGCTTCACTTGCTCTGCAGGCTGAATTCAGTGACTACCAACCTGAGGTACCGAGTCTCTGTAATAACTGACATCTATGTGTTATCAATCAGCTAACAACACTTCACATAAATATCGATTTAAAGTGTGGAACAGTAACTATTCATTCTTTCTGGTCTACTTTTTAAAATTCACTTCTTTCAATGGCTTTTTTAATTTAGTTTGATTATGATCGTGTTTTTATTATTTTATAATCATCATTGCGTAGAGTGACAGCACACAAGAGATTGTTAATGTCAGGCGCTTTCTCGCCTCCCAAAAATACTCCATATAGGTTTAGGCTTCGTCAGACTTGACATGGATTTTGTAAAATGGAGCTGACAGAGTAAAGTCCAAGCCCGCTGATCTGGACATTTTTCACACATGCAGCTTCTCAAAGTAATGTCTAGACAATTTTGGGGGTAGACACGCATGAGTGAAAGAAAGTATTTCTGATTATACACATTTGAAGTAGCATGTTAGGTAAAAACCACTCTTGCAAATCATTTTTACAAACAAAAGTTTAATGTAGATCTCATTTAGTAAAACCTAATAAAAAGACACATTGATGGTAAAAAATAAAGCTGTTGATCTCTATGCCTCAGCTCCATGGGAAGACCTATTTCAGGCTGGAGCACTACCTGCCAGTGACTGTCCTGGATAAGGTGAACCAGACGACCATCAAGGAGGAGCTACCGAAACTTCACAGCAACTACTATGGAGCGTCTGACTCTGAGGCAGAGTTTGAGTTTCTCAAGGTCAGCAGGAGCAGAGCAGAGTGAATATAAATCATGGTTTCAAACCAATGGACCAAAATATTTTCAGTTATTGCTACACTTGGCTTTTGGCTGGTAGTAATTTGCAGCTAAAGTGTTTATTTAGTGACAAATGCAACACTGTGACTGCACAAAATGGCAAGTGTTCCAGGAAAGCAAGTGCCAAAGAGTTTACATTGGCAGAAGAAGTGATAGATTTGAGTTTGTGTTTGATGGCAAACCGATGGTTGCAGTGTCAACTATAAACAAAAGTAGCTGAGCTCTGCCACTGCATTTTATTCTGTCTTTTTCTTCCGTCCTCTGTAAAGCGGCTCTATTTTCTGCATTCCATTGAACCAAATGGAATAATATTATTAGATTATATGTAATCAGATAAAAATCAGTGGATTTACTGGATAACTGACCTTACAAAAGACCTTTTCTTTGCATGAAAAGTCACAGTCCTGACTGCTTATTCTCACAACACATTCACATCCCTGCCGTATCCCTCATCTCTGTGTATTTTCTAGAGTTTAACACTGTAAATCTTGATTTTCCTAAAGGTGTGCCAGAGGCTGACAGAGTATGGTGTCCATTTCCACCGGGTGCTTCCTGAGAAGAGGTCCCAGACGGGTATCATGCTGGGTGTCTACTGCAAGGGGGTGCTTATCTTTGAGGTCCTAAACGGAAATCGCACCCCAGTGCTGAGGTTCCCCTGGAGGGAAACAAAAAAGATTTCCTTCACAGTATGTATTGTGTCTTTACTAGGAATTTAGGTAATTGAATCTGATTTGTCTTACTTTGGCCAACCAATTGTAGAATCACAATTTTGTTGTTGTTTTTTTCTTTTTAAAGGGCTGTTTCAGATAGTCTCAACAGTGGCAGCCCCTAACCTGCCCCTCATCGCCATATGCAAGCTGTCCCTCAAACTCTAAATAAAGTGGAGTCGGTTATTCTGTCTCTAGTGTGGCAGCAGAGCGCCGCTTCATGACTTGCTAAACAAAATTAACACAGCCACGACAAATCGTCTCTCCGAGGCAAAGACGCGAAACCTAATGATAATCGCCTCCCCAACAATCTTCTTTCATCTGTCTTTTTACGCACAATCCTGCACACATTTTAAGTGCAGACCGGGAGTATGGTTCGAATTCAGGCTCGTCTAGGTCAAACAATGTATACTGTTTGGTCGTTTATATTTTAAATGTAACTGTCTAACGCCTGGCCCACATATTCTGTGTGTAGTTCAGGAACGCATGTGGTGGAGCTGCTTCTGTCAGCCCTGTCTTTCTACATGAAGTTTTCCTTTAATAATTCCCATCAATAATGAAATATTACATGTCATTTTATCATAAATTTAATTTACATTTAGTTTTGAGACAAAGATGTGTGCTCTTTTATTATTGATTAATAATAATAATAATAATAAGAAGAAGAAGAAAGAATATCCAGCAATCTCTCATCACTTCACCTGGTTTATTGATTTTTTTTTTTATTGATTTTTTTTTTTTTTTAAGTGTGCATTGAAACTATAATGAATGTTGCTGGTTTGATCATGTCAGTGTGACTTTCAACAGATTATTTCTCTGTCTGTTTTAGCAGAGAACGACACGCACGGCTCACAAAAAAAATAGATGGGACACTGACTCTGTGGGTGCTGCATAGCTGTATTCTTAAAAGAAAAATAAATAAGTGGCAGTAAAAATATATTATGATAGAATTTTTCTAACCCTTTCCCTCAAAATGATGGAAACTCTAATGCATCCATTCTTCTTCCACACTAATTATTTGAGAAGTCTGCATTATGATGACCTTATAGCAACAGCAAATACGTGTTTTGCGATTATTGTACTGTGAGATTGGCAGTTGAATCAGGCTCATTAAGTCAGACTGTTGAATACCTGGCTATTGGGGTCATCCCTGGTCTGTACTATTCAATATAAATACAGCAAATGCATTTTAATCACTCTACTGTTAATTAGCAAAGTTCATGCACTGTAACAAAAATGTCTAAACTTTTCATCCTGTAGAAAAAGAAAATTTGCCTTCAGAACACGTCAGATGGGATTAAGCACCTGTTTCAAACAGACAGCAACAAGACGTGTCAGTATCTGCTGCAGCTTTGCTCCGATCAGCACAAGTTCCACCTGCAGATGAAGGCCCGCCAAAACAACCAGGAGCTTCAAGACTTGGGTAGGAGAGAAGTGAGGATGTAATATGGCCTCAGGCTCAAGGAGATGAGAAAGTTACTTGTATGACATCACTGAGAGGAGGGTTAACAAAAGCAACCCATCGCAGCAAACCTCTCAATGATGTCAACACTCACTTCTCTGTTTCCAGCCAAAGCTGCATGTGTCATCATTCCCAACATTTTCTCTCTAGATAAAAGCTGATGCCCTCTTGTTTCCCTCTTTTTTAAATTCTGTTCATGTTTAATGATATAGTTCTTCATTGCCAAAAATCCCATTTTTCCCTTCCACCTTGCAACAGTTGCTCAATTCATATATTTTCAATGCTTTCGAAACAACAGAATATAATAATTTCAGACTCTGTCAGTTATCATGTCCATTGTCTAAAGTTTCTGCAAAACTATTACAGTTACATAACACTTCAATCAATTATGAGAGGTCAAGCTTGAACTGTTTTATCTTTTTTTACGGTTCCTTGCTTGGTTTGATTTGTTTCCCTTGGCTGAACAACAGAACAAATTTGTCTTCATCACACCCCACACTCCCACTAGACTGTTGACATAAAGTTACAGCTAAGTTGATTGCTGCCAAAAAGGCTGACCAGACCATTAGCTATGATGATTAAGATAGATATCTTCAAAAAAAAACATTGCAGAGGACAGTACCTGCTTTTTTTGTCTAGACAATAATTGCCTCAGCCTGCTGAGCGATGTTAAGGACACAGACCAACACTTTAGCATTTTGGATTTCCCTGCTTTGCTGCTTTTAATTTGTTCTCATAAAAATTAATTAACAAACACATCATTCGTGATTTTTGTTCTGCATGTCCTTTCTGGTAATCAGAGAACTGCCCCCTGAGCAGTTTGCAGTATAGCGACGCAGTGGCGAGGACGGTGAGCTCTGGCAGCCTGGCCCCCAGCTTGTCCACGCGCTCTAACCCAGACCACCTGAAGAGGATCTCCTACTCAGAGGTGGCCCTCAACAAGGCACCATCCGGCCCGATATTGGTCCAGGATGAGCTTCACTTTCCAGGTTTCAACCCAGTGGCTGCCGCAGTCCCTTCCAATCCGCGGATAATGAGCCGCTCCCACCACAACCTGGGACAGATGCCAGAGTCTCCAGAGCACCGGGCGGTGGAGTCATATGGTGGCCAGTCGCACAGCAGAATGAGTCAGGCGCCACCCAGCCAAGCGGCCTCTGACTTTCAGCAACACCAGCGAGCCAGCTCAGACACTGACTCCCTCTCACGGCAGCAGGACAAGTGAGTTGCAGGAAGTAGTAGTTCTTCACAAAATCATACGGACATTATTTCCTTGGGGTTTAATTAGGCCCACTATACCATCCATGAAACTATGCAGGAACTAGAACATTTGATGCATTTTACGTTTTTAATTAGTCCTATAAAGTCATATATCAAGCTCAGTTGAGGAAGTGGGATCTTGTGTTTATTAGTCAGTTCTCTGTGAAGTCTTCAGTGTCTGAGTCTCCAAGCTCTCTGCAGGACAGAGCAGGTTACTAAGTTAGGACTTGTTTCTGGGACTAAAGCACTGCTCAACACCACAGAGACACAGACAGCTTTACCTCCAGACTCTAATTAACACTCTGGGGGTCTGTGTGTGTGTGTGTGTGTGTGTGTGTGTGTGTGTGTGTGTGTGTGTGTGTGTGTGTGTGTGTGTGTGTGTGT
>JAQLOL010000011.1:17346567-17368730 GCA_029783665.1 Naso thynnoides
AATTTGTTAAATTAAAAAAAAAAAAAAAAAAAAAAAAAAAAAGCTTACAAGCCACAGGGACAAGGAACGAAGCAGGAAAAAATTCATCATTTAGGTCACATGTTCGCTGGCAGTGTTACACTAAGACACTTTGTTCTCTCTAAACCACGTAAATTGCTGTTGGTAATCTCATTTGAAAGAAAATGAACATATGTGCGCTCACCATTAGCTGCACATTACTGCCTATTTAGAGCTCAGTGTCAGGTTTAGATGAAGATGTTTTCCAAGAGCTTGATGTCATTCATTTTGTTTTAAAGCACCTACAAGGAACTTTTAACTGCTCACGAAGCAGTCTAAACTTCATGCCGATGCCTCACATTTTACCTACACTGGCAAATGAGAGCATCAGCGAGGAGATTGCCTTTGCCTGGTCCGCTGAGTCAGCAGAAATGCTACGAAACACTTTATGCACACACACACAGGAAGAGAAAATTTGTTGTCTATGAGCATGATTGATCCTCTGTTCTCTTTTTTGACTATCTGTGGTTGGAAGCACTTTACTCACTTGCTTGGGCCTTTGTATTTCTTTTGTAACACAGGCCATTGATGAACAGTTTCCATCCTTGTCCATCTTGAGCCATCTTCTCCAGCTGTTGGCACGTCAGTCCCTTTATCTTAACCTCTTGCTCTGTGCTCCCTCTCCATGTATTTTTCGGTCTCCTTCTCCCTCGTGCCCAAGCAGGCAGTAACCATGCCCGCGTGGTTATTGCTGTTTTGCTTCTTTTCAGGGTTTGGCCAATCCAGCTCCACTCTGTTGTGTCTTGTTTAGTGTTTTCTTCCCAGAGATTGATGTTGTTGATTGTGTTTGATCAGTAGATCCCGAGGACTCATCTTAGAGATGAGTGAATGACTTCAGCTTGTTTAGGATTTTCGTGGTGGTCTTCCAGGATTCAGATTCTTACATCAGTACGGTTTCAATGTTGGAGTTGAAGATTTTGAGCTTGGTCTCGAGTGAAATGTTTGTGGATTTCTAGATCTTGCGTATGATGTTAAATGCTGGTCTAGCTTTTACAGTTCTCATCTTCACGTCCTCCTCCTTGATTGGTTGCTGGAGGCATACAATCTTGAGGTGGTAATAGCAGTTTTTTCAGACTAAGACACTATGGCTTTATATTGAGGAAAGCATTTACATGCTAAATAAAACAACTTAATTTCCTCAGTCGGCTGAGTGATTTGTTTGGTAATTGGTTTCGTGCCTGGAAGGAGGAGTAAAGCCTACAGGAAGCAACTTGTTAATGACTTCTTAATTTAAAAAAAAAAGAGAGAGAGAGATGGAAAATAGTGGGAGTATTGTCTGTCAGGTGTTTGTAAATTTCAACATCTCTTCAGAAAATGATAAACAGCTACTTTTCCTTATTCTATTGTCAAAAATCTAATTTGATCAGCCCACAATAATGCCTTTTTATTTCTCAATGGTTACAAGTGATTGTTTTGTGATAGTAAATCCATCATGGACATGTACGAATCTCCAGTGACTTCATCATTCCCACTATTTGTTTATCTGTCCACGATCTGTGCTGCTTGTTCTGTGCCATGTTTGGCAGATTTGAGCCTATCACAGCTTATATGAGCCCAAAGACCAGGCAAACCCAGGATAGGTTGTCAGTTTATCACGGGGCGAACACATCAAGCAAACAAAGACTGTCCAGTTCAGTGTCTCTGCATGTCTTTGTCTCCGCAGATAATGTGTTTGAGGTCTGCCTGCTCAAGAACACGTCAGGGCTGGGCTTCAGTTTTAGCCGGGAGGAGAACATCCCAGACGAGCCGCACGGCTCCAGCATGGTGCGAGTTAAAAAGCTATTCCCTGGCCAACCAGCTGCAGAGAGCGGTCGCATCAATGTGGGCGACGTCATCATGCGGGTTAATCAAACTCCCCTCAAAGGACTCTCGCAACATGTAAGTCGTGTACATCTCACTGCTGCACTCTTAACTGTAAATCAAGGCTGTTTCATAATTAATTTTCAACTGTGTGTCTGTGTGTCTTCACGTTAATTCACAAAGGAGGTGATATCAGCCTTGCGAGGAACTGGACAGGAGGTGACTTTGCTCCTCTGTCGACCCGAACGTGGGGTTCTTCCTGAAATGGACACTTCAGCTTTGGTGAGTCAGTAAATGATGCTCTTGTTTTGTTCCTATCTGCTTTATGGATGAGTACCAGGAATTGTTGGCAACTTAAATTTAACAAATTTCTTCCAGACACCCATGTCATCACCCAGAAAGGAGCTGGCGACCCAGGCAGAGTCCAACCTGAGCTTTGGAAGGACGACCTCTCCCTCTGGCACCCAAAGCAAGAAGAGTCAGGGCACTGTGGAGGAGGCCCTGGAGAGGCTGCGGTTCAAGACCCCCGGCCGACACAACAGCTACAGCGACAGCACTGATGGGGATGAGGAGGTGGAAGAAGCCTTCAGCCCGAGCGCTGTGGAGCACAGCAGGCAAATGTGGGAGCAGAGTGTCTACCACACCCCCAGCAACAACCTGGGACCAGGACACTACGACAGCACTGGTCAGCTGGACGACACCATTCGCTCAGCTTTCTACTCCCCCAACCTGTCAATGACAAGAGCAGACCTCAGCAAGAGGTGCCCTGTTAATGTTAAAATAATCCTCGTATTCTCTACATTAATTCTGATTGCTGGTATCTTATAGAATATTTGTTGTTGTTGTTGTTGTTCGGACAGGTGTCCTTCATCCCCTGTGACAGCTGATATGGAGTCACCTACTCTGCCTGGAGTGTCCTCCCCCACTGCGCCAAGCCCAGATCCCCTGCCTCCTCCACTGCCTCTGCCCTTAAACCTCACTGCGGCCGGCAATGGAAAGGACTTTGATGAATTTGTCCCGGTAAGGAAGGGAAGCCATAAGATAGAAAGTTCCTGATTTAAAGTTTTAATCAGATCTAATTCCTTTGACTGAACTTCATCTCTGTTGTTAGGAGGTTGAGCTCAAAGTCTCCTTGGTGAAATCAGAAAAAGGCAGCCTGGGTTTCACCCTCACCAAAGGTAATGATCACGGATGTTACATCCATGACATCGTCCAGGATCCGGCCAAAGGCGACGGAAGGCTCAAGCCCGGGGACAGAATGATTATGGTACAAAATCATCCTCAGTCCTTCGCTCTGGTCCTAGGAATCAGACAATGTTGTTGGAGTATTGGATGCACAGAGAGTGATTGTAACAAACTTGGTCTCATAAATGGTTTACATTAAAGACATAGTCTCATCGTTTTGGAAAAAGTACTTATTCATTTTCTTGTCAAGATTTAGTTATCAAGATAAATATCTGCTTTTACGCCTGTATGTGAATTGTGGAGCTTGAACGAGAACTGATTAGCTTAGCTTAGCTTCCATAAAGACTGGAAACCAAAGGAAACAGGTGTCCTGTTTATACTTTGGATATATATTGGCTCTAGCTAAATATTTAGCCTAAGTATAGATGAGAGTGGTGTCAGTTTTCTCATTTAACTCTTTAAGAAAGCAAGTATTGGTAACTGTTTGAACGAAAAATGTCACACTAGTCCTTTTAAGCCATTATGTATGGAACCTTTGTTTTCTGTCTCCAGGTGAACACCACAGATGTGAGCAACATGGGCCACACTGATGTGGTTAATCTTGTGCGTGCAGCCCCCCGTGTGGTTGACTTGGTGGTAGGGAGGGTCCTGGAGGCTCCCAAACCGCCCATAGAAGCCCACCTGCTGCCTGACATTTGTTTTAAGGGCAGCCAAGAACCACTGGGTAAGAAGCAGCCCTCATTAACAAGGTTTAAAAAACCCTGGAACATCTGGAATTCTGTACACTCTGCAGGCTTCCCAACAGGTTGCATCGAAAATAAGTAGTTTGAGTCAAATGTAATTGTTCTACTTCTTGTTGTATGGCCAGGTTTGGTGCTAGATGGTGGTGGTGACAGTGCATACAGCGTGTTGTTCATAAAGAACATCCTGCCAGGTTCAATGGCCTTTAAGGAGGGCAGCCTGAGACCACTTGATCTTATCCACTACATCAACGGTGCTCCCACCCAGGAGCTGACTCTCAGCGAGAGCACAAGGCTTTTGGAGCTGTCCCTCGACGACCTCTCTCTCAAGGCCACAAGGTACCTTAACTGATAATAACGTCTGTTTTTTAATGAGTAGCTGTGACTTTGTGATCTGTATGGTCTTACAGAAACTTGAGATACTATACACAGCATCATTTCCATAATGTTTTGGTGTTTTCTTTTCTGGCTCAAAGGGATGGAAAGCCTGTTTCTCCGGGGCATAAAAGTGTTTCTTTTCTTAACAACAACGTTAGCCCGAAGATTTCATCCAGCAGGAATGGTACGTCTCAGATCTTAAAGGTTTCACCTTCAAAAAATTGTGCTTTTTACTGTTATGCATATGATCACAACATTGTTTTTGGTTTTAGTATTTCTAAAAGGAGAAGATCCAAAAGATACAGAGTGTCTTGCAGCACTTTGTCCATTAGAGGTAATTTTTATTCTCTTGCTTTATAATCAATTTACGTGCTTGAGTTAAAACTTGTTTTTCCTTTGGATTTATTATTTTTGAATAGAAGTTTCACGCAGCAGCTAGAAAAGTAATAATGGAAAAAATGCTTTTAATCAACTTAGGTTGACTGTTACCATCACACCTCAGTCTGTTAGCATTCACTAATTCCTTACCTTTGCCTGTTTAAGTGCTACGTTTTGAATCCCAAGTTAAAGGTGATCGTGTGGTTCGATCAGGTGGTTTGTTTGTCGAACATGCAGGAGGAGATCATGAAGCTGGATTTGGAGAAGCCGCTCTCAGGAGGTTTGGGTTTCTCTGTGATTGGAGGGGAAAGAGGGATCTTTGTCAAGTCCATCACATCAGGAGGGATAGCAGAGTCCTCAGGCAAACTGCAAGTGGGAGACAGGCTGCTGAAAGTGAGTGATGTTTGACATCTGCAATTAAGATCATAATAATTAATTTTCCTTTTAGATGCTGATGTTGGCCGGCACTACAAATTTAATACAAATAAAAAACAAATAGGGCTGGGACGATATGCTTTTGTCCTAATACAGACAATACTTGGGTGCCGATTGGATTTGTATACCTATTCGGATTTAGTATAATTATGCAAGTATTGGCATTCGATGAAATGTGTCCACACTTTGGATTTATAATGTAAGGGTGCAGGTCTTATCTCCAGTTGGCTGTGATTGTCCACCATTTTCCACTTTTGGCTGCTCTCTGCTCACCTTGTCTCTGTTTTTCCGGACACGGATATAACATTGCAGTTTGCTCTACCATAAAACAAAAAATAGAAATATATTGTTACTCGGGGGGGTAAATTTTCAAAGTCGCTCCATAAAAAAATCGCAGTACATACTCTATTTTTTTTCCCACCCTATTTTTTTTTTCCCTACCCAAAAACAAAGTCAAAAAATGCAGTTACACAAGCATGCTTTGTTTTTGTTAAGGTTTATCTGGTTGTTTTGAGACTATAAACAGCCTTATCGTCAAGGTTTGAATAATGATCCATGTTTTTGTCACAGGTGAATGATGAGCTAATGACAGGTGTCTCCCATACCAAAGCTGTCACCACCATTCGTAAAGCTAAAGGCCTGGTTCATCTTATAGTATCCAGACCGCCAGACCAGAACCCAAACACATACCTGGCCTATCTGCCCATCAATTCTGACAAGTGCAATGGAAACACAGGTACAAGTAGAGACCAAAAACACAAGATATCTGTGAATTTAAAAAAAAAAAAAAAAGTTTCTCTGATAGTTGCTTTTTCCAGTTTCAAGCATTTACAAATCTAATCTTCTCTTATTAAAATAAAATAGTAGCCAGTATTAGTTTTGTAATCTGACCTTTTCTCTCGGCACACACCTCCCTTTCCATGATGTTGCTTCAGACCTGAGCGAGGACAGTGCAACAAAAACTAAGCTGAGCACTCTCCATGATGAGCTGAAATCTGGTGGTTTTCGAGCAATACCACCCATAGGTAATAAAACATACTGGCTGCAAAATTTACTAAAAAAATTTCATAAGAACAAAGTTCTGTAAATTTGCTAATAAAATGTATTAATTTGTAAATCAAGTAATATGATTGTTAACTTTACAAAGGAGCCTCCATCCTGTGCTTCACAGACTATGAAGACGGTCCACTAGAGCAGAAAAGAGAGACAGAGCACAGCGCGGCACTTTCAGAGGACACAGACTGTGACGGCTCTTCTTTACCTGAAGACTCACCTGAGGTACACACAGAATGCAATGAATGTTTTTATACTCAGCAGTGTTAGATGGCATTAAAGAAGCATGTGGATGTGCATTTTAGAATTTTTAAACCGCGACCAGCAGCACTGTTGGTCGCTCTGTTGGTTGGCTGGTCCACAAAACTTCCTCACTCTTTAGTGACCCCAGTTTTCACCAGAGGAGGCTAAAATTTGCCATGGAGGTCAAGTGTGTGTTTGTGTTAATGCCAACTGGCTAAAAGTGGGCGTGGCAGTGGGAGTGACCTGTAACAAAAAGATGCATAACTTCTTAACTGATTTGTGTAACATGGCCAAACTCTATAGAAACACACACATACATTTTAATTGGTAATGCTTTGCCCTGCCCCCACACTTTAGCCCGCCCCCTTATAATTACATGTGATGTCTAAGACGACTGTCACATTTTTAGCTGCTGGTGGCATCGATCCACTGCAGCCACGATCACTTGAACATCTGGATGTGACTCTCTCCTCTCTGAAGACGCATCATTTTAACTCTGACTGCATTTGGTTATTAACAGTGATGTTTTAGAATTAGACTTTCTTTTTTTTTCTTTTTTTTTTGCATTGATGCTCATTTGCATAACATAACCTTGAGAATACAAACAAACCAACAGTCACACACCCACCCTGGCTCATTTAGAGTGAAAGTACATATAAGCAAAAGGGCATTTACCCAAGCTGCTCCTAGTCTGACAGGACTGACAAGTCTGACATGATGACTCAATGAAATGTGAAACTATTTGAGGATTATATCTGATTTTTTTTTTTGTTTATGATTCTTCCTTAATAGAGTTCACGGAAAGTAGAATGGCAAGAGGAGAGTGTTGATGATCCACGGAACGAAGAGTAAGATTTTACTTTTTGGACCTAAACCTGTCACAAACAGGACCGTGATAATATTCATCTCTCTCTGTTTCCGTTTTCAATTCAACAGCTATCTGCAGATGAGTGCTGGACAGCCTGAAGAAGATGAAATCACATGGGGAAGTGATGAACTGCCCATTGAAAACATGAACTCCAAATCAAAAGATGGTAAGAGCGACCTAGAATTAGTCATCGACTCTAACAATGTTAATCCGCCAAGACAAGTTGAAATGGGGGAAGGGGAGTCTCATTCTCAGTAAGCAAAAGAAATCAAGATTTTAAAAGGTCATAGTAAAAGCAGAGAGAATAGAGTCCAGATAAAAAGAAAGAAACAGGTCACTGAAGTGTTTTTCCACTGTGGGCAGTCTGTCGTTTCCTCCTAAGTTGTGTTTTTAAAGATTTGTTGAATTTCAGATTTCTCATTTTATACACAGAATCTTTTCTGATGAAAAGTTAGTGGGGCCTTACTTTTGTATCATGTTTGTAATTCTGCTTGAGTTCTTTCATCTCTTCATTCTGTCTTTCCCCAGACGGGCCGATCATCACGGAGGACGAGCTGACGTCTCTGCCCCTCGTCAAAGTGGTCCCTGATGGCCAGTACACGGGACAGAAGCTCCACACTGTGGTCCGCATGATGAGGGGACTCCTGGAGCAGAAAATCCCACTGCAGGAGTTTGAGGTAAGAATACAAATTGAATTTATCCTGTAAATTAATTGGATTTCAGTTCATATTTATAAAAATCTGTTTTTCCTTCTCTGCAGAATCTTCAGAATCTCCAGCCTCTGGATGACTGTTTAATAGGTCAGACAAAGGAGAACAAGAAGAAGAATCGCTACAGGAATATTGTTCCCTGTAAGAAAATTCTCAAACGTGCTGCTCCCTCATGTTTTCAAGGCTTTTCAGCTGGTGTCACTTAATCCAAAGCTGGATACTTTAAGGGGAATTCCAGCATTTTTAAGCTTCAGCAGTGGCTTAACAAAGAGTTTGTTTTTGCAACTCACAAGTGTAAATTGATATTTTAGGTGTCCAACACTAACCCTACACAGACAGATCTGCACAGAGAGTGTGAGGCGGACCTCTCAGTCCATAAATTAAGAATTTATTTTTTAACTTTAACCACAATTAGTTATTGTTGGGATATTTGAAAGATGAGCTAAGGTGGTTTTTGTGAGTTTTACTTATTTATTTATATATTTTTTTCTGTTGCATTTTATTTCGCGGAGCTGTCCCCAACAACTACTTAACTGCAGCTGCAGCTTCGGTCTGCATGCAGCCTACATGTTGCTTTGAAGAACCTCTGTGATTCACAGAATTAAGGCGGAGCAGTTGTAGGACATCAGAGGGAAAACCAGAGGACATTTTTTCTCCAGAAAATATGATCTGGTTTTACTAAAATTACTGTTTTGTGAGACGTAATAACATGTATCGTTAAGTTTCAATTTTGAGGCGTGGGTCGCAGTAAAGTCACATATTGTTTCTTTAAATTAACTGTGTTTAACAATCTTAAGATTACTGCTTTTGTGTAATTTTTTTTTTTTATCTTTTTGAATCTGGTGAATGCAGAGCGACATATCGAATGTCTCTGGTTTAACAAACAGGATCTCACTCTTAACGAAAAAAAAAAACAAAGAACTTTCAATGGCATATGTTTAAGTTCCCCAAAAATATTACATTACAGCCATTGTGGCTCCTCCCTGAGACTATTTTAAAAACTTTTTTGTGCTAGCAGTTGCTCACCAAAATATGTAAAGGGGAGTAGTTGTAAAAGAAAAAACACCAGAATTCCCCTTTAAAATGTTGGTCATAATTTGAAATCTAATTTTTACATTCGCATCTCTTCTAGTTGACACAACTCGAGTCGTGCTGGGCAAAGACGGCGGCTACATCAACGCCAACTTCATCAAGATGTCAGTAAAGGATGAGAACTACATGTACATCGCATGTCAGGGTCCCTTACCCACCACTCTGGGTGACTTTTGGCAAATGGTCTGGGAACAGAAGTCTAACGTGATCGCCATGATGACCCGGGAGGTAGAGGCAGGAAAAGTGAAATGTCAGCGGTACTGGCCCGACACACCGAGGGCGGCAGAGATGGTGGACGACAGGTTGCAGATCACGCTGATCAAAGACCAGCATCTCGACAACTTTGTCATCCGAGTAATCGAGGTCAAAGATGTCCAGGTTAGATCATGAGACTTTATGCTAATTTTCTTTTTATGAACGCTTTAATAGATACATTAACATAAAAGTTCCTCCCTCCTCAGACCAATGAAATCCAGCGTGTAACTCATCTGAACTACACGGGATGGCCCGACCACGGAACCCCCTCACAACCCGAGCAGCTGCTCACATTTATTTCCTATATGAGGCATGTTCATAGATCGGGGCCCATTATCACACACTGCAGTGCAGGCATCGGCCGTTCAGGGACCCTCATCTGTATAGACGTGGTCCTGGGTCTCATCAGTAAAGATGCTGATGTAAGTAGACAATCATGTATCTTGTAAATAAGAAGCTTCATATTGTTTTTATCCAGAATAATCACAATCTAATAAACATTTTCTTGCAGTTTGATATTTCAGATGTGGTGAGGAACATGAGACTTCAGAGACAGGGAATGATCCAGACAGAGGTCAGTTTTATGTACCATTTTTTTAGTATTAAGCAGTGTATTTCTGAACTGTTTTGATCCTGCGTCTCTGTGGTTTACGTTTTTTCACACACTGTCCCTGTTGTCTTACAGGACCAATATATTTTCTGCTATCAAGTGATCCTCTACGTGCTCAGATGCCTTCAAGCAGAGGAAAACATCTCAGGATAGTAGAAACAACATATCACTGTCATATAGAGGCTTGCTGACTGTTTAACAAAGCAAAACAAAAAAAAAAGGAGGAGAGTCGACACAGGCAGAAAATGCCAAACCACGTTTATAAGATGCCTTAAAAAAATCAGTTCTCTTGAGAGTAAATCCTTTAAAGAAGTCTATATTTTTATGTTTGCTTTTTGAATTCTCTCTTTGGCTGCTACTGCCTTTTCAATGCATATATGAGAACTGCTGATTGTATTTCTTATTGTCGCCTACAAGAGAACACTTGTTTTTCTCCAGATTCTTGGATATTCTAAATAATTATAAAAGTGATCAGTGATTTCGTATTTTATGTGAAACAAAATTGTACTTGTGTATTTTGGATCCTGTTTTGATGCTGGAACATGCCTTGACAGAATACTATATCAGTATTTGCTTTGTAAATCTGTTATACATATAAATTGTTCACTGCCTGAGGGTAAATGATGAAATTAAAAGTGTACATATTCATCTCCTGAAAATTAAACTGGATACATTTTAAATTTTATGTAGAGGAAAGTTTCATTTGTTTTAAAAATTGGAAATATTTTCCTAGACTTTGTATTTTTTGTGTATATCGCCTTTTTAGCAAACATACTTTTGAAAATGACAGAATTTGTCAGGTTATTGATATCATTCATGCTGTACAAAAAGGTTGCCAACACATTCCAGACTTGCATCATTAACCTATCACAGCTTTTTCAAGCTTGCTGAATAATAAATCCATGGAGAAGTCTGAGGAAGAGAAGCTGCAGCTTGTGCACATGTATGAGGGTTGGTGTCTTAAAAATGATGCACCATTTTGCAACAGTGAAGCTTATAATGTTGAATTTGTGCTGGACTTTTACAGATGTGGTAACTTCCTGTTTTTGGAGCTCTGGTTTGTGATGATGTTCTGCATTACATTTGTGCTAACTCATTAAATCAGTGATCAGACGTCTTGGATGCTACAGAAAAGCACCAGCACGACCTCAAAATTAGCCAAAGAATTGAATAAAACTGCAGAATTCATATTTGTATTTTTTTGCCTGACATATACATCAACAGCATATTTTGCAGCTGCTCATGTTACTGTGTCATTTCCCTGTATGTGCTCTATAAACATAACCTGAATTAATGCACACCCCTGTGCTAAGAGTGAAATTTTCTACACTGGCAGAAAGCAGCGGGTGTTGCTGACAGGTTGACAATATATATGAATGCAGATGTGTGTTCGATGCAATAAAGACCAGTGTAAGAGATGTTTTTTCAAAAAGAGGCATCAGTTTAATACAAGCTGAAAAGGTGCTCAAAAGTGTAGAAAAGTTTGTTTTTAACACTGATTTAAGATTAGCTGTTATTATTGAATAAACATTGTTTAAAGCTACATTTTTCAGAAGAAGAAAACTATTTACAGTAAACATGACATAAATCCTGTCTAATATTAAAAGGAGATGGGCCCACAGGAACTTGGCTTTCATATGTAGAAGTTTGAGACGCCCTCTTTAAGGCTGTGAGGCCCTCATTGTGTTTCTGTCTTTTCTTCTTTTCAGTTTTTATTCTACCATTGAAGTCTATGGCAGCCCATAGAACCATGTGGTCAATCAAACTGGTAGAGGGTCATGCCTAGAGGCCATGGTGCGAATTTGACATAGATTCTTTAAAGGAAAGTTGATTGTCATGTACGCATTTGCACATAATGAGATTTGTCTTCTGAATTTGACTCATCCTAATTCTAGGAGCAGTGGGTGGCCGATGCACAGCGTACAGGAACCAACTCAAGCTGTCGAACATTGCCGTGGCCAGAGGATGGCGCTATTGCAAACAGTTGAAAACTCAACACCCCCCCCACCCACCTGGATTGACATACAAACACACCATCACCACTTATAAGCATAACTGATGGATACTCTGGGCTACTGTAACACTAATACAGAGCTATTACACAGAGCTCATTTTTAGAAGGGTGATTTGACCACTTGTAAATGCTGAATAATCAAAATACATTGTATTTGCTTTGAAATTTTCAGATATTTAAAGAGGGGAAAAAAGAGTATTTGTGGAACATTTCTTATTATAAGGTGCAAGATTTTCAGTGCTTGATTTTTGAGTAAGTACTCACATTAGATTTTTTTTTTTTTTTTTGGTACTACATACAAAAATTGCCTTTTAATTTGTGTTCAGTAACTGACTGCATTTCAAAGTCATCTGGCCCAACCCTGCAAATGAGTGCGCATGTTGCATCCCTCTGCCTCAAGAGGGCACCAGTGTGTTATTTTCTGCACTTATCTGCACGTGTACATGCTCATAAAACCATTGGACGGACTGACCCGCCTGGATTTCTCCAATTGCCCCTGCTGGATAATCTGACGCTGCTCCTCCTTGGAATTTGCACTGACCGGCACCAAACTCGCTGCGCACAATCTAGAGAGCATTATCAACAATTCCATCTCTGCAAAAGTTTGAAAAGTAAAAAATCACAGCCATTGCTAGTCAGTGAAAACTGCAGAGGGTGTGGCTTTTCAGAAAAAGGTGGCAATATTTTAGAGACCTGAACTAATGATAAAAGGTCAAATCATGAGGCCATGGTGTGAGGGGGGCGCTATAGCAAACAGTTGAAAATGCAAATATGAACAGTCATGTCTAATGCCCCGTTTGACCTAGAGCCATGAAATTTTGTGTACATCTCCACATTCCAAACAAGTTTAAAAAACCTCTGGCATAAAGTGTACTTGGGGCTGCAAGAGGGTTTTGAAGAAGCATTGTGTAGTTCTTAGCGCCATCTAGAGGGGAAATCAAAATTAAAGACCTTTGGCAGGTCTTTTATTGCCACACGGTGATTGCAATCCTATACACACTTATATGACTAAATTTCAGACAGTGCTTAAAACGCTGCTCTTATTCTGCAGCGTAAGTCGACAGCAGCACTTGTAACTGACTGATTGGTTGTTACAAAACTTTGCCGAATGGTCGAGGATCATCATATTTATACGGCTTTTTTACCACTTGCCCCCCTCATTGCTGCTTACAGCTACATTTTTACATCTGTTTCATCTTATTGTTTTTATTATTTGCATTATTTATGTTATTGAACTATTATCAAATGGGGTTCATGTTCTATCATTTGTCACATTGATATTGGCATTTGGTGCTTGTTTTAATGTTCATTTTATGTCTGTTTACTCTGTAAATACATGACACGTAACAAAATGTTTTAGTTTGAAAAAACGCTGTGCGGAACTTGCATTTGTACTGAGTGTCGTGTCGGACACAACATGGCGTTGCACGCGAGCCAGCTTCATATATTCGTGCCCTCAGCGCGATTTGGGTTGAGATTGCATTTCTGTAACATAGATACAGAAATATGTGGCGAACCCTCCGCATGAACGCGCAAACGGAGGCGAGGAGACAGGAACCCGTTTGGAAAAAATATAATAAACAAAGCTGTCCTTTAACCAAAGCGGAAGTGACTAAGATATGTCCGAACGTGACGTAGACTGTAATAACATGGCAGCCTACACATTGGCCACGCTTGCCTTGTGAAATCAGCCGTTTTTATAACTTTTTTTCTCAACATACTCCATCATTAATCTTAAACCATGTCTGGACGGCAAAGCAACAAATTGCCCAACAACCTGCCACAGCTGCAGAATCTCATCAAGAGGGACCCACAGTCATACGTAGATGAGGTGAGTGTTGTTAGCTAACATTGCTAACGCTTTAAGCTAGCAGACCGGCTGTTGGTGGTGAATTTAAGCATGTCGGCGCACTTCAGTCATCAGTCGTTGTGTCGTTGTGCCTCGTACAGTTTCAGCAGCAGTACCGACACTTTCAGTCCAATGTGCAGATCTTCAAACTGCAGCCTGACAAGCCCAACAAGGAGTTGGCAGAGCTTGTCATGTTTCTCGCTCAGGTACCTTGTGTTTAAAACGTCTGTGTTTCTGCATCAGTAATGAGTGGTGTGTTTTATTTGTTGTGTGTACTTAAAACAGTTTATGTCCTTCAGGTTGGTCACTGCTACCTGCAGCACCTGTCCACCTTTCCTCAGGAGCTGTCTGAGTTATTACTGAGTCACCACATAGTCATGGAGTCCGACCTGAGAATGGTGAGAACACCTCCCTGCACAGCATCTTCTTCTGTCATCCATAATATTAAGTCATACGTCATAGCAGCAGTGCATGAATTTGTTGATATTCATGCAAATGATATATCTCTTTGTGTTGAAATGTTGCTCAGTATTTACTGTCTTTGCCAGACTTTCTGCAAAGGGTTGATTCTTCTGAGGAATAAAAATCTGATCGACCCCTCTGGCCTCCTGGAGCTCTTCTTTGAGCTGCTACGATGTCACGACAAACTTCTCAGAAAGGTTGAGTCTGCATGTAGCATGAGTAACATTTAGTTTCGCCATTAAGTTATTAGAGTGTTTTGGAATATTTCAGTAGATTTTGCATAGTTAGGATATTTTTGGTGATTTGTTATGTGCTTGAGTTGTGCCTAATCTAAAGAAAGAGAAGAACCCATCGGTAATAGTTTGTGGAAATGATTGAATTTGTGCAGTTTGTCTGTAAAAATCCTTCCTTTGCTTTGCTAATCGTTTTCTCTAGTTTCTGTTTTCACATTTAGCCGTTTACTTTCTCATGTGCTCTTTTGTTTTTTTCCCTCCTGGCATTAAGGAGTAAACATTTTCTTTTCTCCTTCCACAGACGCTGTACACACACATCGTAACAGACATCAAAAACATCAATGCGAAGCACAAAAACAACAAGGTTAACACAGTAAGTACACACAAACACTAAACATTTTACTACATTTGCCCTTTTTACACAGAGAAGCCTCTTCAGCCTGTCATTTCAAACGGCGAGCTGGGGTTGTAAATTCAAAGAAGATGTGAGCGGTGTGAAATTTAATAGCATCAGCATCAGCTTCTTCTGTTAAGATATCTACTATTGGCCTGCTTCTGTTGAGTCGAGCTTAATGTGTCCTTGCCTAATGTGTCCTTGCTAAGAAAAATACCGGACATGCAGTACATACACGTGTTATGATTAACAACAACAACAACAACGACAACAAAAAGATGAAGAGTTTTTCACACAGGTGTCCACAGATCAGCAGGCTTTTTATTTCCTCTCTCGACAGCTTTGCACTGAGAGAGGGGAAAAAAGTCAGTCAGCTTATGTCTTTATTTCTTTTACGCATCTGAGTTTAACTCGACTTGAGAGAAAGATCCACACAGGAATAAAAATCAGATTTTTGGGTGAAGGATTTTTCCTAAACGTTTAAGCAAGGGCTACACAATTAATTAAAATGTAATTGAAATCACTATATGACCTACTGCAAATTTTGAATTGCAGGGAGGTGCAACATTTGTTATAGGTGCAAAGTGTGTCAAAACACCAATTAATTTAAATATTGTATTTCTGTATAGTTGTTAAGATAAATGCCCCTGACCTGGCCAGCCAGCTTACCCATTTACACAGACCCTGATGCGGCTTTGATACTGCCTCTGGAGGCGGATCAGAGGGGAATCAAAACTGGCCCTCCTAGCCGCTTCTGTAACTTTCAAACAAACGGCGAGGAGGGGAAGGGGCTGCTGTGTGATGCAGCAGCTCAAAACAGTCGCCACTCACCGATCTGTGTCGTACCGTTGTGTGTTTCAGACGTTACAGAACTTCATGTACACCATGCTGAGAGACAGTAATCCCACAGCAGCAAAGATCTCATTGGATGTCATGATGGAGCTTTACAAAAGGAACATATGGTGGGTTTTGTTTTAACGTCAGACTCTTAGCGATATCGCAGAGCTCTCTGTTTTTGTTCTTTTTTTCACTTAGTTGTCTTCCCACCCCCCCACACAGGAATGATGCAAAAACTGTTAATGTCATTACAACTGCCTGCTTCTCCAAGGTGACAAAGGTATGCTTTTTTTCAGATTGACAACAACTCTCTGCTTATTACATTGTATGTGAGCCCTGTTCATGCTCACCTGCCTCTCTTCCTCTTTAGATCCTTGTTGCTGGTCTGAAATTCTTTCTGGGCAAAGACGAAGATGAGAAAAATGAGAGTGACTCAGAATCGGATGTAAGTACCAAAGAATGGTTTTTCAGTCTAGAGGGAAGTTATTTTGTTAAAGGTAGGTCAGTAGAATTTTCCTATAAAAACAAAATACAGACTTAAGAAATTATTCTGGCTCAATCATCACTTAAAGGCCCCATGTGTGATGGTGGTTGTGTCTGCAGAGTCCCTGTCTTCTGCCTTTGTTTTGATGTTTTGGTTTTCTCTGGAAGCTTCTGGGTGGGAAGTGAGTGCATTTTTTCCCCGGCAAATTAGAGAGCGCAGGTGAGGTTGAGAGTTGATCAAACATAGCAACAAGACGCCATTCAGACCACAGAAAGTTGCGTATGTGGACGTAGCAGCGACAAAATGATAGCCCTTGTGAGGCGAATAAAACTTATTCCAAAATGAATGAATCTCGGTTTCTGACTTTCACCTGCCTGCGAGCACTGAAGGAGAAGCTGCGTACCAGAGTCGCTCTGCTTACTGATGGACAGGTAATGTTAGCTGGCGGTTAGCTTGTCCCAGCTTGCTAAATTATCAACTTCCCCATTAAAACAAACAAGAGAGACTGCAGATCATGCAGAAATATCTTGGTTCTCTTCCACTGTGTGTGGTTCTTGGTGTGTGTGTGTGTGTGTGTGTGTGCTGTTTCCTAGGTGATGATTGGGTGCACGTTGGTGTCGAAACCGAGCACCAGTCACATTGTGTTTCACTTGTGTTGCAATAGCAGAATTTCAACCAGTAGATGGCAGTTGCTACACACATTTATAACAGATTATGGAAAAGTCAGTTAATCTGCACTAAAATGTCAAGATGTAGAGCAGAAACAATCAAAAACACCACTAACTACGTCTTAACTCCATTTTCATCTGAAAAAAGTGGTTTAGGGGTTTAGTTACTTTTTAAAATCAAAAGAAAACAAAGTGAGCTCAGTCAGTAGATTAAACCTCAGATTTGTCAGATATGTCAGATTTTTTACTTTTGTTATGTTAATTCTAATGTTAGTGTAAATAATTGTTTTAAAAGAGCGCAAAAAAGTAAGTGTGTGACGCACGTGTCTGAAAAGTGTGTGTGTGTGTGTGCATAAGTAGCTGGTAGGACGGAGGAGAGCGATGGCCCTAAGTAGAGGTGGTGGTGGAGAGGAAGAGGAGGAGGGTGCAGGGATAGAAGGGTGGCTGGGGATGCTGAAAGGAGGAGAGGAGGACTGGAGAGGGTCAGCAGAAGAAGCTGACAAGTGGTGGTCTTTTTTCTGGATACATTTCCTTTCTCCTCTTCTCTATCTCCTTTTTCTCTTGCTCCTTTCTCTCTGTCAATTCATTCTTCTGTCTTTCCTCCTGTTCTTTCTTCTCCTTCTTTTCTCTTTCCATTTTCTCTTTTCTTTCTTTTCTCTCTCCTCTTTCTCTTTTTTCTCCTTCATCTCTCTTCATTCTTTCTTCTCTTTGTTCTTTCTTTTTTTGCTTTCTCTTCCTCCTTTTTTCTTTTCACCTTCTCCTTGTCACTCATCTGAGCAAGCTCCTAAAAAACACAGAACATATATTGAGTTTTTCTCTCTTATAGTGAACTAAAATCTCACACAAGCTATAATTGTGCAAGAGTTCATTATTCAAAAACAATTTGAAGTTCGGCGTTGTGAGTTTTCAGGAGCTTGATCTCTTGCTCCGTCCTGCTCATTTTGTCATGGTACTCCTCTTTCATGAGCTTAGAGTGATCCTCCACAGCTTTTCATTTTTAGATCCCTATTGGCGACCTCCTCTTCTTTTGCCTTCAGCTTGGCGATCAGATCGTCTTCTTCCCTGCATGACATGGCTCACCTTGTCACATTCGTCTTGGCATGTTTTGAGCTTTGCTGCAGCCTCCTTCTGGCTCTTGGTGAAATGCCTCAGCCTACCTTCTTTGGTCAGTGCCTCCTTTTCACTCCAAGAGATGTTGACCCGTTCCACCTCCTCAAGGCAGTGTTTTCTGGTCTTCTCAAGCAGCTTCTCACACATGAGAACTGCGTTTTCAAGCTGCTCCACTTTCTTATGGTCAAAGATTGGCTGACTATGTCTTACCAGCCAGAGATCATTGATCAGTCTGTCCCTCTCCATGACCTACTTGTTCTGTTTTATCTTAAAATCATGAAAATCATTTCAACCATGATAATTGAGTGGAGAGCTTCTCGCAAAAGTCCTGTGTGGAATAAACCACTTTGTTTGACGAGGGGTTCATTCCGTTGGGACCCTTTGCTGTTAGAAAAATGAAAGGGACAATTTTTTTCCTTTTTGTCTTTTACAAATTCTGGCATATTTTGTCATGCTAACACGGAACTATTTTCAGGATGCAGTAGCAATTTATTTCTCGCCTAAACGCACCTATAGGCTATTGCTGTAATACAGAAAGAGGTTTGTAAAATTGGGTTCTCCCAAGAATATCTTAGCTTCCTCGCTTGGAGGTTTCTTCTCTCCATGATAGCTGAATAAAATACTGCTGCAGCACTGGAAGATAACACTGTAGTGATCCTGTACTGTCGTTGTACTTCTGTTTTTTTTGTAGCCTGGTAGTTGTGTTGTAGTTCTTGCTTTGTTCCCTCGATGAGATGTTACCTTGAGCTTGCAGGTCAGTTGTACCAACTGAAGTTTCTGCAAAATGGCAAAGGTGTTTTTGTGTAAATGCTTTCAATATTCACGTTACTCTGAACACAAAAATTCTGTATTTTGATTATTTCGCCCACTTTTTTTGCTGCTTAACTACTTTAGCATAATTCAACATATTTAAATCATTCAAACACCAAAAGATTCAGAAACTTCAAGACACAATTGGATGCATTCAGAGTTTTGATAACATTCAAAATTTACAAATGATTCCTGTTATTTTTGTGGTAATTTTGACACGTTCATTCCTTTTGGATGAAACCTGCATAATAAAAATAAAAAATTCATTTATTCAACTCTAAATTGTTGAGCCATTCTTCTACCTAGAAACTCCATTCAAACTTAAAAATGTTCTGCATTTTGCCCACACTTTTTTTGTTTTAACATTTCAGATCTACTCAAAACATTTCAAAATGTTCAACTTTGGAATTTTTTTTTTTTATCATCGAAGTCAATGAGAGAGCCCTGCAAACCCACTGATCTTCAACCTGTGCCTACTCATTTATACAATCACATAGAAACTCCATTTACTTTTTCATATTAATTCAACTCTTACAACTTTTATAATAATCACAGTTTGAATTTCAAGAAATTTTTAGCCCCTTTCAGACTTTTACATTAGTGTGTATTGGACAGAATGTTCAGAATTAGATTTTTGGCTATGGCCCCGCCCCTTTAGGAGACAAGAGGCGGTCTTTAGTCCAATCATTGTTATAGGAGAAATGAACATGATCACAGACTATGACCAGTTCTTTCACCCCATTGTCACCAAAATACACATTTGACCCATTTTTCACAAGACACATCTTCAGAACATTCTGACACAAAAAATGGCATTTTTCAGTCACACAAATAAGGGGAAGATTAACTTTGTTCTGTGTCTCAGCAACACATTCTTGTAAAATTTGGGAACTGGTGCTTCCCACCTTGCTTTGCAGCAGACATGTAAATGGTCTTACAGGTGAAACCATGAATTAAAAGTTAAAATTTATATCAAACAAATATCACGTGAAGGAAAATTCATCTGCTTCACAAGACGTCATAACACTTTTAGACGAGGCGGACAGATGGTTGTCCCTAACTGTCTCCACACCGATAGAGACACAGAGAGTTGCAGAGAGAACCAAACGCTCTAGTCTGGTTGTATTTTACCAAAGTTAATGCAAAGCAGACAATGCTCATTGCAGTAAGTGCAGTCTTTAACCTATAAAGGCGTTAATACCAGCAGTCTCCCTAAACATCTATCGAAAGTATGTCATATTCAGATGAATAAGTGCACCGTTTTTGTCATCCTAGCTTGTGTAATGAAGTGAATGAAAGTGAAAAAGCACTGTGATTGGTCAGGAGGCGAACAATAGCCTGACTGGCCAGTGGAGAAAGGCGGGTGCGGTACTATAAATATAAAGCCAGATCAATAAAAGCAGAAATGCATCAGAAATATGTATTCCTATGCATTCCTACATAGCTTCTGTGTCGATACAAACAGTATATGTAGAGGCTAGGACACTTCGTGTTTACAAGCCACATCGTACAATGCTACTAACTCTTACTCTAAATTAGGCAAGTATAAGACATACAAATGTGGTTTGTTGTCTTGTTTTGGTCAAGAATCAGCTTTGTTTTTCAGGCAGAGGGACCATCAGTGCGGGACCTGAAGGTGAGATTCTCCACTGGCAAGAAAACCACCAAAAACAAGAAGAAGCTGGAAAAGGCGATGAAAGTCCTTAAGGTACCACTGATATAATTACTGCAGAGACATGACCCCTGTTGTTACAGCTGTGTTCACTGTTTATTTAAACTGAGTTCACAGTTTTAACGCTTTTTTGGGCAGAAACACAAGAGGAAGAGGAAAGCAGAAGTGTTCAATTTCTCAGCGATTCATCTAATTCATGATCCTCAAGGTAAGCTCACTAGTCAACGGCAGCTCCAAGAATTTTTCTGAAGTCATCTGTGCAACACGTTCATAGAAGACTTGACCACCAAATATCTGTTTTTATAAAGATTTCTCAGAGAAACTCTTGAAGCAATTGGAAGACTCTAAAGAGCGCTTTGAGGTGAAGATCATGTTGATGGAGCTGATATCCAGACTGGTCGGAATCCACGAGGTAAGCGATGTGGCTCTCAGCAGCTACTTTGACCAACTTTATTAGCTTAGCTTGCAGAGGACTGGCCCTCATGAATATTGCTGACTTAAGGCCTTTTCTTGTTTTCCGCGGGCTTCGCTTTGGTATGCACAACATACAAATCATCCACTCTGATTGAGCATGCTCTAGTATATAATTGGTTTACACTCCAGGCCAGTTGTAACAGCAGAATTGACTTTTTCAGTTTTTTGTTTTTTGTTTTTTGTTTTTTGTTTTTTTTTGGGGGGGGGGGTTCTTTTTTTTCCCCCCAGTGTGACGTTTTTAATTCTTTGTTTTCAACAGTCCTTGTTAAGTCAGGCTGGTACTCTGTTGTGGCCTCTCAGAGTAACTCCTTCACATGTGTGAACAGAGCAATGTCTGGCTTGACTTTTAAGCTTGATTTTTCAAGCTGAAAGATTTCTCCTTTCGTTCAACCAAAAAATAAAATAAAATCTTCCCATTCAGATAAGAACATGCTCTTCTTCATGTCAGCAGAGCTTTTTTTTCTCTCCTGTTGTCTCTGCCATGACACGGATTTAGTTGCAGCTGCAAAATTAGTCTGGCTAAAAAAAAAGAAAAATGTAAAAAAAAGTGTACTTTCTGCATACTACTGCTGGTGAAAAAAGTGGAAAATTTAGCAGCTGAAGATCCAAAGATTCCCCCTTATGAGTCAATAGAGACCCAGAAAAGATCTTAAGGGAGAGTAAATATTAAACTTAAATAGATCAAATGACCAGAAACATGACTCCAAATGAATGCTTATGTTGCTTCATATTTGTTCAACTTTTAAATACGCAACTGTTTGCTGACAAGTTTTCCATCTCAAGTTTAAAAGTTACTAAGTGTCAGTGTTGTGTTTTACTGTGTAAGAAGAGTTGGACATAACACCTGTTGAGATATCAGATATTGATTTACAAGCATAAATTAATCATGGCTAATGTGTAGAATAGGCATTTTTGATGGGTAGTACAAGTCAGTAACAGAAATGATGCCTGAATAAGATATTTTACAGTGAGTATAATAAAAACTCTTCTTTTCCAGCTCTTCCTCTTCAATTTTTATCCATTTGTCCAGAGATTTCTACAACCTCATCAAAGAGGTAAAAAAAAAAAACTCACAGTGAGGCTAATGAAAGTTGTTGTTGCTGTTTTTTTTTTTTTTAAACAAACTGTTGTCTGTCCAGAGGTGACAAAGATTCTCCTGTGTGCTGCCCAGTCCTCCCATCAACTCGTCCCACCAGAGGTACATTTAGATTTTCAGATCGTCATTCAGTCAACATGTAAACTTAACGGGTCAGTTGTCAGTGAGTCACTTTTCATGCATTCCTACTTGTGCAGATCATAGAACCTGTAATCATGACCATCGCCAACAACTTTGTGACTGACAGGAACTCAGG